>JARKHS020009373.1:0-333425 GCA_030143305.2 Amblyomma americanum
TGATTGTGGGTAAGGTCCTCCGTCCAGAGGCTCCAGTGGCTTCCGGCGACTCTTTGGCGATGGCGACTAGCGCCTCCTGGCCTTCTAGGGTGCCGCTGGCCAGCGTCACCTCACATTGCTCCAGCGCGGCGTTGTGCGGCTTTATGTGATTCGGTTTAGCTCAGTATTTCCATGTAATGTCGTGAAAGTAGGAGTTTCGCCTCACCAAGGAGTTGTATCTGTGTATAATGTTGGGTGAATGTGGTGTAAGTGGCGAACATGGGGAAAGTAAGTGTTTGAATGCATCTTAAGTAGTAGGAGTCCTCCGGGCAACGTTTCTTATGTGGAGGGTAGTATAGACGCCTATTTAGGCGGAGGGTCTCTAGGCGGGTTGAAAAATGGGTAGAGAGAGGGTAGAGAGTGGAGTCACCAGCTAGGGCATCTGCCCTAATATTGCCACAGAGGCCTGCTTGTCCTGGGAGTCAGGTGATGACATGATCATGCTGGACATGGCCGCCCGGTACGCGGAAAGCCATGGGGGCGGGAAACGTCCACTCGTATAGGCTCTACTGGCGGCTTGGGAGTCTATAAAAATATGTGCGCCGTGGTGTTGACTGTCGCTCATATTGATGGCGATGGCTATTGCAATGGCTTCCCTTCCGCGGTCACCGCATCCAGTGCAGTGAAAAACGCTCCAAGATAAGGGTGTTGGCGTGATTGACAGCACCGCAAGCATATCTGTGGGTCTGTGCATAGGAAGCCACATCCACACACATAGTCGAGGTGTCTTGGCCGTATTGCCTACGGAGGCTGCGAAGACGGGCCTGACGGCCCGGGACCTGTGACTCGTAGTCCCAGTGGCGAGAGATAAGGTCCATGTAAAGGCGTGAGCGAGCAGCATTGGGAAGAGCGGTCAGAGCTATGGTTCTGGTTGCTTGCGGGTCGCCTATCCTTGAAAGAATGGTCCTACCCATCGAGGTGGTGAGGATACGAGTCTGTTGGGAGTTCCGAACAGCCTCCTGGATTTCCGCAAACGTGTTATGAATCCCAAGTGCAAGTAGTCTAGTGGTGGATGCACACATGAGGAGGCCCAGGGCCATTTCAAAGAGGGTACGGATAAGGATATCAATCCTACTCTAGGCGGTGCGATCAACATTGTGGTACCAGAGACCATACTGCAGTCGACTTATGGCCAGGGCCGTGACGAGGCGGATAGTCATGCAGGACCTAGAGGCCACGCACTCGGATGAGTGATTTTTCTTCTATAAGGTGGTTGTGAATTTCGAGCACGACTGGGCCGGAGGAACGATATCGGATACCATGAATACGGATTATATCCGATTTGTCCAATGCACAATGCATACCGCTGGTCTGAACAAAATGCTCGACCACAGTGATAGCTGTTTGGAGGACTTGCTCTTTGCCGGCGAGGAATCCTCGGGTCGAGCAGATGATGATGGCATCCAGTCAGATGTTATATCCGATGTAGGAGAGTGTAAAGAGTGTGTGGGCGAGAGGGGACATGGCTATATTGAGTAGTAGTGGTGACAGGACGGCACCTTGTGGAGTGCCCTTGTCAGGAGTTTGGAACGGAGACGATCTAGTAGACTGTGCGGGCAGTGAGGAAGATGGAGCGGTACTGGAACGTGCGAGATCCACAGTGTATCTGATTTAGACCGTCCCTTGGATTGCTTAGTGGGAAATGTCAAAGGCATCCATAATGTCAAATCGTAGAAGGTGCTCTCCATCGGGAGATATCCCCGTGAGGACTTCGTGTCTGAGAAGAAGAAAGGCGCCTTGTTTGGTGAGACCTGGTCGAAAGCCGAGCATAAATGGGAGAAAGAGACTATGATCTTCAATAGAGTGTTGCAAGCGTGTTTGGATGATTCGCTCGTATAGCTTGCCCAAGCAGGAGGTGAGTAATGTGGGTCTGAGAGCACAGAGGGAGGTTGGCTTGTTGGGTTTAGGGATGAGTATCACTTCTGCATGCTTCCATTGAGGAAGTATTTTGCCTTGGGTCCACAGTTCATCACTGATGTATTCGGCAAGTGCTTGAAGGGAATCATTGGAGAGGTTGCGTAGCATTGCGTTCGTGATTTTGTCGGCACCTGGGGCACTAGAGCGGCTGCGAGCGCGGGCAGCTGCGAAGACCTCTTGATAAGTGATTAGAGCGTCGAGTTCCGGGTTGGTGTGGCCGGTGTATGTGGCAGGTGAGGGAAGTGGCTATCGAGCGCGAAAATATTTGGAGCGGAGGGTGTACAGGCGCTCTTGGTCAGTGCAGGTAAATTGATAGGCTCCTGCTTGCAAGGTTCTCTCGATACACGCCTTTGTTGTTTCAGGATGTAGAAATCTGCGCAGTATGACCCATGTTTTGGAAGTAATGGGGGTGCCACGGAGGAAGTCGCAAAACTAATGTCAGTTTTGGATAGAGAGATGCGTTGCGTTGTCGTGAGCTTGTATGGTAAGCTGAGCTATGTGGTTTTTTAGGAAGCGATTACGTCCTTGTCGGTGCCATCTCTTCAGCAGGCAATGACGGGCCTCCAAGAGGTGGAGAAGAAGGGAGTCGAAGGCGAGATTGTCAACGGTCTGTTGGAGGGTTTGCGTGTGTGATTGATGGGTATCCCAGATTGCCTGGGTCCACGCCGCGATATCAGTAATAGAGCAGATAACCACTGCTCCTTAAGGGCAACGGAGTGGATTCCAAGAGAAGGCAAGCGTAGTAGCAGATGGCAGAAAATTAGGTTTGCGGATGAGAGTAAGGGCAGGGATAATGGAAAAACATGGCAGAGGCCTTTGCCTTGCAGTGGGCGCAGACAAGCTTATGACGATGATGGCGATAATAACCAATAAGCAGTGTGTCATGGCAGTGTCTCCCAACTACATAAACGCAGTTATACAAAAAGTGGTGTGAGTCGCTTCCATAGCGCATCTCGACATCAGTCCGTTGTCTCTGGACATCGCACAGAAATGCTTGAAACTCAATCCAGATATATCTGGAGATGATTCATTTTTCAAAACAGCATGGGTATATTCTGATGCTACACATTGGTGCTGTGTGTTTCTATATATTCGCACAGCTGCACCCACCTTAACCAACTATACTCCTCCTTGTTCCTCTACCTCGACCAAGTTCACAGTCGAGTGACTTGTACCTGATAGAAGATTCTCAGTAGCGCAGCGAGTCGACACCGAGCAGAAAACAGGGCCGCGCTCCTTTGGTAATTACAGCAACTTTCCCTACTTTCGTGTACTTTCCACGGCGCTCATTTAGTAATTAATGTCGACTTCCCCGCTTTACTTTCAGAATACACCTTTCTCTCTTACTCTGCCCTTTCACTAAGCGGCAGAGTAGTCGGCCGAAATGAACTGCAACGCAAAGTGAATTCAGTTTGAATTCAGAAAGAAAAAATAGAATGGCCACTCGATCCAATCAAAAGCCATTTACATGCAATAATGAATTTCAGCGCACCGCTGCGCCGTTCAGAAGCAATAATTTTTAAGAATTCTATTGATTTTGTCTGATTTAACATTGCTTCTTGATTTTATGGGAGGAGGCGAGCATTGGATCTCTCTAAAAAGCTAAAGTTAATGTAATAACTTACGGGGGCTGGCGCATGTTAAACCAACTTTTAGCCAGTCCAGTAATTTAATCTTTGATATCACAATGCACGAGAAATTATTACGTTTTACCGATCGTTTGATGAAAGGATCTACGGCACTGCTGTTTACACCTCCAGTGCATGTGATAAAAAAATAGGAACAGTTGCGTAAAAAGCTACTCCCCATCTAGTACTGAGCTTCGCCGTGCACATCGCAACATAAACATGTACCTTTTTAATATTATTTTTATTGTGTTACATATTCATTGGGCTTCGCCTTGCTCAACATTAAATAGCATGAAGAAAAATATTGAAAAGAGCGACAAATTTTTATGTGTACCTCCAACGGTCCAACGCTGTCTCACGCAGTAGAAAATGGCGTACAACAGGTTGATGTCCTCAGCCCCTTGGTGCTCAATATCACCCTCATACAGATAACGCGAAACATACCACAAGGAGTACACATCACGCTTTACGCAGATGATAGTTGCATCTGGAGCGATTCCAGATCACTCCCCGTTACGCAACGACATCTTCAGATATCATTACTCAACACCTCATACGGGCCAAGCTGCCCGAGGTCTTCATCTTTCCCCGGAAAAAAAAATGTTGGCATGGCCTACGCCAAGCAAAAAAAAAAAGACCAAATATCCGCTCCTTCTCGGTGGGAAGCCGCTGCCCTACGTACGGACCCAATGATTCCTCGCTATTCACATCGACCGAAACCTCTCTTGGAGACCTTATGATAAAAAAAAAAACTCCGTGCGAGCCATCAACACAAATCTTCAAATTTACGGCAGGAACACGTTGGTGTTGCCACTGTCGCTATATGGTTCTACGTCATGAGGCCTACGTTGCTGGTCTTTTGCGATATAGTTTGCCGATTTTTCAGACAATGTCTCCAACAAATAAGAGAAATCTGGAGGCAGTGCGGAAAAGCTGCCTGCGGATCTGTCTGGGCCTCCAGAACAGCTCCTGCACCTCGGAAACAATGTTGGTGGTTTAGACAATACGTAAATTTTTGGAACACTTGATCACCCCGCTGTACAGGCATAGAACTTAAATTCGGTCTAATCCAAAGAAGCCACCATGCAGTCAACTATTGCGTTAAAATCCTTTTGAATGGCCGTACTCTTTCCTAGCACCCTTGTTGTATCTTTTCTCCCCAATTCCCTCCCCTACGCAGAGTAGCAGGTCAGGGAATATTCACGCCAGTTAAAAGCTCTGTTTTTAATTAAGGAGCTGTCTCTTTCTCTCTCAAAAAGATTTCAAGACGTGCAGTAATTCAAACCAACCTTTCAAGAACAATCGTCGGAGTATACAATAAGGAATGAATATTTTTTATGGAAATGTGGCAAAGATGCCTAAACATCTTAGTGAAGATGCAACTAGATTTTCTTCAAGCTAGCCTGCTGCTGAAGTCAAGCCAAACTTCTCATTAAGTCGAAAAAGTCTAAGCTCCAAATAAATGTGAAGTACCCGGTACAATGGTAGCATTCAAACTACGGTCGATCTGAGCTATCAATAAGTGTTGGGTGCTTTACAAAGGGGGTGAGAGCCGGCAGTATAGATGCTTCGACCGCAAACAAATCCGCTGCAATGGCAAGGCTTATCAATAAAGATGAACTTGGCATCGAGGGGGGGGGGGGGGGCTGCATTCGGGCCTTGAAAATTCGTTATGTCGCCGGTATTCAAAGAAAGAAACGTGAACTCTCATGGCTCACATAACATCTTAGCTGATCTCCTAAGGCGCTCGCCTGCTTAGCAAGTTGTCATATGTTTGGCACGGCAAACGAACTCCGTAATTCAATGCAGGTGAGATGGAAAAGCGTTCTTGCATTGATGTTTCCACATTCTTATAACCATTGCAGTCACAGTTATCCCTTTAATTCCCAGTGTCGAGTGTATGTTACATACTGTCTGCACACCTTGTACGCATTGGTACGCGGAGCTTGCTTACATTAGATGTGAATGTGTATCTAATAGCCGACGCTTTATGACCACATTATTTACCATAACTGCCAGCAAAATGTGTGAAGCGCCGGGGAGTGCGAATGTACAAATTCTGGCCAGAGTTCGAGGGTTTCTCGTCACTCATGTCTGAAAAATATTGAGCAAAAAGAGGAAACATTAGACACATCAAAAATCAAAAACTGCCTCTGGGCCTCTCATTTGTTTTGACGCGTTAGAATTCGTCTTTCACGCAAGTCGGGCCGGTTACGCAAGATGCGCGAAATGGTAATCGGCGACATGTCGGATTTTTGAATTTTAGTGGCGCTTACAAATCTTTCAGAATGTACTTTGAAGCTGAACAGAATACCATCACTAATGTGGAGGCAGTATTTTTTATTTGAACATTATTTTGGCATAGTAAGATTATTTCAGAGCGCACAAAATCTGCAAGGCTTAGAGTTCGTCCAGTGCGTTAATATCGTGATATCAGTGAGTCAGAGCCGTTTAAATGTACAAGGTTACCATCTCCAAATTTTTTTTTTACTTCGGATCAAGTCATAATCATAAGTCACAAATTGTTATCTTTATCTGCGTTTGATTTGTCGTCTTCAACAAAGCTGTTTTTATTCCGTAGGCGCGACTAGAGCTTGAGGCTCTAAAAAGTATTTAATATAAAATGTTACAAAAACAAACTACGCCGAAAGTAACAGCGAATGCCTCGAAAGAACACTGTTGCCATTCCTGACTATCTTGTCTCCGATGCGGCCGAATGGTTATCAACCATGCCAGAAACATGTCACGCGTGCGAATTTACGCTTGCGCAATGTTGCCGCAAGGAGGAGCCTGAAGGGATCTACCTTAAATCACGCTTGAAACTTTGCGCGCGAAAAAGAGCATTTTTTTTTTGTTGCAGGAGTGAAATTTTTCGAAAAGAAAGCTGGGAGAACAAGAACGCCTGCGGGAAAGTACGGAAGTTTTCGATTCCTGTCTAGCCTTATTTATGGATTGAGCAGATCTCAACAGTCACTTTTGCCTTTCTCTAAAATTGTTCCGTGCAGGTCTCTTCATGAGAACAGAAAGAGAATGTATTCTCGATGTTCGAAACAAAAAAAAAGCTGCCTGTACCCAGTAGATATATTCTTCGCGACAATTCTTTGACACATGTACCGGTCATAACGGACGTGCCAAGAATCCTACTAGTACCTTCAACCTACAGCTGCATCGGAAGTAGCAACAAATATGCAACCTCCTGAAGCATATAAGGCTTCCCGGCATCGATTGATTCTGAACGAGTAATATGTGAAACAATGCTTGAGCACTGCTGGCAGTCACTTCGTGTATCGCCACTTGCTCTCGAGGAGAGGGGTTGGATGTAGCCTATTCAGTAGGAATCCGACCAGTCTTTCACCGGGCACAGTGATCCCATTTATGCCGCGCTCCCATATTCCTCGAGCTGTGGCGTGACATGCGACGATGAACAGAGAAAGCACCAGGATGTGTCCAAACAGTAGTCGTAAAGGTGTCCAGTCCCTGACGCCATCTCATTGTTCCGACTGTTATACTTGTGGCGCAGGCAGAGGCTCTTCTATTTTTTTTATTTTTTTTTATGCCTCACCATAATTTATGTTCCGACGGAGTATTGCGTCCTTTCGATTGCTGTGTCGAGTGAATGTTCCTGTGAGCCAGCTGCTGCTTACAGAAGTTCCACTATAGTATTGCAATCTCTGGTAAATCTGATACCAGGATAACAGGCTTGTTTTTTAGATGTAACCACGGATGCCTCTTGCACATGTCGGCTGTTCGAAGTAGCATCAATAAACAAACGAGCAAGGTTTGGCTACGCCTGTGGATTTTGAAATCGCGGTTGTTTTAACACACATAGCCGGAAAAATGATCTCTTCAATTTATATTTTTTACACAGACCAATGACCAATCATGTGACACGCCCCGTGCGATGGTGGCAAAGGTGGAGGAAACCTGGTGGGTGCTTCGGGAATCAAGCTAGAAAATCATTACCAGTGATTTACTTCGAAGATGTATGTTCTTTACTTGTGTACCGCACTGTCTTTAAAAGAATCACTTATTTGTAAAAGATGTCACTTACAGATAAGCGTTTAATCATGTCCTCATTAAATAATGAAAACTAAAATGACGAACAAAGGCGACAAAAGTTAATGCCGTGTCTTCCTTCTGATTGGTTGTCTTTTATTAATTTCTGCACTGAGAAAAAAAGCAGACTGTATAAAGACAGGCAAATGAGGGCACGTAATGAAATACATCTCAAAAGAAGCCAACCTCCACCGAAACCAAAAAACAAAAGGGAATATTTTATATTTTTCTATATTTGTGGTGTTTATCAATGCAGATTTTTATTGTAATTATTTTATCTCTTCAAGATAACTGATTACAAAACAAAAAACAACAACAACATGACGCCGATGGTATCCACACCCACGACCCCGGACGTTCGGGAGTACTAGGTTCTGATCCCACCGGTGGCGTGTGGTTGTTTTCTTGTGCTTTCAGATCGATTATCTAGAAGTGATACCGTAATTGCGCTAATAATATGCCTTTGATCGACACCTGCAATTTAAAGAAATGGGAAATATTTCCCTATGCTCCTTAGTTTCGGTGGCTGTTGACTTCATTCATGTCTGTGCTCAATAGTAATCTTTAAATCATTCCCGCATATTCTGTTGGCCAGGACTTCAATGCCACTATCAACATTCATGATTCGCAGTGCTGTGCAGACGGATTCTTAAAAGTCATAAATGCAATTATCGGCAACTGAGTGAAGGCTAACAGTAAATACTGTGGTTTTAAATTTACACCATAGCCGTCACAACCCGATAAACAGCCCGCTTTGACATACCATTTTCTTGCAACGTGGACTTACCCAAAGATTTCTGGCATTGGCAGATTATAATCTACGGGGCCCACTTCTTCCAGTTAGCACCTCCCTAATTCATTCTCCTCTTCATCACTCACATGTACGCGCTCTCGTTAACCTGATCACTTACTGGGAACTTCAAAACACGAAGGATGGCAAAACAACAAAGATTGAAAGAAAATACAATGACACGCACGCAGAGGGCGGTGAACCTGATAAAAAAAAAAAACTTTCGGCCAGTCCTTCATTAGCTGCTTTTAATGTGCTTTGCTTATGAGTGTAATAGAGATTGTAATGAGAACGCGCGAATAATGGAAGAAAATATCGATTTCTACCTTTCATTTGTACCTAACTGTTTTCATGGCAAAGAAATTACAGCCTTCTGGCTAGAAGCAACATATCTAGAAAAAATTAAACAAAAGGAAAAAGAAATGGCGGACTTGCCACTCAAAAGAGCGCACGCAGCAATGCAAGGGAACAACTTGACGCAAGCAGCGCACGCTCACAAAACGCATGAATGTGGGGGAAGTTATATGCAGCAAAAAGTGGATTCCACGTTTGTGAAAAGCCTGAGAGGAGGTGCGGAAAACTTGCACAGTCGATATTGGAAGCTCATTCAAATATTTATGTCGGAGCTGGAACGTTTCTCACAATGGGGGGTATGCGAAACTGTTATTCTGGGCGCAACAATAAACCGAACGAAAAAAAGAAGGAAAGAAAAGGACTGAGAAGAGCGTTGGCAAACGCGATGGTGACTACGACTGAATAGACGTAAGCCTGCGTTCACCCTGCGTATGGCATCACAGGACGAAGAAATTGGCCAAATGTTGCGAAGTATTCCCAATTCCGTGTACTGCATTGCATCGCCTGCACCAAATCATATGCACCAAATCATGTACGGCTTCCGCTAATTGCTACTACCATTATTTGGTCTCCAAGTGCGCAGAAGTTGACAGCAGTGCAAGCCACAATAGAAGTCGCAACACCGCTTTGAATACGCTTTTGACGATGGTGTCCGTCTGTGATAGCCAAGAAACATCGATACTCACAAAAAGGGGATGATGTTTGTAGACTTTGGTCGAGATAATAAATTTACTGGCGGCCTGATTACAATACAACAATTTTTAGTTATTACCACAAGCGAATATCTGCTGGAGAGGTTTTTCATTGAGGACCAAAATATTCTTTCCCGCCCTTCTTCAGAAGTATAATCGCCTTAAAAGAGGAACTGCAGCGATGACCTACTTGTTTGAGCATCAACGTCGTATCCTGGAGGTGCAGAGTTCTATCCCCATTGTCACCTGCTACCCACCGTTGATGCAAGAAGTACAAGCTATTCACTCACCACGTGCTCGGCTTCTGGGGGTTGACATGCTTGGGAAATCGGTCGTTGAGCAAACCTTGAGTAAACAAAACGCCTTGTACCACCATTGCGATGGTTGGCCACAGGTGTCTTTGTGCCATAAGAGTTCGCCATTACTATTTTTAAAGGACGTATTTACATTATTACATCATGGGTGCCAGTTTGAGTAACAGCGCCAGCTGAAGCAAGTGGCTATAAGCGATTAGACATCATGCAGCCCTCTTCCGTGCTTGATTCATCGAATTGGCGGTCACATTGATGTCGGCACAAGCCCCATATATTGTTCAAAATAAAACTCTAATTACTAGATGGAAATTCGCAAGTTATGCTTTCGCCACCTGCACGTTTCGCGCATTGTAAACAATAGTTCTTCGTGCTTTCAAACATCATGAACTGCTGTATTTCAGTCCGAAATCTTTGTTGCTTGAATTAGGCAGAAACATACGTGAAAAAAAAATACAGTACAGATTACAGAAGTAGCTCGCCTCCGGCGAAAGTATAATGATATGAACGAGCAAGTGGGTACTTTTCACGCTCCCATAATTTACAACAGATTGCCAAAGCGATCCCCTTGCCAGGGACGGCCAGGGACCGTCGGGCCTGTCGGAGCATATTGCTAGATACTGCTTGCAAGTCTTCTAAAGTGCTAATGTGATGCTCTGGATACTTTTTGACGTGTTTTCTTTGAGTTCCTTTTTAGTGTGGTGATAGTTGTTAGCATTCAATTTATGTTTAAAATCTCCCCACACCCTGAAATCGCGAGAAACTACTCGTTATATTTAATTCCGATTACTGCACGCTTTCTGCCGTTTTTTTTTTACCTATGTGTGTACTAATGAGATGACGTCGCATTTCCTACTGCTCATGTTACTACAGCAAACCAGTACTGGAGCAGAAAAAAAGCAAGAAAGAATGCATGGATCAGTCAAACTGCGCTGAACACAACGCTGAAAAAATAACAGCCGGGTACACTCTTCGAAACGGGCGATATCCTCTCTCGGCGTTTCCCTTAGTTTTCGTTGAATAGGAGACATACGGTGAGCATGGCAACAGTAGGTAGCAGCAATAGCGACTTGGCGAAACGCGACACCTGGACAACCCAGAGGAGCTATCGCTTTGTGTAGTTATTGCCGGAGTAATGCTACACCAGGGCTTGCCTTTCTGCGTTTCTATTTCACTTCTGCGATCTCTTTATTCCCTATTTTAAAGAAACAGC
Organism: Amblyomma americanum; assembly: GCA_030143305.2. Taxonomy (NCBI): domain Eukaryota; kingdom Metazoa; phylum Arthropoda; class Arachnida; order Ixodida; family Ixodidae; genus Amblyomma; species Amblyomma americanum. The sequence goes on from JARKHS020009373.1 coordinate 11,001, forward strand.
GCACTTAATTTTCCTCATGACCAGCGGTGAACAAATTAATCTGGCTAAAAACAAGAAAGAAGAAAAGCAGCCGACCCTGTTCTCTCCGCTTTGTTAATAACCTTAGCTCGCACTTTGGCGCGAGAAACAATTTTATTTCCTCGTCGAATGTTTCGCTTCTTTGCAGAGAACAAACGAGACGTTGAAGATAAAAGAAAATGCAGCAAGGTGAAATTGGGCTACATCCGACAGCGTTACCATTCAAGTAGGCCAGGGTGGGATGGAAGGTAGAAAAGCAATGAGGAGGACAGCTTCGGCAGAAAATATATTGTACATGCTGGTCACTCAGCACGAAAGGTTGGTACTGTCGTCCATTGCAATATGTCCACGATACGCATCATTATTAAAGGCGTAGAACAATGTAGTGAATGCAGTTTACGTAAAATTAATGGGTCTTTCGTTTTGAGAAATGGGTGGTTAGAACGTTGAAACGAGTATGCACCTCGGCCACTTTGGAGTATAATTAGTTCTGAAAAGCAATGAGCGGAAAAACACTTCTCTATTCTCGAATACGTTCTCGAGGAACGAGAAGAGAGGTAGTGGGGATTTACTATAGTAGCGGTGGTTTATAAAAGTAATCTGAGCAGCGTGATATTTTATATTTATTTATTAATTAGTACTTCAAAGGTCCACTAGGGCATTACATGAGGTGTGGGATAACGTATGATTTAATTAGGTTCGTGATGATTGATTTGAAGGATTCTAGGCCACGACGGATGAAAGGTTGTTCCAGTCTCTAGCGGTCTGGGCGAGGAATGATTCCAGATGCGCAGATGCAGGTGCTCGAGGTTTATGACCAGCTTTCGAATGACTGCTGCGAAGTGACAGGCGGTGTGCCGGGGTGATAACGGAATGACTCAAAGGGAATGATAAAACCTGTGGAAAAGCCAGAGTCTGGTTATTCTCCGACGGGATGGAAGGCTGGGCGGGTTGGCTTTTGTTTTCAATAATGTTACGCTTGAATGATATTGTAGCGGATGAAATGGCTTTAGTACAAGTGAGAGCTCTACGAATGAAAGCTGGTCACCGACGGCCCAGAGCCCAGATGAGTCTGCATGCGCCTCTCTCCTCTTCTTCCTGGAACTCCTCGGCGTAACAATTTCCTCGGGGGCAGATGATTCTCGTCCCTAAGAAAGTTAGGTAGATCGACGATGGCAGTGCTTCAAGCCAGCCACATGAACAAGTTGCGTCATGCGGGACCGGCGTTAATCTGTCGTCACCTTCGCGACGACATAATTCACGTGTCAGTTGGTCTAATACGACGAAGGGCAGAAGAGCAAGGTTCCGGGCTAGTTGGTAACGCATTTTAGGGGAGAAACAGCGCAATGAAACACGGACACACGAAGAACGGACACACACGAGCGCTGACTCGCAACTGAAATTTATTTTGAAGAAAGGATGCTTAAATAGGAGACATGCGAGGGTGCTTAACAGGGCTGCTGCAGCGATAACCGCCAATCAGTGTGGTCGCGTCACAAAATTTCAAAAACAGCAACGAAAAAAGTAAGTGATAAAAAACGGTGTAAAGGGCCGCAAAAAGGTGGTCAGGTGACAGTAACAATAACAAGACCAATGGGGGGGAGCATTAAAACCATGAGGGACACAGATGTGAAAATACAGGTGAAACATAAAAATGAAAGACGTACAGGCTTTAAAAGCGTGCCCAAAAAGGGGAGGGGGAGATAAAAGCGGTAAAATCTTAAGACGCAGCGAAGGATAAAACATGATAAAGGCACTACCAACAAGGGATCACAGAATCATTAGGCTATAGGTTGCACAAGAAAACTTAAGTGTTCATCAGGCCACCCAGAAAATTTAGCTCTTTTTCCGACAAGGAGAGGGATGCAGTGCTCACGCATTGTTCACCAGCTTGATGAATTTGGAGGGCTTCTAGGATTTCCCTCGTCAACCTATCTCGTCCTCGGCCGATAGTGGTGCAGCGATTAAAGTCAGGGGTGCAGATTCATTCAGTGTCGTCTTCTGTGATTTTGCACTTCTTACAGTGCTTAGCTAGGTGCCCAGAAATTGCTATACTATTTACGTTGTTTTGATGTTCTTGTAGGCGGATATTGATGCACCTTCCCGTTTGACCGATGTACCTCTTCCCGCATAACACTGGGATGGAGTAAATTATTTCTAAATCACAGGGGACATATTGATCAGAGTGTGCCACCCTACACCCTCGGGATTTCGGCGGGTTATTCACTTTGGAACAGAGGGCGGAAAGCTTGTTGGGAGCCGTGAAGAACACATCCACGCCGGCGCGCTGTGCGACTTTCTTTAGACGATGGCCGATAGTGTGGAGGTAGGGCATTGCCACAAAATTTCTGCGGTTATCGTTTGAAGCAGCAGGTCCGAGGTGTGGCCGGGGCTTCTTGATCATGGAGCCGGCTACTGATACAAGCAGATGCAAAGGGTAGCCTGCTGTTAAAAGACGATTGGTCTGGTTGTCGAAGCTGTCCAGGAATAATTGCCCACATGATTTTTGCAGCGCGTTTTGGAAACCCAGCTTTACTATGCCCCGCTTGACAAGTTTTGTGTGAGCTGACGTGAAGGGCAGGAGTGGCTTTTTGCCTCTAGGTTGGTAAGACCAGCAGGTGTGGTTATCGGAAAATTGGAGATTAAGGTCAAGAAATCTGATCGACTGATCGTTGGGTGTTTCATGTGTCAAAGGGAGAGGCAAGCATCGGTCAAATAAGGAAAGGGCCTGCGACACCGCTGAAGTGAAAGATTCCTGGCTGCAGTTTAGAAGGACGAGATAGTCGTCAACGTATCGGAAAATTTTTACCACGGCCGTCTCAGCAATCAAGTCATGCAGCTTTCTATCATGTTGGGCTAGAAAAAGTTCACTTAGAATGGGCGCTACACAAGACCCAATACACACACCCTGCTTTTGAATATACTTGTGATCATTCCAAGTAACGAATGTTGATTTTAGGTAGAAGTCCAAAAGTCGCAAAAAATCACGGGCGGAAACACCGACATCATTTTGGAAACTTATTGCTCCGAAAGTATCAATAGCAGCTTCAATGCCGAGCATTAATTCGTTATGCGGTAACGAGTAATATAAATCCTTTATGTCTACGGAAATTGCTATTAAGTTGCTTTCATGGATAGTGTTTAAATATTCGATGATCTTATCTGATCCGTTGACCACGAAAGGGTCGTCGATGGTTATTAACTTCAGCTTGTCCCTAAGGAAAACGGCGACCGACTTTTGCCAAGATTCGTTTTCAGAAACTATAACGCGAAACGGGGTCCCAGGCTTATGGGTCTTTGCGGAGAAGAACACGTTCCCGCTGAGACGACTCGCAGACTGAATTCTACTGGCCAGATTGTCCAATTTGAGTGACTTACAAAGGCGCGCAGCTTGCTTCTTCACCTTGGGAAGATTGACATCGTCTCTCCTATGGAAGACAGTCTGTAGGGCGCTAGTGGCTCTTGAGTTGAAGTCACCCGCCGGGAGCACCGTGAAACCGCCTTCCTTGTCGGATTGAACTAGAAACAGGCCCTTGGCTCGAAGAAAAGTGACGGTTTGGCTCAGCGGGAACTTCTTGTTGGACGTTCGGTGTCTTTGCAGGACATCGACACCTTCGGAAATGCATCTGGGTTTGTCAGAGTCGGCAGCTCGTTGCCCTATCTGTCTCACTAGTCCGAGAAGTTCTACGGCGGACTTTTTGGGCTCGACGGCAAACTTGGGTCCTAGGCTGAGGAGCCCCCGCACATTGTCTGGTAGTTGAACATCCCCCACCGTGTGCACGGGATTCGAAGGTCTCGCTGCATTTTTTGGCAGCCCCATCCGCAGGATGAAGAGGCATCTTTGCCAGAGGAATTCCGCCGTGGTGCCGATGACTCGAAGGCATTCTTTCCAAGCATGGTTCGACGCATGGCTTGAGCACACCCGTAAGAATAGGGCGTCCATGTAGAGGCGACGTTGTCGCTGCCATTCTGTCCTTAGAAGCTTCAGTACCCGGATCCCATGGCCAGACGAGGGAGCAAACCCGCCGAATAGAGCCAGGACGTCCGGGGGCAGGATCTTGTGACGGATGCAAAAGGACAGGGTGCGGGACCGGCAAATCGCATTGGTCTTGTTATTGTTACTGTCACCTGACCACCTTTTTGCGGCCCTTTACACCGTTTTTTATCACTTACTTTTTTCGTTGCTGTTTTTGAAATTTTGTGACGCGACCACACTGATTGGCGGTTATCGCTGCAGCAGCCCTGTTAAGCACCCTCGCATGTCTCCTATTTAAGCATCCTTTCTTCAAAATAAATTTCAGTTGTGAGTCAGCGCTCGTGTGTGTCCGTTCTTCGTGTGTCCGTGTTTCATTGCGCTATTTCTTCCCTAAAATGCATTACCAACTAGCCCGGAACCTTGCTCTTCTGAACTTCATCTCTTGTTCTTCGGGCTCTATTAATTGTTTCACCTCTGACCCAAGTTTCATCTGCTCTCAGGCCGCTAATGCGATTTGCCGGTCCCGCACCCTGTCCTTTTGCATCCGTCACAAGATCCTTCCCCCGGACGTCCTGGCTCTATTCGGCGGGTTTGCTCCCTCGTCTGGCCATGGGATCCGGGTACTGAAGCTTCTAAGGACAGAATGGCAGCGACAACGTCGCCTCTACATGGACGCCCTATTCTTACGGGTGTGCTCAAGCCATGCGTCGAACCATGCTTGGAAAGAATGCCTTCGAGTCATCGGCACCACGGCGGAATTCCTCTGGCAAAGATGCCTCTTCATCCTGCGGATGGGGCTGCCAAAAAATGCAGCGAGACCTTCGAATCCCGTGCACACGGTGGGGGATGTTCAACTACCAGACAATGTGCGGGGGCTCCTCAGCCTAGGACCCAGGTTTGCCGTCGAGCCCAAAAAGTCCGCCGTAGAACTTCTCGGACTAGTGAGACAGATAGGGCAACGAGCTGCCGACTCTGACAAACCCAGATGCATTTCCGAAGGTGTCGATGTCCTGCAAAGACACCGAACGTCCACCAAGAAGTTCCCGCTGAGCCAAACCGTCACTTTTCTTCGAGCCAAGGGCCTGTTTCTGGTTCAATCCGACAAGGAAGGCGGTTTCACGGTGCTCCCGGCGGGTGACTTCAACTCAAGAGCCACTAGCGCCCTACAGACTGTCTTCCATAGAAGAGACGATGTCAATCTTCCCAAGGTGAAGAAGCAAGCTGCGCGCCTTTGTAAGTCACTCAAATTGGACAATCTGGCCAGTAGAATTCAGTCTGCGAGTCGTCTCAGCGGGAACGTGTTCTTCTCCGCAAAGACCCATAAGCCTGGGACCCCGTTTCGCGTTATAGTTTCTGAAAACGAATCTTGGCAAAAGTCGTTCGCCGTTTTCCTTAGGGACAAGCTGAAGTTAATAACCATCGACGACCCTTTCGTGGTCAAAGGATCAGATAAGATCATCGAATATTTAAACACTATCCATGAAAGCAACTTAATAGCAATTTCCGTAGACATAAAGGATTGATATTACTCGTTACCGCATAACGAATTAATGCTCTGCATTGAAGCTGCTATTGATACTTTCGGAGCAATAAGTTTCCAAAATGATGTCGGTCTTTCCGCCCGTGATTTTTTGCGACTTTTGGACTTCTACCTAAAATCAACATTCGTTACTTGGAATGATCACAAGTATATTCAAAAGCAGGGTGTGTGTAGCGCCCATTCTAAGTGAACTTTTTCTAGCCCAACATGATAGAAAGCTGCATGACTTGATTGCTGAGACGGCCGTGGTAAATATTTTCCGATACGTTGACGACTATCTAGTCCTTCTAAACTGCAGCCAGGAATCTTTCACTTCAGCGGTGTCGCAGGCCCTTTCCTTATTTGACCGATGCTTGCCTCTCCCTTTGACACATGAAACACCCAACGATCAGTCGATCAGATTTCTTGACCTTAATCTCCAATTTTCCGATAACCACACCTGCTGGTCTTACCAACCTAGAGGCAAAAAGCCACTCCTGCCCTTCACGTCAGCTCACACAAAACTTGTCAAGCGGGGCATAGTAAAGCTGGGTTTCCAAAACGCGCTGCAAAAATCATGTGAGCATTTATTCCTGGACAGCTTCGACAACCAGACCAATCGTCTTTTAACAGCAGGCTACCCTTTGCATCTGCTTGTATCAGTAGCCGGCTCCATGATCAAGAAGCCCCGGCCACACCTCGGACCTGCTGCTTCAAACGATAACCGCAGAAATTTTGTGGCAATGCCCTACCTCCACACCATCGGCCGTCGTCTAAAGAAAGTCGCACAGCGCGCCGGCGTGGATGTGTTCTTCACGGCTCCCAACAAGCTTTGCGCCCTCTGTTCCAAAGTGAATAACCCGCCGAAATCCCGAGGGTGTAGGGTGGCACACTCTGATCAATATGTCCCCTGTGATTTAGAAATAATTTACTCCATTCCAGTGTCATGCGGGAAGAGGTACATCGGTCAAACGGCAAGGTGCATCAATATCCGCCTACAAGAACATCAGAACAACGTAAATAGTATAGCAATTTCTGGGCACCTGGCTAAGCACTGTAAGAAGTGCAAAATCACAGAAGACGACACTGAAAGAATCTGCACCCCTGACTTTAATCGCTGCACCACTATCGGCCGAGGACGAGATAGGTTGACGAGGGAAATCCTAGAAGCCCTCCAAATTCATCAAGCTGGTGAACAATGCGTGAGCACTGCATCCCTCTCCTTGTCGGAAAAAGAGCTAAATTTTCTGGGTGGCCTGATGAACACTTAAGTTTTCTTGTGCAACCTATAGCCTAATGATTCTGTGATCCCTTGTTGGTAGTGCCTTTATCTTGTTTTATCCTTCGCTGCGTCTTAAGATTTTACCGCTTTTATCTCCCCCTCCCCTTTTTGGGCACGCTTTTAAAGCCTGTACGTCTTTCATTTTTATGTTTCACCTGTATTTTCACATCTGTGTCCCTCATGGTTTTAATGCTCCCCCCCATTGGTCTTGTTATTGTTACTGTCACCTGACCACCTTTTTGCGGCCCTTTACACCGTTTTTTATCACTTACTTTTTTCGTTGCTGTTTTTGAAATTTTGTGACGCGACCACACTGATTGGCGGTTATCGCTTCAGCAGCCCTGTTAAGCACCCTCGCATGTCTCCTATTTAAGCACCCTTTCTTCAAAATAAATTTCAGTTGTGAGTCAGCGCTCGTGTGTGTCCGTTCTTCGTGTGTCCGTGTTTCATTGCGCTGTTTCTCCCCTAAAAAACGACGAAGGGGCCATCGTACTTGTACAGGAACTTCACATACAATCCTTTCTTGCTGATTGGCGTCCAAATCCTGACAAATTCTTCAGGAGAGTAAGTCACCGCACGATGACGCAGGTCGTAATATTCTTTCGAACGGCGTTGTGACGCCAGGGTACGTAAGAGGGCAACTCGACGGACTTCTTCGGCACGGCCTAGTATCTGGCCAACGGACGCGTTTTCGTTGGGGGAAACCGGGAAGATGGTATCGAGAAAAACGCGGGGAGTTCTGGCATAGAGCAAATAGAAGGAAGAATACTCGGTGACCTCATGATTAGCAGCGTTATAAGCGTACGTCACATATGGTAGCACTGCGTCCCAGTTGCGATGATCAGACGAGACGTGCATGGACAACATAGTTGTCAGAGTGCGGTTGGTGCGCTCGGTAAGACCGTTGGTCTGTGGGTGGTACGGAGTGGAATGCCGGTAGTCCGATCCACAAAGCCGGAACATTTCTTCCACGACATAAGCAGTAAATTGCCTTCCACAATTACTTATTATAAAACGGGGCGCGCCATGGCGAATAATAACAGTATGTAGAAGAAACGATGAAACATCACTAGCCTTTGCGGTAAGGAGAGCAGCAGTCTCGACGTATCTGGTGAGATAGTCTACACACACGATCACCCAGCGGCGTCCCTCTAAAGACTTTGGGAAAGGACTAAGTAGGTCAATTTCATCCTTTTCAAAAGGGGAAGTGGGTGTTCTGACGGGCTGCAAAGGACCGGCCGGCGTGGCAGTTCGTGCCTTAAATCGTTGGCATTCTTCATATGTTGTCAACGTCGTGCTTGGTGGTCTCATAATCTTGCGACCAATAAAAACGCTGGTGAATTCGGTGCAGAGTGCGAGAAAAGCCTAGATATTCAGATGTGGTGTAATCGTGCATAGCGTGCAAAACTTGCATGCGGAGACTTTTTGGAACGACCAAAGGCAGGGCAGCTCATCGACGGAGTAGTTCTTCTTGAACAAAATGCCATCTTTGACAGTAAATGGAGTTGAATTTGTTCTTCCTTCTGCCGCTTCTATAAGGGGCTGCAGTGAGTGGTCGCTACGTTGTTCTCGCCGAAAGGTAGCCATACTGGGGAACGTCGGCGTGAGCGAGGCTAAACGCCCTTCGAAACAGTCTTCATCGTTGACTGAGGTCGGAAATGGGTGTCGTGACAAGCAGTCTGCATCAGCGTGACGGCGGCCATTTTTGTACCAGACAGCAGAGTTATATTCTTGTAAGACCAATGCCCAGCGCGCCAGACGCGAAGTCGCGAAGTGCGAGAAGCCTGCATAGAGAGGGATGGTCTATAACAATAGTGAAGTGGCGTCCATATAGGTAGGGTCGGAACTTGTGCACAGCGAACACAGCTGCGAGGCACTCGAATTCGGTGACACTGTAGTTACGCTCACATTCTGTTGACAAGCGGCTAGCGTAGGCAATAACGCACTCAGCCCCACTATGCAGCTGGACAAGCACCGCCCCAAGATCGACGCCACTGGCGTCAGTGTGAACCTCCGTCACACAGAAGGGTAGAAGCGCCGCAGAAGTGGTGTTGAAATGAGAGAAGATATGAGGAGACGGAACGAGGATTCGCACTCAGGGGTCGACACAAACTGCGAATCCTTATGCAGGAGAGAAGTGAGGGGGTGGGCGATTTGCGGAAAGCCAGCGATGAAGCGACGCAAATAAGAAGAGAGCCCGATGAAGCTCCGAAGGCTTTTCAGAGTCCGTGGAGGTTCGAAATCTCGTACTGCAGCGATCTTCTGCAAATCCGGCCTGATAGCATCCTTGTCGATGAGGAAACCAAGAACTAGAGTTTGTCGGTCCCCAAAATGGCATTTCTTGGAGTTGAAAATGAGTTCCGCTTTGCCGATGCATTCAAGAACAAAACGAAGTTTTTCATTGTGCTCTTGGAAGGTCTTGCAGAAAATGATTACATCAACAAGATATCACATGCATATTTCACGTTTTAACCCATTAAGGATAGTGTCCGTAAATCGCTCGAACTTCGCGGTGGCGTTGCATAAACCAAACGGCATCACAATAAATGCGTACAAGCCGTCTAGGGTTACGAAAGCTGCCTTCTCACGGTCGGATGGATGCAGAGGAATTTTCCAATAACCAGCTCGCAAATCAACGCAAGAGAAATATGACGCTGAAATATGACGCAGACAATCGACTGCGTCGTCAATGCGAGGTAGCGGGCACACGTCTTTCTTGGTTAGCGCATTTAATCGAAGGTAGTCAACGCAGAATCGCCAAGAATTGCCTTTTTTTCCGGACTAGGATCACAGGTGCGGCCCACGCACTAAAAGACTCGCGGATGATTCCTTTCTGCAGCATGTCGTCCACCTGTTGTTGAACTATCTTCCACTCAGCCGGAGATGCTCTGTAAGGTTTGTGGCGAATAGGGGATGCGTTTCCAGGGTCAATTTCACGCTGTATTCGAGAGGCTGGGAAATGGCTGCCAGATCCGTTGGGGGCAAAGTCGAATATTTGGAAATGAACCTTCAAAATGTCTTTCAGGGTAGGGCGTTCACTAGACGGGAGCGATTTGTTGACCATGCGCTCAAGCGCAGCAGAATAATAAGACTTTGCTTGCGCGGCTCCGCTGCAATGAGAAATAGTTTCATTAGTGGGGGTCACATGGTTCTCGAAGCTCGCGAGTGCTGACCAGAAGGAAGACGAGCAGGCTCTTCTGACACATTAACAGTCCAGAGGTGTGCATGACCACCCGCTGCCTCCATGATGGCACGTGGCACCAAAATATTTTTTTTCACCCCGTTCGAGACATCTGGCTCGACGACTATTGAGTGTTTTTCCACGAAATGTGCCGATTATTTCACGGGCACAAATGTTGCCGTCATCGCAGGCAGGCAGCAGCACATCTTCCGTCAGGGAGAGGACTCCGTCATGATAACGGGACAGATTATCCACTAATACGAGGATAATGTTCGACTTCAAAGAAGTTTCACCGGGTCTAAGTCAAGTGATGCACCACTCTCGCGTAAAAAGCCAACTACCAAGATAACGACATGTGTGACGCGTCCCAACGCAACAAATTCTGTTCTGTAGCACTCGACATCAAGCACTATTGAAGCTGAGCACAGACCAGCTGGAACTAAAGTTTCACCCCCAACTTCACAAAACGTGCCGGTTCTGTCTCAAACAAACATAAGTTTGTGTCCAAGGCGGATTTTAAATGAAAGGCTCATAACTGACACAGCGGCACCAGTATCAACCAAAGCATCCGTTTCGACATTGTCAACGCACACTGACACTTTGTTTTTTAACATGTTAATAGGCAAAGGTATTCGCGAAATTGACCGTCCGGCGACCTTACCTCCATCGGTTGCACCACCAAGTTTCCCAGCGGGGTAGAAACGAAGCGGCGACGTGGGATGGTAAACGGCCTTGTCGCTCCGGTGGCGGAGTGATACTGCAATCGGAGACAGGGGAGTCATTGCGTCCACATCGGTGGGGAGAAGGAGGCCGATAAAAGGTAGCGGGCGGCTGCGCCCACTGGGCGTCATTCCTGAAGCATGATGCGCGTTGTGCAGGGGGTCGAGAAATGTGACGACGTGGGCAAAAGCGGGAGATGTGTCCGCTGCACCCACAGCCGTAACATATGGGCGGCTGGCGGCTCTGGTAGCTCGTAGCAGGATCCCTTGGAGTTTGAGGAGAGGTGACGGACACGCGACGAGGCGCACCACGAGGCACTTCATCTGGATGGGACGGACGCTGCTGGAAATAAGGGTGCGACGTCGATTGCTAGGTCCGCTCGGAGCCGGAGTTGTAACATAGTCCGTTGTTATGTGCTGCAGTCCATGGCGTGCGCTGTTCCTATGATGGCACGGACCTCGATGTCTGTCGGTAAGGGAGATCAAAATTTACACGTTGACGCTGAGCAGCCAACTCCTTGCGTACGATCCTCCAGACTATAGAAGCGATGTCTTCTGGCTCGAGGATGTCGATGCTGGTGACGGTTGTAACATTGGAAAGGCCGCCGAATTTGGGTGCTATCCGGCGTGCTTTAAGCGCGTCAAAGCACGGCACTGCTTTATGACATCTGCAACCGTAGAAAGGGTGTCGCGTGAAATAAGGAAGTGATACACGTTCTCAGCAATCCCCTTGAGAAGGTGGCCTACCTTGTCATTTTCTTGCATCTGCCGGTTGACAATGCGACAAAGTATCGCGTGCATGTTTCAAGCAGCAGCTCGGCTCTCTGGGACAGGGGCTGCTCAACACTTTTCTTCTTCCCAACAGTATCTCCAAAGGACTTGCTGATTTCTTCAAAGTCAGAGCCGTGCCAGCAAGGAAGAAAACGACGTTGTACAGGCGGGCGGTAGAGTCCCAACGGTTGTACTTGTTGCTCCTTTAATAATGTCGAAGCCAATCTTCAACGTCCTCTTCGGCCTCGCCGTGCAATGTACGCGGCTCTCGCTGATGAAGCAAGGCCGTCTCTTGGTCAGGTCGCTGCACCCGAGTCTGCGTCGCTTGCGTGGCAGGCATTGGGAGGAACTCTTGAGGCGAGAGAGGTGGAAAACCTGCTACAGGGCGTCTGCGATGGGGTACTGGTGAATCCACGACGTGTGCACTTAGCACCTAGCACAAAATGTAGCGGATGAAATGGCTTTAGTACAGGTGAGAGCTCTACGAATGAAAGCTGGTCGCCGACGGCCCTGAGCCCAGAGCAGTCTGCTGCTGTTGCTGTTGTTGTTGTTGTTGACTTCGTGACATGGCATATTCACTACATGGCACGACCAGTCTGCGTGCGCCTCTCTCCTCTTCTTCCTCGAACTCCTTGGCGTAACAATATGAATAATCGGAATATACGAGCCTTATCGCGCGGCTCTGGACGGACTCAAGGGTTTTGACTAGGTTAATTTGGTGGGGGATCCCAGATTGAGCATGAATATTCATGTTTAGTACGGACAAGAGTTAAATAGGCGGACAGTTTTAGACAAGCAGGTGCTGCAAGTTACGTTTTAGATAAACAGGAATATGGTTAGCTTTTTTGGTTATGTTCATTATGTGGGTGGTTCAAGAGAAATCCGGTGTAAGGCTGATTCCTAAAAATATATATGAAGATGCGTGGGATAACGCGGATCCGCGAAGGGTGTAGCTTGGAGCAGGATACAATTGACGCGATGAGATATTAGAGTTGCTTTATTAACGTTTAAGGACATTAGTCAGTTTTCAAATCACTCTACCCCAAATTTTTTGTCGCATTGCAGATGGTAAGTGTCGCTGTTATTAGTGATGCTCCGGTAAATGACGCAGTCGTCGGCGAACAACCGAACGGTGGAAGACAGATTACTTGGAAGGTCGTTAATGTTTAATATTTAACCGGTACAGTCCTAAAGAAGAAAGATTATGGGCCACATAGCTCATGGGCCATATTTTTTCTCCAAGTCATGACTGATATTTCGCACGGAAGCATATGTTATGAGCGGTTTACCGCACCATGTCTTCAAGCTTGCAGGTAAGACAAAAAAAAACTGGCCCTTTTTTATTCAAAGGTAAATGCTCTTTCCTTGAAATTGAAACATAATTTCATTGTATCGAAGCAATAAATAAATTCGCACGCGTGGCACTGGACACGTTTATACAGCGGTGCCAACTCTCAGGCTTTCAGACTGAAATCGGCATTTACACTTTACAGGATTAAATTATTAACGCCATCTCAGACCGACGTTTTGAAAATTCGTGCCATCTTTAAGAAAAAAGACACCACTAGAGATACCTCTGTTTTGCATTTAGGCAATTTTGTCTGACAGTTGAGCCGTGAAAAAAATTTCAACCGACTTGAAAAATGGCACTTTGACCGTGACTGCTGGTGAAAATAAATTACCGTAACTGTCAGGCTAAATGTGCAGCTGGTATAGAGTCCACAGGCATCAGTCTTTTTCTGCTACATAATTTCCTTTCCTTTACTTACCCGTGCAGAAAGCATAGTGTGTAGAAGCAAAGAATTTATACGGCACATGTTCCGAAATTTGCTTTAATAACGCGCATAAAATAAGTCACCATCGTTCGTAATTATTCTCAATAACTTGTGGCTATAACCGGAACGTTTCAATCTCTGAATCTTCAGTTATCAATATAATCCGGTCTATTGTATTGAAAAATAGTTGTGGTTTCTGAATCACCAAAAGGCTAGCCTTCGGTGTCTTCTTCGCTAAAATTTCACTATATATCTGCCTGCTAAAGAAGCATTAAACTGCATACTGCTTTAAGGCCTGCGTTATACAAAATACACAAAACTAAACGCTACAAGGTCATGTGGCATGGGTCGCCCACCTAGATTGCTTCTCCACAGATTTTTCGCTGAAAACGACGACGCCGAGGACTACGACACTTGGTTTTCTGCAGAACGAGGCTCTTAACGCTGCCAAGTTAAAATTCTACCATATATATTCATATAACTTCTGTCAAAACCCAACTGCTCGATAGACAAGCAGTGAATACTCATTATAAAAGTGGCACTACTTAAGAAACCAGGCATCACCGCTCTGCGCTGTTCTGTGAGGAGCGCAGCAAGAATTATTTCTCCTAAAAACCATCCTGATCACCAATTCGGCACTTCAAAAATTTACCACATGCCTGATGGCAGTATAAGAAAGCAAGGACCTCATATACCCTTTACCACTTTTATGCCGGCAGATATGTCTGTACGAAACCTATTCTAACCCCTCTTAAAGAAAATGCGATAGGATTAAGGTTGCGTGCTATTGTGTCTTCAATGAGTGCATAATTGTTTTGCAATTTTCCCGCCAAAATTTTGGCTGGAACAAGCTCCATTTTCCTTATTCAGTATGCATGGGTCATCACATTCTATAAGGTTCGAATACCTGACGTTGGATTATAAATAGAATTTTATAAAACAATCAACAAATCCACGTCTATCCACGCACAAATCCCCACCAATACACTTTAATTCCTTTTCTGGGATGAGCCTACTTTCAAAGTTTTGGTGGTCCTTTGGAAATTTTGGGGCTAGGCAAACTTTCAAATTTTGGGGATCCTCAGATTTTCAAATTTTGCGGTGCCTCTGACCGATCTACTGGTGGCCCCGTGGTGCTGATGACGTCCCGACCTTGTCAATCGCATTCATAGATCGCGGAGAGTCCTCTTACCACTACTAGCGCAGTAGTGCAGCGGTTAAGCGATGTGCCACTGACCCAGCAGGTGGTTGTTTCCAGCACAGCCACCGTTGGGGCTTGTGCGACTCGGGTTGCTCTTCCCGAGCTCCCGTAAAGCCCATGCGCAGCGCCACAGTGAGCCGGTGGCAACTGCATTATATTTCGCAACGGTGGGCAGTTTGATAAGAATCCAGTTGGCAGGTTCTAATGACGTCACAAGGTCACAAAATGTCCCTCGACAATCACGAAATTTCGAGACATAGAAGCGGGAGAATTTTTGAGGCGACAATTTTAAGGCTATTGTATTGAAACCACGCAATAAACTGTCCTCTTCGATTGTAAACTGAACGGAAACAATTTCTGCGGGCGTTTACATGAAAAAATTTTTGTGTTCAATTAATTTAGAGTTCGACTCTTTTTAAGGCTGGCTGGAATGACGCGGAGAGGGAAGAGCTCGAAAACAGTCGTTGGGTAAATGGGAAGATCAGAAGCGGGGACTTCAGCGCCATATGCATGCATTGTCAAGCCCTCGGTAGAAATAAATAATGGTGAATAGCACACACAGGTAATTACAACATCGCTCTCTTAATGCGTAACTTAAATGTTTAATGGGTAACATGAAACTAATGGGGAGCGTAATACCAAAACCGAACAACATTATAAAACAAGTAGGAGACAACAGACGACTGCTCTTTATCCAAGGTGCAGTGATAAGATGAGATACGTAACATTAGAGATGTGAGAAGGCTTATCTCCTTCTATTCGCATGTGCATTGTATTACTAAGATGACCAAAACCTTTTATTTTGTTTCATCCGAGCAACGTTCATGCTCGTGGCTTAAAGCTGCTCTTCGTAGCCGACCTTACATGACAGGAAGGGAAACCGGCTGCACTTTGCTGCTAATTCCGTAATACGGAATCTACGTTATTACGTTTATGCCGTTGGAAGGAACAGTATTATTGACTTGAGTGCTGGGCTAAGGTTGCATATAGCGCTCACCAATGACAGCAAAAAGAATTTCAGGTCGCTAGAGATAAAAATTTTATATCCTCTTGGAAAAGTAACTTTTACAGCCTTTAACATCTGTCCCAGCGTGCCGAAGGGTACAATGTGTACAGGTTTTCGCTTATAGATAAAAAGAGTAATTTGAATCCTGCCCAGTCACGTCACACCCCCGATAATTTATATCTTGAAGCACTTATCTGCCAAAAGGTACATAAGGTCAAAACTGTCTATTGTGGGAGGCGATCACAAAGACAGGCTTCAGCCATTCAGTTAAAAAAATATCAATTTAAGACAAACAGAATGCTGGTGAAACATCAAGTTTATGTATTCGAGGTAATAGTCCAAATAAATAGCCGCAGCGCTTAACGTTGCTTAATGGGATAGTCGGTAACGATTCATTTCAGTTGAAAACAAAACTTTCACCAGGGAAAAAGAGACCAGCTATGCACATTGCTCGCAAAGGAAAGTTTAGAGAGAATTTTCCGTATCTATTTCTGATATTGCCTTATGTGCTTTCGCAAATCGCCATCTTTTTTTTTTATCTACATCATACCCCATCATAAATCTTTTTCTTCTCCTCATATCCTTCTGCAGTGCAGAAAAACCGGCAACATAAGGCTGCCTCAGGCGGACCTCAGCAGCTTACCCTCAGATACACCACTTTGTCTCTTCTTTGGTAGGAACGTATCACCATTACTCAGAGATTGAAGCGTTGAAATTGTGACCTTGAAATTCTACCTTCATGTTTTCTGTGGCTCCTATGCTTGCGGAACTAAGCAACGAGATGAATGCAACAACCAAAATATAAGCTGCGTAAAAAGAAGCCCGCACGGTTTTGAAGCTCAGCTTTCAAATTCGCCGAAAAAGAGGACTCGTTGAATCGAACTATCCCATTGTAAGTAACAGCAAATTATTGTGACACAAAACAAGACCACTGCAACAGACACAAAATTGAAAAGCTTTTAGGTGCTGGAAACTGGAAACCAGCGCATTTAATTCACATTTCAATAATGTTAAGGACGCTCCGTCGAGGCTTCGATGCATTCTCCCCATTTTCTTCTCCGGCAACTTCAGCATTTGTATTTTTTTGCAGGGCTTCAGTTATGCAGCTCGCATTTCCTTTGACACTGAAGGCACCATCTGTTGTTCGCGGATGCGTACATTCAGTTAAAACGTGGAGTTGAACTCCTTCCTGCAAGTACTTCAGCTGGATCGGAAGCCTATACGGGAGTGCATCAATCTTCATCTTTCAGCAACCAATTTACTAAAGACCTTGCAATAACACCACATGCTATAACACATGCTGCAACAGCAAGAGTCACAGCTCGCGCCCTATCACCTGCCCATGACATCACCGTCGCAATGCGGCAGGAAATCAATTCCAGCTTCTCCAAAATACTCCCTAACCTGTATTACTCTCCTCATTTTGCAGATTTTTCTTTCTTTCTTTCCTTCTTTCTTTCTCTCTTTCGTTCCCCCTTTCTTTCCTTCTTTCCTTCTTCCTTTCTTTTCTTTTTTTCCTTTCTTTCTTTGTTTCCTTCTTTCATTCCAACTTTCTGTTCTTTCTTTCTTTCTTTCTTTTGTTTGTTTGTTTATTTCTCTTTTTTGTTGTCAGACATTTTTACACTAAACTAACCTCTGTCACCAACATGAAGTCCAGAAAAAAGGCAACAGTTTTAGTGATGAAGCTTTGCGCAACGCTCAGTTATGCACCTGAAGCTTTGCGCAACGCTCAGTTATGCACCTGAAAACGTCTTTTCCCGGTCCTTACACTGCAGCCACCGTGATGAAGCTACACCATTGAGGCACGAAAAAACGGCCGCCTCAGAAAACTTCTCAAAAATGTGCTTTTGAAGTTCAAATCGCAAGGGCAGCAGCTACCGCCATCGCTGTACGCCCCTTGCCTTGTCATGATCTTGCCATGTGCGTTAGACGAAGACGGCGCCAATTCCTCTGCTCTGTTCACTTTGCATTGGAAGTAACTAACTGAGGACGGCAACTGGAAAAAACGATAAATCTGGCAAAATTTTTGTAATCACGTACGATGCACAAACATTCCTAGAGAGGTCACCTATTTTCATATACTGGGAGAGCGCATTAAACCATTTGAGCTGACTAAGCGTGAAGAAGAGATGCAGAGTAATAATTTCTTAAATAACTAATTGTACCGAGCAACAGAACGCCTCTTAGTATTTCGCTTTCGTGCACCACGAACTATGGCGCGTTTTTCGCCCGAGTTTTTCAGGAATCGCTGGTCTATATTACACTGTGGCGAGATATGTCCTTTTACTGCCTCCGCTGGTGGTGTAAAGACAAATAATTGACTTCTTGAGGGAAAGGATCAATATTTTTTGCCCTCCAGGTTTCGAAGAAATGCCGACTGGTGCGCCATCGTCCCTTCCCCATCGTCCCAGAACATGCAGTCAAAGGTCCTCCGTATTGATAGCTATCGCTGCAGCATAGCACTTTTTTTATGCTGAAGGTGTTCAAAATTTGAACTTCAGAAACGCTAAATACTTATCGATGGCTGTGATGGATACACCATTCCCCTGATCACGCGCTAGCTTTCTTAACGGTCAGTTCGTAATGAAGCATTAGTTAACATTCTCGAAGGAGTAGCCTGAAGAGTTGCTTCACTTAGCACATACCGATTGTTACAAAGGGTTGATGCTGGGTGCTGATGTTTTTGTTACTCGTTCCGAGCCAGGGTAAACCTCGTTCATGGGGTGTTTAACGTCCCAAAGCGACTCAGGCTATAATAGACGCCTTAGTGAAGGGCTTCGGAAATTTCGAACCACCTGGGGTTCTTGAACGTGCACTGTCATCGCACAGTACACGGGCCTCTAGAATTTCGCCTCCATCGAAATTCAACTGCCGTGGCCGGGATCGAACCCGCGTCTTTCAGGCCAGCAGCCGAGCGCCATAACCACTCAGCCACCGCGGCGGCTGAGGGTAAATCTCGCAGGTGGCTTTAGTCCTTTACAGGAACAATTCATTAAGTCAAAGCCTCGCTAAATGTGAAGGTTTGAAAATGGTATTCTTTTTAAAAGTTGTTTCCTAAGATTCGCTCGCAGTTAGACTTGGGAACGCTTTATTTAATGAGAGGTAATTAAATATTTTTGCATATTGTGGTATTGTAATATTGACAGCATTCTTCCAAAACTTGCACGAGTTGTAGGGCAAATGCATACGCACAGAACTATTCTTCCCGTCAATATTTAAAAAAAAAACTTCTATATAAATCATTATTCTGTTCACAGCTACAATACTGTCACCTTGTCTATAGGACAAATTATGGATGACAAATGATATCCTACAACTTCCAAAACACCTCACCATACTGCGAAACAACAACATTGATTTAAGTGTCGTACCTTTTAAGGCCATATTTGTATATTATTTCAAATCATGTTTAAAATTCTGTTTTTACTCCATTTTTCTTGGTTTTATTAACTGGAATCTATTCCTGTTTTTTTGTCACAATGTTTTTTTTGTATAAACACGCAATTTTGCCTTTCTGAACTCCGCTTGTGCCGTGCAGGACATGACTCTGTGCGGGAAAAAAAAAACCTGCATGCGATATCTTTTTACCAGGAGTCGAAGGCTTGTCAAGCTTCGTAGCTTTTTCCCCCCACTCCTTTTCATGCCCGTCGGCATGATCAAAGATTATTATTTTTATTATTATTATTATCAGATAGTAGCTCGTAACAATAGGTTGCGTAAAGTTCGACTGCAGCATTCGCAACGCGAGACCTTTGCTACTGCCGGGGGCTGTTGTGAGAGAGTAACCTGTATTCCTTCACAGCGCTTCGGAGCAAAATAAAAAAACATCTCTGACTGTGTTAGCCCACATGCGTTACTTTTTCCTCTCTATAGGTTTTATTATATTAGTTTGAACGCTAGCACTTACGAAACACGAGAAGCTCGCTTGCCTGAGTGTCCCGTTTCGCGCTCATTAGTGCCATTGGGATCCAGCACGTGTGGATAGGATTATTTTACCGACACAGCAAAAGGGGCATATTTACGCAATAAGGACTTTAGAGACAATCGTATCACGTTCACTGGAAGCGCGGAATATACTGGTCTACTGTGAGCCATTTGTTATCAACTGTAAACTCATTTCTGAAAAATTATTTTTCACATTATGTTAACGAGGACTGAAGCGCCAGGGTATAACGTGTTCTAGGAATGGGCAAGATGGGATCCTGTCACAGATAATAATAAAACTATTAAAACAAGAAATTTTTACACACTTTACACTTTGAGTTTCACTGATGCCCATATATGTACAATGAGTTAAGAATTATTTTGCTGCCGATTACTTCTGCTGTATATTACGCTAAGTATTTGCAGGTTGGACCTAGTAAGTGCGTGTCATCTTTCATCACATGTCGTGGTGTTTAACATAAAAATTGGCATACATTATTTATTTTTTCAAAGCATGCTAATACTGTTGTATTTCTCATTATGTCGCTTATTTTGTTAAAAATTGTATCCTACACACCGTTAATGACAAGCCGGTAGAGAACACAAAGTGGTAGGGGACGCATTGCATGCTTGGTCAGGTTTTTCCTTCACACTGCCGTGTGAGGAGGCTTTGGATACCAAATGTATGTGTCGCGCCTTCTAGTTTCCGCGACAGTATATTGCTTAGTGCGGCACAGCGCTCAGAGATAGAAGTTATCACTATAATTTTCTTCTGCTTGTACATGCTGCAGCCAGGTTGACTGATGAATGCTGATTATAAATTATGTTGAGTTAGTCAGAGTATTCAAATTTTGATGGATAGCTTGCCATTTGCATTGAAATAGGTTCTTTATATCTGAGGGCTGCGAATAGACTCTTTTGATTAACTATCGACCGCCAGTACCACTCGTTATGAGGGATGCATGCAAAGTAGCCTCGTTGTAAAACTTCTCTCTTTTCGTCGGCGAAAAAAAGCCCATTATATTTCCAGTATGTAGCGTTTTAAGGACACAATAATTCCCAACGGTGAACAGACGAAACTTGCTTAGCGCCATCGTTTTGTAGGCGCCTTTCACTGCTGATAGTAGTTTCTGCACCTTTCTTTTACTTAAATAGAGCTTTGTTACCTTCGGTTTCCAGTTTGTGGAGCATTATCTGTGGTATGAAACAACTCTTCACCTTGTTACTATGGCTGTCTCAAGACATCCAAGAGAAACGCGCTTTGAAGGCTGTTTCGCGAATTTGTAGACACCCTTGAAGAGGCAACGTAACTGCTTCATGAGCTCTAGCAATGTATGAATGTATTTTGTTGCATTCTTAAAGTGTGCCCCATGTCTTCTCAAAAAACATAACTATTCTTGCTCCCATGACTGTTTCCGTCCCGTAAATTAGAAAATTTATTTCTTTTGCGTGACCGTAAGTTTTTCCATACACTTAGACGCCTCTTCCTTTTCCAACTCCTAGAAAGCAACACACAGGCGGCAGATGCGGTAAGCTATAAGCGATGAAAGAAATTTTATAAAAACATCAGGCAACCTAGGCAGGATAAAGTGGCCTCTTCTACATTCCAGTCAGCGATCACAAAAGCATTATGAGACCAGTGAGATAACTTCTATCTAGAGACCTATATTTGGTCACGACGTGATCTCCAACGTTACAAGGTTACCGCTGTAGCAGATCCAAGAAAGTGACTATAGTATATCACCTTCCAAAAAATCGACTGTCGTCTACGACATCATGCACGGCAGTCTAACGTTAAAGCCGCTTTCTTATATCCAATGCATTCTGATCTCTTTTAGAGCTTTAGCTGTTCTTAGCTCGTTGCTTAGTTACTCTCCGTGGGCGGCGTCGGCGCCTTCCGCACCACACATTGCAAGGAAGATCATGAAGACCAATCGCACGCCGTGCTTCCTTCGCCCGAACCACGTACTTGAGCTGTTCAAGCCCAGGGGTTGTTCCATCTGGATCTGTCTTAGCTGCTTCATGTGCTTGTCTGTTTACCATCAGTAAATCCCCTCTTCGAGTAGAATATTGTCTTTAGAGGATTGACTTAAGCGCGCTCATCAGTTTCGCGCCGTTGGCGCCAGATCCGTCCGCAGCAAGGACATTGGATTCGCGCCAAGATGCTGGGACCCCTAGCCAAGATGCTGGGACCCGTAGGGACCCGTACGGGCCCCTAAACGTCAATTGTTTTTCTTTTTTCTTTTTTGACCAGTGCTCCACTTTTCTGTTATTATGTTCTCTCCTCGCCAGACGGGATGCCGTCAAACACTTGACTACGTAACAGGCTTCTTGCTATACTGAGACTAGAAGGCGACACTTGAAGGTTGAATATTTACATCACAATGCAAGTAAACGTACAACTAAAATCACCCGACCTAACGAGTGCTGAGAAAAAATAACCAATTTTTTTGCAGCTATCAATAAAATACTAATAGGGCAACAATGAAGTGTAAGAATTTGTTCTTGCTGCGGGAATGTGACAAGGAATGATCTGTTTTGAATAACCAACACTTGTCATAAAGATAATCGCTCTTAAAATTATAGTGTCATTAGTATTTACGGCGAAGCTTTACCCTTGACTTAAAAGTGCAAAAGAAAAAGTACTCAGCACTCGAAAGGAAATGTAGAGGAAACCTGTGCGAACAGCAACGCTTCCACCACTGCTGAGTAAACATTTCACTTCGCACTTTGCGTCTTCGCTTTGCCACCGACTTTCTCTGTGCGCAGAGCAACAAATGACCGATTAGGTAGTGGAGGACAGCGGTTTACACCTCCCATCCCAATGACCAAACTGTTCTGGTGGTTATTTATCAAATTACAAATTATATTTTGTGTTTCCCCAATATCTTTGTGCTACATTAACTCGTGGTCATGGGAATACGTGGAAACTGGAAGTCATCGGTGAAATGCAACTCCTCTTCGAGCTAGCGGCTTCATCCGTAACCCCAAACCTCTTTGAGCGTGGTTGCGCGTCTTGGTACAGATTGCAAGAACTGGTGCTTTTCTATCTAAACATACTTATTCGCGGTAGGTTGAAGGAGAATGTCGTGAATATTTTTACGTAAAATTAAAAGAACATATAGATAACACCTTTTTAGCTTTCCCTCATGCTGTGTTGGTTAAACGCTTTTTTTTTGGCTTACTAAAACTGGCAACACAATGCATGTGTCGAAAACAACTTGACGGGACTCCTAAGCTTCACCGTAAGGGCACAACGCCATAGCGTTAAAGGGTCAGTTCAGCTTCCGTGAGGGAGGGGGGGGGGGCACTTCACGTATTACTTCTCACTGTTCTATGTTTCACCATCACAATCTGCAAAACCAACCCTCAGGAGTACAATGGGGTGGCATTAGAGATTATTCCTTTCTTGTTGCCTATAGGTTCTGCATGTGCGGACTCGGACATTCCGGACTTTGCATTCATACATCTCGAGGAGTCCTCATGCCTCTCCTGGCGCAGTAGTGCAGAGGTTACGTGACGCGCAACTGCCTCGGCACGTTGCTGTCTCATACAGTCACCGGTGGGGATTATGAGGGCCAGGTTGCTCATCGCGAGCAAACTCCGCGACCAATCAGTAACTTAACTGCCACCTACCACGCTTCGCATTTTGCTCATTACCAGATGGGAAGGTTTTGATTACGTCACAAGGTCACGAGAGCTTTGTGAAAGCTGGGCCACCTGCTTTTCTCGATACGCCGACGAAGGCGAGGTTGTCAATTAGCGCGGGATTATGCACTTTATCGCGTTAAGAGTACAAAATTAACACGTAATAAGGGTTCATGCCAGTAGGTGCAATAAATATTTTTAATGCAACAGCGTGAAGGCTCGTGCTCCACAGAAACTCCGCCGTCGTCGTCGGCGTTGTGAGCGAAAAATCCCCGGAGAAGCAATCGATTTCAGCTACTTAGGTCACGTGACCTTGTGGCATCATCACAACCTACCCAACGGAATGCGAGAAAGCTGACAACCGTGGCAGGTGGCTGTTAAATTAATTATTGCTCTTTAAAGGTTTCTCAGGAAGACAAACCTGGGTCGTACAAGCACCACTGGTAGCAGCACTTGCGCTCGCAGGTCAGTGGCGCATCCCTTAACTGCAGCACCACTGTGCCAGGCGCGGCGTGAGGACTCCCAGGTATCTATGAATATAAAGTTTAGAATGACCAATTCCGCATATATTGCCATTAAACCAATAATTCTACCGCACCATGATCTTGAGGCGGAGTTTAAGAGTCCCCTCCAATTTTTGCCCTCGGATGACTACAGAGTAGAAAAACAATAATGAGGCAGAAAAATACAAACAAAACTCTGCAGCACTTAAAGGGAGCACAAATGTCGATACGATATTGAAAAAGTGGTATACTTTAACACTCTTTATTATTTCTAAACCCGCACAGCGGCACTGGCCCTTCCCATCTTACTTGGTGCTTCTACGCAGTGCAACTTTCGTCAAGCTTTAGCGCCAGTTTATTTTGTTTTTTTCCATCGAATACAGTACAAGAACAGCCCTTTTCCAGCTGGTTGCCGCAGATATACGACGCATGTGTTACCTCATCGGTCAGGAAAGAAAAACACTATGCAGCACGATGGTGATTAGCGCACGCTCTTGAACTTGTTTACACTAGAGGCCTTGCTCGGGTTTTTGTTAAAGCGAAAGAAAAACCCAAATGGTGCCCGCGGACAATGTGGGGCGGGTTCCAGTTCTAAAAATGGCCCCGAGCTGCAGAAACTTAGTCCGTAAACATTCTCCACCTCATGGCGCCTGCAAAGGATAACAAAGCCAGATATTAAGAGCTCCTCTCTTGCCCCTGGATTATACATGTACACATGCAAGAACCGCCGTCATCACAGAAAAAAAAAGGTTTCATCTGAATTCACTTTTCTCGGTGCTCGATTGACAGAATTTCTAATATCTTAATAGGATTACTTTTGAAAATTTAAAAATCGTTTTTTTTTTTTGAGGATGCACATTGTTGTGTGTTATATTCTGACCTGTGTCATTTAGCACAAAGAATCCTTAGAGAAAAATGGCTGTGCTAAAAATGCATTTAGAACACATTGTATTAATTTCATATTAATTTTGCATTTTTGTCCCTACGCTTAAATTGCAATAAGAATACTTTCTAACCATGGTGGGAGAAATCTTTTGAACATTCTTACAAATTAGTAAAAAATACAACTTCTGTCAGCTTAGTGTCTTATAATAAATCAAAAATATAATAAAAATATACGTTAAATGCATTACATTACATCAAAAATACACTAAAAGTGTAGAGTTAATACATAAAAAAAAATTCACTTCCGGGTTAAAAAAGCTGTGCTAGTCCGATTTACCGGATGGGACTGATCACTGCCGTCAACAGCAAAACTAATGGCTCAGCTGGTTAAAAGCATAAGGAGCCATTCCCAGAGAAAACGCATTGTCATCAAAAAGACTATCAGAATGCAAGGTCACGTCACGGGACTTGATTGGGAAAGATATCGCCAAACACCAAATTCCGACAAAGTGACGTCAGCAAACAGGAACTGCCGACCGTCTTAAACAGGCTTTAACCATTTTCCCACCGCCGTAGCAATACGCGTCAGGGAATACGCGACGCAGCGTATGCGGCTCCCTTATTCGCACAGCGACCACGCGTTAGTCTCTTCAGGATAAATAGGTATGCATTCTTAGTAGAAATATTTACTCGAATTGGTGAGGAGAATTTGGTGAAAGGCAGTTTTCTAGTT
Organism: Amblyomma americanum; assembly: GCA_030143305.2. Classification (NCBI taxonomy): domain Eukaryota; kingdom Metazoa; phylum Arthropoda; class Arachnida; order Ixodida; family Ixodidae; genus Amblyomma; species Amblyomma americanum. The sequence goes on from JARKHS020009373.1 coordinate 36,142, forward strand.
GTACTTAGTACATAAATATATGGAAGACAAGTGGAGAAGAAAAATCGCGCGGTTTGTGCTTTGTGCCAACATCTGACAAACTGTGCCACAGTATAATAGTTTTTCCCGCAAAAAGGCAGTCACTAGCTTTTCTCGCGAGAGACAAGCTTTCGGGGAGTCAATAACATTGTCAGTACAATTTCAGGAGTAGTTGAGAGGTGAATAATGCAATTTGAAATCCAGGCATTTTGGAATAATTACTTTTGGGGATGAAAGAAAAAACAAGGATTCTTGAAGCATGTTAGGCAAGGATATTCTATTTCCCTGTTTTTCACCTTACGTCATTGCGTTCAGTAGTGTGGCCGACAGTCTTCGATCAGTAAAAAATAACAAAAGCAAGACTCCTAATACAGTAATAACCTTGGTAGAAAAATTCGAACAAGTCGATGACTAAAAGACAGCTGAACAATTTTGCTGCATATGAATCTGCCCTCTGCAGAATAAATCTCTCAATGGCAATATCCAGACTTCCTCTAGCCTCTTTTAAGCTTGAGTTGCATATTTTTTCTGAGGAACGTGAGCAGCCTGCACCAAATAGCATCCGCCCACATATAACGGCCGCCGCTGCAACGCAGCTTTTCTTTACCCCTCCCAACAGCATAAAAGACATCGCTTCTCCATCTGGAAGGACAGGATTCCAGGAAGAGAAGCCTGGAGGCAGGTAACAAAACCAAAAAAAAAGAAGCCGGCTCTCGGACCGGTCAACATAAAGGCACGCGCTCAGGCTGCAATGTCATTTGCCAGTGGGAGGAAGAAGACGTCATGCTAAGCTCAGCAGAGAAGGCCTCAACGAGCCCAATCACGATGGCCCGCCTGGAACAAAGGAAGCAGCAGGATATTACTAAAGGGGTAAACGATGGAGTGAGTGGCATGTGAGACAACGGGAAGTGCCGGGCCGGAAGGGCATAAAGGCTCCCAACGCAACGGGGTTATAAGTCAGCAAGGCAGAGCGCACGCGCGGATATTATACGGCTTCGAGAACACGTGATGAGCAGCTGTGATGAAGGACTTAGTGTGGTATGATTGATGTTTTGTTTTCCAGTCTCCTTTAACGTCTCGCGGTATTTTTGTCGTAGTTGGTCGTAACATCGGCATCTCAGGCCTCCTAGATCGACACTTCTTCGAATGCTGTTTATATAGGAACCTGATATCGATTGAAAGAGAGGGTATTCGGCGGAAGTAATGCGAAATCAATTAATCAAACTACACAATCGATGAACCTGTACGTGGGACAAGCCGATCATACATGTGGCTGGCAATTCTCGCAAACACGTCTCCTAATCCAAATAAGCGTCTTGTACGCAGTTAATGTTTAGCCACTTCCTTCTGCAGCAGCCTTTATCGTTTGTTCTGTTTATTGAGAGCCGCCGGAATGTTTTTCTTGATGTCTCCTTAGACGTGATTTCATTTTTTGAAGTTTTTTACACTTTTTTTGAAGCAGTTAGCCAAAACTTTTATGGTGAATTCATCAGCCTCATTTTTTTCCGCCCGAGTCGAATTTCGCTTGCTTTTTATTTTATTCAGTATTAAAAAATAATTTGCCTGGAACAACACAGAGCCTGTTTTATAAAAGATTGAATGTTTGAAGCTGAAAGTGAAGGTAAATATCTTGAAATCTGACACAGGCAGCGTATATGGCGCAGATGTTGAGTTAGTCTAACTGAACATTAACGCCCAAATCATAGAAAAAAATTGCTAATCCCAGATCTACCTTCCACAGACATCCTTCAAAGCAACAGATCCCAGTCATAAGCCATGAGCTGCATCCTGAATTATGCTCAGCCAAAAAACTTGATTTCTCAAAAACACTTGCCCTGGACCCGAAATGCAATTTACTGAGAGCTCCTAAACGCGTGCAGTGAAGTTAGAACTACTTCTTTCGCTCCATAGCTTTGTATATCGCTGCAAGGTAAAGCCGAACAGCGAAATTCTAAGAAATAATAAAACGAACGGAGCATAGTTGTGAGCGAAAACGAATTCATTAAGCACATCAGACCGACATTACTGCTGTCCCGGCTACGGACATTTAGTAACAAGCACGCAAGTTGAATCCAACACTCAGGAAGTCGCGACTTGTCGCAAAGCGGAGGGGCACCATGAACCTGTCCAATTAATTTTTTTTAGTGTTTTCAGTTTAGAGCGAACACTCAAGAAAAGACGCAGAGGTTCCGGATGCCTTCACAGTGTGGGTGCACCTTAACATTGCTGAAATAATTGACCCATAAACTGAGAAGTGAAATATGTCAGAAAAAAAAAAAAAAGGAAAGAAGGAAGGCTTATACATAAGGCATCCATGTGTTTCTGAATTCAAATACGCGCATGTCGATGGTTAACATAAAAAGGCTCTATCGCCTGCGGTCGTTCCTCTATCTTAGCCTCTCTTCCGCAGTTCCCCTAACCTAAACGTATTCCTAACCATAACTTCAAGCCCAAAGGCTCCTAAATTTCAATGCTATTTCCTGCGGAAACCGCGAATGCTCTCTTATTGCTGGAACACATTTCATGCTCTTTGTCTAAAATATTACGGCCTCCAACAAGCTTCTCGTGTGTTCCTGCCGTCAAATGTCAGTAACATCTCATCTCTGCGTCAGCAGAAACCTAATCTTGCGCCTCGAGTTCCTCCTGACGCGGCAGACAGCCAGGAAATGGAGTAAGCTGACCCGCGATTGGGACTGCGGACCACAGGAAGAGAGCAATCAGCCAACAGCTACTCAGCCCTAGATGCTTGGGCTGGCTTAGATGACACGTGAGAGTTCGCCAATAGACGAGGCCCTCGAAGCAAACGTGCGACACTTCCGATGATGGCTTTACTTGCTAAGGCCATGTCGGCTACCGCAACAATCATCCTCCTCAGCCAATCTTCTCAATGGTTGTGAACGTGCCAATCCTGAGAATTGCTTGCTGCTTTTGCTGCTACTTGTCTTTCGCCCTCTCAAAAGCATTAATTTTGGCGAAGGTGTTTCCTGAGTCGTTTAACAACCGAACGGCCAAAGACATGCTTACAGCAAGCCTACAACCGACATAGTGATGTGAGATCCACTACAAAAAGCTACCTCATCGGACGTATTGAGCTTGGTTCTTTGACTATGCTTACGGTTTAACGTTTTTATTTTTCGTTCACTCTCTTTCCTTACTGGCTTTTTATAAGTTCTCCGTGTTGATTATAAATATTATTACATTTAATTTCATGCCCGCGCGCCCTCAATTGCTGGTTTGAGGGCATCGATGTGTCGTAGTCGTAATCAAGGAAAGACGCGCAAGCTATGCGACTGAATGTTGTGTAGACCAACTTTAAGACATAAACCGGTTTCTACATCAGCAAGAAAATTGATAATCCGCTGGCTAATGAATGTGGAAATGGGTGTTTGTGTATTATGGCGTCTATGTCTACGTATCAGACTGCTAAATTATTCTCGTACTCAGCAGCTTGTTTTCAGACTTTCGGAAGAGATCGCAATCGACGAACATCGTGCTTTTTATACAGGTTTTCGCAAACCACGTTTCAGAAAGGGGCTGCTCTCTACGAGAAATACGAAAAATGGGACTAAAATTGCGGTTACTGTATGATCGTTGTTTCAAATTGCGTTCGCTTATGAAATCATTTCAAATGCAGGCTCCATTCGCTCCTTTCAAATTAAGCAACTTTTTCTACCAAAAATTTTTCAAAGAATAATAATTGCCAGCAATTAATACATCAAAGGGTATAGTGGACGTTGTTCTTGAAGTCCAGAGCATTTCAAAATTGGAATGTTCTTGACGTGTTCTCCAGTAATCTGCCTTCATTACGGATACCCCAATGCTTGACTTTCAAATAAAATTTCTCTATGCTGAGTTGCTATAACAATAAAATAGCCTTTTGCGCACTGATAATGACTTTTTGAATGAGCAAAATCAGAATGTAATTCATTTTTTCTTTGAACTTACATAGCACCAAATTGCTCTAAGGCTTCAATTACTGGCTTTAAGAATAGAGATTAAAATAACACACGCTTTTATCTCCTTGAACATACGGTGCAATGCTCATAGCGCGAACCATGGGAGCCTCTACTTCCCCGTACTTTGTCTCGACTGCACTGTCGCAAGCACGACGGAGTCCACCGAGCGATAAAAGCGAAAGATTATAACTCAAGTGAAAAGTGAACCACTGTTGTGTAGATAACAATAAAAAGCAGTTTCCGGAATTCCTTGGAAGCAGCGTAGACATTGCACAGACTTAGCGGTGTCATCGGGGGATACAAAGGGGCTCATTAATCACGCCTCTAGGTTTAAAAGGCACTCTCTTCTGTCGCGCCAACATTCACTGCACAAAACCATCGCTGCAGGTTTTCATCTTTTTATTATCGTTGCTGAAGCAACAATGCCGGCTTTACAAAAAAAAAAACACGGTGTAGCAGCTTTGGCGAGGAAACTTTCTTTAGTAGAGGTCGGCTTCACGCCCATACAGCGCAATCGGTTTGTTGAGTGCGGTCGACGATGCGTGTGCTCGCAAATGAGGGCCTTGAGCCGCTCGTTCGAAGAAAATGCTGACTTAAGCACGGAGAAAACTGTTTTCAGAGGTTCTTACAGTATTTCAGCTTGTAATGGTGATGTATGTTCTTTTTGCCAGTCTCAAGAAACAATAGTATGCCAAGCTTTTCGCTCCTTCACAGCAGCACACCGATGCAACAGAGGAAAGCTCCTGTAAGGAGCTTTCTGCATGTTTCAACTGCGGTACGGAACAAGCCACAGGAGAAGGAAATAGGAGTATACGCACATGCTTCCAAATGCAAAGCCCAACACGAAATTTTAGTAATTTCTGATCTGTAAAAGATAACCCTTTATTATCTAGCACACATAACCCTAGTTGCTTTGAATGCTTCAAAGCCTTAGTTTAAAGGAATAGTCTTGCCACTGATGCAGTAAAAAAATGCAAAAAAGATAAGCATCGAAGAGAAACACACCTGTGCCAGCCTCTTCTTTCTACATTGAGTAAAGCAGGGGCATAAAGAATGGTCTTTATATCCTCACAAACCTTCAGTCGGTAAGAACGATGAAAGTACAGATAACACGCTTCGAACTCGAAACGTGAGGAATTTTTGCCTAGCTCAGAAACAAAAATGCACGAGCCAAGCGGGACACTTGTATTTTGAAATACAAGATCAAGGCTGTAGAACTAAAACTGAAATAGAGAGTAGATTCTAAAAGAAATCTAACACAATTCGGTACCTTTTTCTTCCTGCAATATCACTTTTGCATTCCGTTACACTCCGCAGGCACATTCCCCTTGCAGCACATTTCTGAATGTAACCCAATCGTTCAACCCCTTTGTTGAGGCATTAATGATGAAGTCACAGATTCATCATGGGTCATGTCTACTTGTCAAGTAGTTGGACAGAGTTGGACAAGGAATCGTCGTCACTTATTTAGCCAGCACGTGCCCTAACAAGAAACTCAGTGAACAAGGAACCAGTATGCGCTTGGGAAACGTCAATTACATCTTGAGACTTGGTGAGTGATTGTGATTCACTTCATCGCATGTCTGACCAGACGAGCTTTTGTCGAACAGAAGTAACAAGCATGTTCGGTGACATATGCACCACCGCAGAGTAGCGTGCTGTGGACGGAGTAGCAGGAGAGAAGGAGAAACGAACTGACCTGCTATCTAAAGATCTTAATTCTGCTGCCAATGTTCGCGCCTGCGATTCTTGATAGAGAAAAAGGTGGAAGGCCAGGAGAGCGCAGATCAAGCGAGCTGCAAGTAATTAATCCATGTATCCCAGATGTTCTTTCGCCGCTACCTATTCGATGCGCGCTTGAGTACCTACTTGATCGTGGCCCTAGTGTCTGAGTGAGAGCCTCACGGCTAGCTGGAAGCTGACAGTAACAATGGCTTTGAAAAAAAATTTACCAATGCTCGAGCCATGGATACAATCAAACTTCATATCGCTGTCCAAATAATCAACCAAGCAGAAAAACATGCCTGAAGAAGAAAGAAATCAATCTATCGTTTGTTCAATAAGAAAATTAAATGTTCAGTTACTCAGTGAACCATTTATAAACATTTCGCATGTGATAAGAAAAATAACACAGTGATCTCTCTTCAGAACAGATATACAGCCATAAGCGTACGCAGCTCAGTAATCGACGCACAAGAAAAACTTTAGGGGATTTTTAATGAAATTGGATTACATCTTGAGAATGCGATAATTTTAAAGTCTGAAGTGTGCTTCTCCTCCTTCGTGATTGCTGCTCGCCGAACCTGCCCAGCCGCCAATCCTACACCTTCAGCGGCAAAATTTCGTGGTGGCCCTCTCCACCTTCGAGAACTTTGAGGTACGGCTACGTTTAATATAGCTGCATTCCAAAATTATACGTGGAAGTCTCTGGACACGCCTGCAGACCACAAAGCCGCCTGTCAACTGACGCCGAGCCCGCCACCGTGCTGGGCCATGTTGTGTGACCAGCGCGCCTGCCAACTGGGTCATGTCACGTGGTCTCGTGACGTCACACACCTTGCGAACCATTCATCGAATTTTAACGTGAAAACATTACTAATCTCACCAAGGAAAAAAGTGCTGTTGTGGTCTCTCACAAAATTAAGAAAAAAAAACTATGGCTGACGCTTAAATCACCCGAAGAGTTGAATGAGATAACATTGAATTTCGGAACTGTCACAACTTCTGTGTTAACTGCTTTGTGCGTTTGCGTCAGTTTATTAGAAATATAGGTCTATCAACAGCCACATGCAGACTGCTTGCTGCAGCATAAGTATCCGCTATGCTGTTTGTATATATCACATTTGCTGTTGCACAGATTTGCATAAATCACATCATTTCTCATTTTTTATATCTAGTTACTTTCTAGGTTGCTGCCTAGAAATTAGGTTGATGACAACCCGGTGGACAGGCTGTATTGATGTCTCATTATCTTGGGACCTCTCACAACGAATCAATTCAACTACCACCTATCACGGTCGGCAGGTTGTGAAGACGTAACAAGGCAACGTGACCCTTCTCTGACAATCAGGTTGGCCCATGAGGGCAGGTACGAATTTTGTGAGCGAAATTCGTGACAGCGGACGTCGACGGGGTTTCGTCTGACGATCGGTCTAGCGCTATCGCATTAAACATCAGCGTTGTGCGCTGTCGTAATATTCGCTGATCGAGTCACAGACATTTCGACGACAGAGTTCACGTGACATGCCACCTACCTACCACCCTTCTCTTCCTTCAGCACGGACGGAAGAACAGACACACACGTGAACTCAGCCAGCGCCTCCGCATGCTATTACATTATGACTCGTAATCAGTGATTAAGACTCCTCCTGATTTTTATGAGAGATGACGACGAATGTCGCTAGCTTTTTTCTTTCAGATAAGACTTGTAAACCTATCGAATTAAGAACATTACATATCCCGCTTCTATCCTGCAGCAGCTGTAGTATCCCTAGGGGCTTAACAGCAAAGGCATTTTGCCAAAACGCTTCACAGAATTTCTCAATAGGCCCACAGCAGTGAAAGACCTTCTTACTCACCAGACTGCGGGAGGGAATCATCGAACGCACGCCGCGACAGTTGTGTCCTCACCACAATGCGGTTCTCGGAGAAGCTAGCGGCACACGCATCCCTACTAACGGGACAAGGGCTACTCAGGCGGAAGACAGAAACGCGGGGCCATTGTCAGCCTTATAGGCATTACTCACGTTTATTTCTCTTTCTATCCAAAAACTGACATCCGTCGACGACCGCTAAGTGGCGTCGCCGGGCAGTTCTGAACCAAAACTCCTGCGTTAAGAGGCAACGCCAGCGCGGTCTGCAAGAAACAGCCCGGCTCTCTTCAAGGCAATCGCTTGTCTTTCTGGCGCCTGGCGCCCCATTAGAGGGCCGACGCGTAGGCACCGGTGAATATTGACACCGCAGTCGTTTTACTGTTGTTGTATTTTTCGGATTCGGGTGGTCGCTGGAGGACAGGGCGGCATACAGTCGTTTTCCCTTCGAAGCGTAATCAGAGTTGAATAAGGGTTTCACCCGAAGTGCTTTCGCAATGCGTTTTTGGTGTCGCGTTTAAGAAATGCGCTATTGGGAATAAATTACTTGTGAAAGAGGTGCCCTTATGGAAGCTCGCCGGTTGTTTTTTTGTTTTAAACATTACATATGCTGCAACCGGAAATCCGCAATTAGGATTAAATGGTTGTAACAGAGGAAGCGCATTTCTAACTTGAATCTTTAATTTTGTGGTCCCCAGAACCAGATGTAATGGTGAAAGATCTGAACAAAGTACCCAGGTTCCTTTAAGCAAGAGTGTATAAAATATAGAAGAACGTTCGCATTAGGGTATAACACGATTTCCCATGCTTCTTGTTCTCTAAACGAATTTCTTAAAAATAATTTTTTAATTGGTTTTTAGGGAAAGGAAATGGCGCAGTATCTGTCTCATATATTTTTGGACACCTGAACCGCGCCGTAAGGAAAAGGATAAAAGAGGGAGTGAAAGAAAGGAAGAATAGGTGCCGTAGTGGAGGGCTCCGGAATAATTTCGACCACCTGGGGATCTTTAACGTGCACTGACATCGCACAGCACACGGGCGCCTTAGCGTTTTTCCTCCATAAAAACACAGCCGCTGCGGTCGGGTTCGAACCCGGTAACTCCGGATCAGTAGTCGAGCGCCCTAACCACTGAGCCGCCGCGGCGCGGTTAAAAATAACGTTGAACCAGATTTCTTTCCCGAAATGCGTCTCGTAGAGAACGCAGTTTTCAGCGTACAAAGCTGAAGACAGAGCATAAAAATGAGCGAATATATTGTGCTAATTCTAGAGGGCTGTTAGCAGTTGCCTGGTGATTTTAAATTTCTCTTAGCGCCTTCTGGTCGCGGCAGTGCGCTTCAATGGAGCCGGAATGCAAAAAGTGCCCTTGTCCTGTTCGATGTAAGCACTAGTTAAAGATCCCCTTTTGAGAAAACTTCCTGAGTCGTAGAAAATGGCAGCGCAAGATAAACAGGCATGACACCGCAGAAACATAGACAACAGGACACGGGCTGAATTCTCTAATACTACGTACTTCATAGCGTATACAGTATGTTACTTTGGGGACACTAAACCACAAATACCACACCATGCCAACGTTTAGTGCATTCAACTCATGGCGCGGCTTAATTTGACGCTAAGCTCGGTGACGCATTATAGCAGGAAGAATTCAAAAAAACGGGTACTGGTCAGTTGTCTTAATGGCATAATCGTATCAAACGCTACCCAGGGTAACGACATCTTGCTCCAAGCCTCTTATGCATCTGACACTATTGCATCTTGTTAAATGATGAGTTCGCAATGTGCTAACATAAACAGGCAGCTAACCGCCGTTGTAGCTGAGTGGTTAAAAATGAAAATGAAAATTGGTTTTGAGGAAAGAAAATGACGCAGAAAAAACCGCGCCGTAAGGAAAGGGATAAAGGAAGGGCTAAGAGAAGAAGGAGGAGGTGTCTTAGTGCAGGGCTCCGAAATAATTTCGACCACCTAGGGATCTTTACTGTGCACTGACATCGCACAGCACATGGGCGCCTTTGCGTTTCGCAAAAGGCTGCCCATGAGCTGTGCGATTTCAGTGCACGAAAGGCTGATGAGTTCGACGACGCGGGCGTAGGTCCCGGCTGTGGCCACCGCGCTTTCGATGGAGGTGAAATGCATGACATCCATTAGTTGTGCGATGTCGGTGCAGTGTGATGAACCTCACATTGCCTAAATTATTCCGAAAACCTCTACTGAGGCCTTTTCCTCTCCCTTCCGTCTTTCACTCCCCCCTTTACCCCCTTTCCGCACGCGGCTCCGGTGTACACCGAGAGTGGCACAATTACTGCGCCTATTTTTTTATCCAAACCCAGTTATTTCTATTGAAGAAGTTTAGTTCTCTGCACAGACGCGGTAGATTTGCAGAGTATGTGGTAATGTACGAGGCAAATTCATTGCTTTCAATGTGAAAAAGTATCTGAATTTTAAGCAAGTTTTCATTCAAACCTGCACTTCTACATCGTTTACGAAATAATGAGCAAACGAATGGAAAATTTTCTCTCCCGTACAAAACGAGCAATTGTAGAAGAATACTGCGTTTTGCAAGAAACAATAACATGATTAAACCTGGATTTGCTGAATAACCCGATTTTTCCCCGGGTTTCAGATAATAACATACCGCCTCATGTTTAACCCCTGAATTTCGGAAGTGCGACACTCGGAAACAGGGCTCGTTAAATATACCCGCGAGATATACCCGCAAAAAATACCCGCGAAACAAAAACTAGACGGGACATTTAAGCTCCGCCTTGAGGGATAACGCGATAGCGTCATGGGTTAGTTCCCATTATGCAAAAGGTCATTATCAACTTAACTTTCATACACCCCTGGGAGTTCTCATACCCCTCTTGGCGCAGGGATGCCGTGGTTAAGCGACGCGCCAGTGCCCGGCGATGGTAGGTGGTGCCACCAGTGGGACTTGTGCGAACCAGGTTCCTCTCCCCGAGCATCGTCTCGCGGCCAATTATTTCTTTAACCTCCACCTGCCACGGTGGTCAGTTAGCTTATAATCCGCTTGGCAGGTTGTGGTAAGGCCAAAAGGTCACGTGACCTAGGTGGCCCATTTAGGTTGCCTGAGCTGCTGGTTCCTCCGGCCACTCCTGCTGCGAGGCTTCTAACGGTCGTCAACGCTGGTATGCATGCAATATAATATTGAATAAACTTTAGTGAGCAAGATCTTTACTCAAAATTAACCCTGTAGTTCGCATTTCTTTCAACTTCTTTCTATACCGCGACCATTTTTGAGTACAAAAGAAACACCAATATTAAAATACTCGCAGAGTAAAGATAACCGCGCTGCGTGGATTGAACAGTAACTATAAAAGTGCTGATTTCGAAAAGGTTATTGGGCTCTGATCAACGTTTGGACAAGAGGATTTGTCTTTGCTTAGTCTTGACGTTTAAGGACAGACGCTTTATTCTCTGTTTTTGTTAAAATTTACGTTTGTAAGCTTTACTTATAGGATCATTAGTTCTGAAAATATCGGCAGGAAACTGTAGAGTTAAAATTATACTCGCGTTTCGCAGCCTTCAGAATTATTTGAATTGTCAGCTGAAACAAACTTAAACGGGCCAAAACTCGCCTTGAAATGTACTTTCCGTCTGTCTTCCGAATGAATACGAGCAATCGTACTTGCTACAAGCTTGAGATTACCGATATTAGCAAAAGGTCGTATATGACTCGCGTGCTTGTAATTCCACAAGGGTTGGTGCATTTTGGAATCTTGGGTTTATTGTGCAAATTCGACAGAGTCTGTGAGAGAAGCCGGAATGGCAAATTGTTATCAAATAATAAAAAATTGCAATTTATTGCAGCGAAAAAACATGATTACCATGAATCAATTCCGTCTGTTTTTGAAACTTACAACGCACAAACTACCAGCCCATTTTTCTATAAGGTTTAGCAGCAATTCTTTGTGAGCAAGGAAAGTAACGTGCCATTGTGCCATTTCTGATAACTAGAGTGAATTAAAAATATACTCTGTTTTCGCATTATTTACCAGCACATAGTAATAGACAATCTTTAATGAGATTATAAAGTTACATCCAAAGTGTGAAGCAGTCTCAGCAGCTGCACTGTAGTACAAGCAATAATCTCAATGCTTATATTTTCACATGCTTGCTATGAACTGCCATTAGCGGAGTGCATACGGAAACCCTTCTTCCGAGTGGCAGATCGTTAGACAGTATATACAATCCGAGAAACGGTGTGAAAATTGATATTTCATCTATAAATGTTTTGCTATTTAAGGATTTCGCTGAAATCACCGATGAACTTTTGCTTGCGAAGGCTTACCAAAGTGACACTAAGCGTTATTTAGCGATTAGCATATTGAGCACCGTACAATATTTCATGTAAGTACGATTGAAGAAAATTTCGGCAAAGTGCGTAGAAATATAGCCTTCATAAGAGAATATGACGTAATGCTTTGATCATGCATACATACCTTCTTCAACTATAAAGATAATATCTTGCATAGTGTGGAGATCAAAGTTTTTTTACACACCTGCTGTGCTACTTAGCCGGCAATACAGCTGTAGACTTTGAGATCATCGATCCTGACACATGGCGCAAAGTACTATTCGAGAACTGCCGGTTCTTTCATTGTTTCAGCTGCTTCGTTGTTTAGGGCGTTCCCGACAAAGTGGTCGGTATGGAGACATCGTAGCGAGCACCACTTAAGGCCTAATGAATGAAAGATAACATTCACTGAACTGCACGGAGGAGTTTAAGTTTCAGTCGCACACGCGGAGCTCGTAAACTTTTCTGTGGACCCCGGGTACACGCAAAAAAAAAACGATAGTTCTAAAACAGTTAGCTCGAGCAGAGCAACAGCAGAGCGTGAGCGGTTATATATGGGCCTAAAGACGTTTGGCCTCTGATTGTTCGAATCTTAACCGATCATTTAACCTTGTTGACGGATCCTATAGAAGAGTGGGTGTTCCCAGACGCCGCCCAAAATGAAGTTGAAGAACTCCTGCCGTAAGGACGGGCCACTCTCCAAACACATCGAGAATGTAAGCAAGTCGCTTCGCGCATGGCTGCGTGATATATTTTTCGCTGGGATCGTAAAGTAGTAGGACGCAAAAACCATCTCTCTTTAGAGTAAAATGCAAAACATGATGTAAACAAACAGGAGAAAACTATTTCTAGTGATGTTGTTTGAAAGCAGTATTACATATTATTTTAGAAGTTCATTGTTCGTTCTCCGAGTTTCCAGTCGCCGGGGGTGCGCAAGTGAAGATTAAGATTCGAGTATATTAGAATGTTCTTCAGAAAATTAATAAACAGCCGCTTGGGCCTACTGTGAAAAAGATTGTAAAAAGTGGATTGTCTGGTTGGACAAGAGTAATCTCAAATCTTGTTGTGTGCCTTCGTCACTTTAGTAAGTTGGTTAACCCTATTTTCTTCTTTTAGGTTCCTTCAAAGAGCAGCTACATTCTTGTACATTGGCCTTTCCTTGCATAAACGTGTCAAATATATGCATGGTAGAACTGTTGAGATTATTTTTTAACATGCTTGTTAGGCCTACTAGTGCACAATATAATAACAATTAGATGGTGAGTCTGACATAGCAGAATCAGTCCAAGCCAGAAAAATGCAAAGAAGACCTGGTGCTTGTAGGCTTCTGAGTTTGAGAAGTGCCGATTTGAAATATTCGTGAAAGCGCTGCAAACGTTCACAAGAGAGTGTGGTTTTGTGTGTTCTCTATTTGCGTTTAAATCCTCAGGGCTAATCACGTCTAAGGGGCTAATTGCGTAATACCTACAAAGGATTGATGTTCTGCCTATTCGCCTCACTTTTACCTCTCTGGGGTAGAAACCCGATTTGCGAGCAAATCCTGTAAATTGGCCTTTCCTTGCATAAACGTGTCAAATATATGCATGGTAGAACTGTTGAGATTATTTTTTAACATGCTTGTTAGGCTTACTAGTGCACAATATAATAACAATTAGATGGTGAGTCTGAGATAGCAGAATCAGTCCAAGCCAGAAAAATGCAAAGAAGACTTGGTGCTTGTAGGCTTCTGAGTTTGAGAAGTGCCGATTTGAAATATTCGTGAAAGCGCTGCAAACGTTAAAATAGAGTGTGGTTTTGTGTGTTCTCTATTTGCGTTTAAATCCTCAGGGCTAATCACGTCTAAGGGGCTAATTGCGTAATACCTACAAAGGATTGATGTCCTGCCTATTCGCCTCACTTTTACCTCTCTGGGGTAGAAACCCGATTTGCGAGCAAATCCTGTTCTGCGAAATCCTGTTCTGCGCATAGCCAAGACATGCTTACCCTAAAAATGGCGTTCGACAAGCGCACAGCAAACCAATGCAGCGCCCAGATTTTTGTCAGCACGGTCCTGTCATGATTCTAGTACCCCTCAAAATGACACACGAAGAAGTTCAGGATCTCACTCCATGACATAAAAAAGGACGGCAAGCAATTTGCTATTTTACAAGTTGTACAAGCACTGCTTGACTTTCGATGCAGCCGTCTTTCGAAATCGTGAAATAAGATTATTGCTCTACGTCTAAACATAAAAACTCCCTTTCCAAGTTCACTCACAGGCTGCAATTATTGAAGGAGCTAATTGAAAAAAAGAAAATTTCAGGTCTGTAGGCATCTCAAGGGTCGGAAGCAACATTTGCTGTGTATATTTGATGAAATGTATATTTGAAGTATTGAAAGTGGATTGACGGCTTTCCGAGAACACGTTCGGAACGCACGAGAGAGGCACAAAGAGCAAAAGCAGGGAGATTACCCAGAAGCATGTTCAGGTTGGCTGCCTTCCACTGGGTGGGGGGGAGGGAAGTGTAGAGGAGATGACGAAGGGAATGATGCAAGAGCCGTATACCGTAATCAGCAACGTCTTCAGGTAAAAAACAAGCGTGCTGGAAAGTCTCAATCTGTCGCTCAACCACGAAGTCCTCAGAAATCGAAACTATGGTTTGTATGCCTTGAGGGCTGCCGATCGTCAGAGCCACACTACGAGGCTAATACTCGCCGTCATAAGTGGCGAATTGAGGCTTTCTAGAGCACAGCACAACACAGCGTTGTCTTTGGCCCTCAGCACAAGGCACTCAGAAAAGGGATGATCTGCTGTGCCATCATAACAACATGGACCATGCGAGGTTGAGGATCAGAATTTATGACAGGACAAAAAAAAAAATTGGTTTAAGCTATTGCGCCTCCAAATTAACATGAAGCCATGCTTCTGCATTTTGCAATATTGGTTGCTGTTGACGTTTGTTGGAAGAAAAATTTATAATAAGAAACTATGAGGCTTATGTTTGAAAGAGAGAATGAACACCCCAGATAAAAATCTAGCTCTGTTTACTCTTTTTGCGGAAGTTCGCTCACACTCGTCATCTTTGTTTCTTGTCAAATTTATGGTGCCGTCTCTCAGCAACCTTACCGAAGAAAATACTGCTAATAAGCAGAGACAGAAAAAAGTTTACTGCGAGTAACCTAGAGTTGTTTTCGAGTGTTGCGTGCAACGCCCCTCTATGGTACCTGTGTGTTCGTTAGACGCAGTTCTAGCGCGAACCTGCCCCTCGTTCCTAATGCTCGTAAGTTAGTTCCTAAGCTCTAAGCGAGGCTTGCGGATGTGAGCTCGCCCATTTAGATATCAGAATAATCTCCTTAGAGAATGATCAAAAATGAGAGAAGATTTCAAGAGTACTCCTAAAGCCAACTTTTGCGTAGCAACATTCTAATGTGAAGGATGTCAGCGCAAAGCTAGGCCACCAAAAATGCTCGAGGACGCAATTATTTCAGTTAAGAAATGAGTGCCAAAAACAAGGAAGAGAGCAGTGATGCACGCATTACATTTTATTCAGAAAATTTTCTCAAAGGAGTAGCTTCCGCTTCAATATTCATGAAACAAGTTAACACTTAATGACAAGTGAATATTATCGGCTGTAACACTGGTATAAGCGTTAATACTAAATAGATAAGTTTTGCATCATAAATCTGAAAATTGAACGGGCATATGATAACGATGACAAAATAACGTTTTATTTTGATCAAATATGATTTGGTCAACCAAGTCCGTCCACACCTTGAACCAATATACGCAGCGCAAAAGTTCGGAACTCTTTTGCGTTAGTCACGGCATTGCGATCAAAAGCCTAAAATTATTACCTCTGTATTTTTGTCGGCATTCCTCTTGTATGAACTGCGCGTTTTAAGAATTGCGTACATCTAACAATGGAAGCAAAAGCAACGTGTACAGAAAGAAGAATTGCCTTAACCTCAAACATCGCACTAATTGCCGGAACACTCAAAAATTCGTGCTCATTACTGTCTTGCTATTTCTGCATGCAAACGTACTTTTTCCTGTCATTAATGCTCATTAGATTCATAGCCGAATGAAGCGCGACGTATTGGGAAGGGAGTAGGAGTATAAACACAAATCCAGACGGTGCTATCAGGATAGGCTTTTTATTCTGAGCCGTTCCGCCAAGCCGCATTCTGCAAATGACCCGGACGAAGTACTGCGGATTCTTGTGACATCATTGTACGCAATAAAGCAGTGGAAGAAGCTCCAATTATTAGACTGGTACAAATCTAGGAGAACAAACTGAGCATTATCCGACCTTCATCTCCAGGTACATGTCCAACATTCTTGAAAAAAAATTTGGACCATTGAAAAAATGTAAGCTACTGTTATGGGAATATTTAAGGTAATAATCCTTTCCTCCGATGTGTAGCAAAATGTTTCTTTTAATTTTTCTTCCCCATCGTTCTCATCGCGTAGTCAAGACTGCCATAGAAAAGCAATGGGGAGCACTTTTGACGATAGTGAAAACTTTAATAGCAAAACAGTGCAAGGCTGTCGACGGCAGATCTGCAAATATATTGATTGTTACAGAGATTTCTTACAATATACGAAAAAAATGGGTTCATAAACTCTTTCTCGTTCAAATATGGTTTAATCCAAAATTATTGGGTTTCAAAAACTGAAACCACTAATGCATAGCTCTTCCGAAGAAACAATTCAATATATACTTCGTATCTTTTTAGCCTTCAACTAGCCTATTCAACTATTCGATTAACCTATTCGATATTCAATAAATCTTCATAAATGTACTCTGTAAAGCCTGATCTGTAAAACCTTACTGCGGACTCCCTTTCAGAACCTCCGCCAGCATTTCCACCAATTCTCTTCAGTTATTTTCAACGTCATTTCCGGCATTATTTTCCGCCATTTTATTTGACTTTTTGGCTAGTCACCTGTTCAAAGCATTATTCGCAAATATTTCGTCTACTTCACTGTACCTCTTAACTTGTTTCTGTTGTTGTGGCTTTCGCCCTAATTTTTTTAGCAATGCCGACATTTCTTCTTGCTTCATATGTCCATAGCGACTTCGCACCTAAATTTTACCTCTCACGTCAACGTTAGTTAACCGGAAGTACCTGGCGTTCATAATGCCGACGCTCCCTCTGCCTGCATGTTTTTTTTTTTATAAGCTGACTGCGGTTACTACCATACAAAATTTAGGCGCATCTGAAAGGAAGAATTATTGTTACAACGTCATACCAGTGCATTAAACTAGTGCAGTGAAATATAAGTCCCGAAATCATTATTTTCATTGCGCTTTTTAACCGTCCAGGTCGTTCACTCTCTCCCGCGCAAAAATTCCTCCTTGCTTCGCGCAATGCACGCGGGGCGTGGATTGCAAGATGTAACATTGAATGCGACAAACACTTAAATCTCGCTAATTGATTTGTCGCCTTGACAAATATATTAACCATCGAACAATCTTGCCGGGAGGCTGACAGGGCAAACGAGGCTGTCAACAAGGTAAAGTGTGTCTTCCTCCAAACCAGCCAGCGGGCACGCACCATATGCAATTTCACCCTGTAAGCATCAGCAAGTAGTTATTTACATAAATATTTCCCCAAAGACCTTCGGAAAACTTCCTGTGCAGCTCCAGTGTTTTACTCGTGGCGCCGAAAGCAAAATATGCATTAATATTGAGTGGCAATACTGGCTGTGAGAAACATTCACCGGAAGAAAAATGTTACAAATATGCATTTTGCTTTCGGTAGTTCTTCAGTAAAAGTGAGAGCAAATAATGAGTACTGTGTTGAAGCAGGATCTGCTGGCTAAAGCCGACTTCCAGATACTTCTCCATAAGCAAACCCTATCCCCAGAAAAGCTAGGCAAGCTTTGTTTATCTCGGTTATGGAGAGATTACTGGCCTAATGCAAGTGCCGCAGTGTGCCTCGAATGGGATCCTGCGAACATGTTAAGTACAGCTTGAACACCAGAGGAATTCTAGAGAGAATCGAAATACTGTTAAATAACGTTGTTAACTGTATTCTTACGTCATTCTTCTCTACCACCACAAGTATAGATCAGTGGTTAGAAGTCACAGAATGACGAGAAAATTTTCCGAACAGTGGCTCAAGTTCCAGGCAGGACCGTTCCCATATTACGGATCCCCATACGTGGGCGCCAAAGCCTCTGAAAATGCGTGGAAATGTTCCGACTCTGCGGCAGGTTAATAACTTGATAAAAAAGTACTGCCGCCTGCCAAGGTGCGAGTAAAATTTCGTTTATTATTGCAGATGAGTAATTTTGCTTTTGTGCTAGGCTGACGTAAATAAAAATCAATTTCGCTTCAGCAAACAATCTTTGATATCACCCTTTCTTGTTCATTAGCTTCAAACTGAGAATAGTGACCGAAACTTTTTGTAGCTTGCATAATGATGATTTCTAGCTTTCCTTATGAAGGTTACACATGAGATTTATGTTAGAAGTAGTATCCAAGATATAGCTAAAGAGAAATGAAGGATTCAAAAATCTAAAAACACCCCACGGAAGACGGCACTAGATGGGCAGGAGCCTGGAAAAGCTCGAACTCAAGAAGACGGTCAAACACAGTTCAGTCGCCTTCATGTTCATCACGGCGTAAAATTACATCTTTCATCCCTCGCTTGCCTTAGCATTTCTTTTCTGTTTTTCACTAAGACACTCAACACGTTTTAGCCGAGCCACTGCGCGCTTTGGTGGGCTCATCTGGGCATACGACGACACCGAAGCGTGTGGAGCCACCGCACCGTTCTTGTCGGATTCGCATGGTCACGTGGATAGTTACTAAAAAGGAAATCAATAATCTTTTTCTGTGCCTGCTTTCCTCCCGACTTCAACTTGCTTGGTGATTTATAGTTTCAATCCCATTACAGACGGCGTTAGACCCTTTACCCACGCTTCGAAAGACGGTTCAGAAGAAATTAGGCGATGAGCTTCCGCAAATGCTTTCGCTTGTATATTATCTAAGTTCTTTTAACATTTCGTCTCAGCATCGATCTCTTTCATTTAACAACTGACTTTTTCTATCAGGTGAAGGGCCCGTGGCAGGTTTCGATGATGAACATGTTCGAAGGACTAAAGAAGTGACCTTGAAGAAATCAGCCGAGCGAGTGGCTGCTGCAAGCATGCCGTAATTTCTCAGAAAGCCAGCCTCAAAATCGATTTCAGCCTCTCTGCGGAGCTCAGTGAGCGCCTGTTGGCAGCAATGGCTCTGTCTGCGGAGCTGCGTTTGCAAGCTGCCAATACAGTAGCTAGCTATTTCGGGCAAAGCGAGAAGCAAGTAAAAATATTTGTTACCAACCGCTAAAAAAAAGACTTCCAAGCGAGAAAAAAAACATCACATCGCAAGCACGTGCATTACGGAAAACCAGCCACCACCACCAAATAGCAGCGGGGCACATTTGATCATGCTTGGGCCTTCGAATTATTAGAGCGAACGTGCCCGCCAGGAGGTCGCATTCGCCAACGCATCCAATCCCGCCCATAATCCGCCCTAACGTTGGTTAATGGCAGACTGATGTGCCATCCGGGCGCACCAGAGAGTAAGGGTATCACGCCTTAGAAAAACAAAGTAGACGGTAGTGGAAAATTGCGAATGTCCACGTAGTACGCAAACACGTTACGAGAGGCAGCGCTCGCACCCGCTGTTTGCATCATTTACAGCAACGCCTCGGAACGAGCCCTCTGGGAAAGGCTGTTAGGCAAAATGAGCCTCAAGAGATGCCATGGAAAACACCCGCCCAGCCTAAATCATTAAGCAGTCCATCTGCGAGGCTCGCCATCAACGTTATTAAAACACGCGCCAGCGCAATGCTTTCCGAGCGTTTGTTGATGGAAGCGCGTGCATGCGCGAGAGCTGCAAAAATTTTGTCTTTTGAGGCCTGAAACCTTGAGCTTCAATTTTTCTTGTGGCTGATCTCGAACACCTCAAACGAAAAACCTTCAACCAAGTTAGTGACTTACTGAGTTCCTGATTTACAGAATATAAGTATTTTTTCTCAACTTTGTTCCTATTTTTATGACGGCACAAAATCTATTGGGACACAAGATATTCTATATGAAAAGTAGGAATGTTTTACGCGGTGGTAAAACGACATTGTTGTGCAGTTATCAGGGTTGAGCCATTAACCATTGGTTACACCATGTTTGTCTGTTCTTTAGGACAATGTGAATTAAATATTGATCGGAATAACTAGTTATATGTTGGTATATAACGCAGTCATCAGCATGAAACTTGGAGGGGTAAGTCGATATAAATTAAGAACAGCAAGGGTCCAAGATCAACCTTTGCGGAATACATAGTCTTACCGGTATTGTGTTTCTGATGGCATTGTTAGCTAAAACGAAGTAGAAACGTTTAGTAAACAATGATTTGATCCATCCAGGTACGTATGGGAGCAAATTTAAGTTCCAATGTTTCAGGAACAAAAACTTTCGGGCTAACCTCCTATCGTATGCTCACGGAAAGTCAAGAAAGGCGTTAGTTAGCATAATAATACCGAAGTTGTTGAGCTTATATTCTAAAGAAATAGCTAGCTGAGTTTCTATTCGTATCCCTTTAAGAAAACGATGTTGCAATGGAGAAAAAAAAATTATTTCACTTCAAGAATTGTTTGATTTGAGAATAAATGGCGTGTTTCATGAGTTTTCAGAGAACATTGGTCAAAAATTATTGGCGGTAATTTAAAGGAGAACTTTTGTTACTTGATTTCTTTATGTAAACAGCCTTCGCCATCTTCCAGTCGTCTGGCATCAAACCTGTATCAAGTGACTGTGGGAACAGCAAACGTAAGTAATTACCGATGGTAGATTGTGTTCTTCAGGATCTTTGGGTTGATTTCGTCCAGTAAAGTTCATTAAGATTACATAGCAGAAAATGGAAAAAGGCTTATAATGAGATTTGATGTCTCGGTTTCAATGGTGAACAGAACATAAAGTTGAATTAAATATGTTAGCGCATTCGATATCAGTTATCAGTTCGCCGTTGTGATTGATAGAAAAAATAGTCCGAGTGGATTGTAGATTTATCACTTCCAAAATTTAGTAGGGTTTGCAGTTAACGTCTTTGGTAGATCAGTATGAAAAAAGGCGCGTTTCGCTTTCTTAGTAGCCGATACGTGCGCACGTTCAGCCTCATAGTAATTTCCCACAAATTATTGTTAGAAGTGCGTTTCGCTGCTCGGTAACGACGTTTTTTCTTGTTAGCAAGCATTTTAAGGTTTAAGCATACCGAGGTTTTTGTTGACTAGAAGGGAAACTGTAGATAGGCATGAATCTATTCAATAGTTTAATATTTTTTTTGTTTAAAAATTGACCACTTTGCAAACATCGACTGGTCAGTTAAAGATGATTCAGAAAGTAGAAATAAGGATTTAGTTCGCTATTTATAGCCGAGTAATTGTATTCACTCTAAAAGGTGTCTGCTTCTTTAAAGCACGTTTTCTTAAATCGTGGGAGCTGAAAACGGCGCGAATAACTTTATTGGTACTGTTTTCTTTTTCAGATACGAAATCAAAGCCAAAATTTCAGAGCGCGTGGTTTCAATTAGGCCAAGAATGTTAGCACCGTCATACGGGTGGGTTGGGTTATGAGCTGTGAAAGGTTGATATTGTTACGAAGACGAAGAAGAGGGAAGTTGCGCAGAACGGAGCGGTCGCGCAAGGCCCTGAGCCATTAAATCATGGTATTTTCATCTGTCATCATGTCGTCCCACTCCTTGGCTTGCCACTTCGTAACATTTGGTGTGAGGGGCAGGTTCCTCATCGTCAGCCTGGTCCCTGAAGCATCGGCGCCTTCTGCTCGCCTTCGTCGTCGGCCGAGGTGACCTGGACTCCACTGCCCGACTCAACCCCGGCTCGACCTGACCAGAACCGACCAGCCGCGTTCCCCCGTCCCGTCCCCAGCCCCGACCAGAAGATACGACGACCAGGACCAGACGTACTATGACCCGACGACGACCCGAACTAAGACGGGACCCCTGCCCAAGCTGTCAGGCGACTCTTTAACCCTTGACCTTCGACTGTGGGCGACCGACCGCTGGATCTGTAGCTCCGAGGCCACCGTTGATGAGATCATCTCCTTCATCTTGGTGGCAAGCCTTTCATCTTCTATCTTTCTGACCATGGTCATCGTCACCTCACCATTCAGACTTGAAGCAATCGTTCGGGACTAAAATATATGTAGGTTAAAGAATGTTCCCATTTGCAGCCTCCGCCAAGCAGCTAATTGGCGAAGGCTGCAAAAAGGAACATTCTTTAACCTACATATACTTAGCAAGGTGAATCCTACACAGTAAAGGAACACATGCCCGTTGTGCGGGGCAACCCCCACACTTTACCATATAACATGGGAGTGTAAGCGAAACTACACGTTCCCCCAACACAAAACTCCGAGTACGGAGCAGTGGGAAAGCCGGCTCACCAGCTGCGAGCTCGCCGCCCAAAGGGCAATGGTGCAGCACGCAAGCGAAGCAGCGCGACTCAGTGGAGCCCTGGACTAGGGGCCCAACCCTGCTTTGAAGGTCAGGAGTCTGCAGCGATGAAGACGAAGACCGAGCGCTAAACCCTTAATGGACCAAATAAATGTTCTCTCTCTCTTTCTCGCTCTCTCTCGGTACTATCGCTCGGAGTACCCGGGTAACGTTAGGAAGACGAAGAAGAGGAGACGGAGCACTCGCGCTAGGCCCACAGCAATTAAATCATATATTCATCTGTCATCATGTCATCCCGCTCTTTGGCTTGCCACCTCGTATCAATATTAAGGCACACATTTATAAAGGCACGAAGCTCTTCGAGGCTTGTAGTGGGTTACCTGAGTCATCCCAGCTGATCTGAGGTTAAGTGAAGTCGGCAAAAGGTACCAGCGCATTAGGATATTCGTTAGGTATTGGTTTAAAACCAAATTGCGATTATCAGCAGAGTCGAGGCTATTGACAAGAGCCCTTTAACAGACTCTAATTAACAATGCTAAATGGTAGCATCACAAAGTAAAGATAGTATTTCAAGGCTGGTTGGGGTTTTATTCACGGAGCACTGCAGATCTTGGTGAGTGGCAGTAAGACCCCCGCCTCGACAATTCTGGCGATCATTGCGGGAAAGATTGAAATTTGGTAAAACAGAGAGAACTTTGTCGTCAAAAACATTATGTGAAAGTCAAGTTTCGGTTAGTGTAAGCATGTTACAGCAATTGAAAAGAAAGCTGTGTATGTTAATAAATATAACGGAAAGTGAAAAGTTAGGTCAAGGGAAGCTGAAAGACGGTGGCATGCTTGCCTATGACTAACTGATGTCTATACGTGAACTCTTCAACAAAATATGAGGCGTTGTCAAAAATGTATCAATAAGTCAAACGTGTTACCCGCCGGGGTGGCTCAGTGCTTAGGGCGCTCGGCTACTGATCCGGAGTTCCCGGGCTCGAACCCGACCGTGGCGGCTGCGTTTTTATGAAAAAAAACGCTAAGGCACCCGTGTGCTGTGCGATGTCAGTGCACGTTAAAGATCCCCAGGTGGTCGAAATTATTCCTGAGCCCTCCACTACGGCACCACTTTCTTCCTTTCATCTTTCACTCCCTCGTTTATCTTTTCCCTTACGGTGCGGTTCAGGTGTCCAACAATATATGAGACAGATACTGGGTTATCTCCTTTCCCCAGGAACGAATTAATATTATTATTATTATTATTAGTATTATTATTAAGTCAAAAGTGGAGCGTCTTGCTGTTATGCAGATATGCCACTGATTGTGATTCAGCAAAAATTTACAAGGTTTTTGCGGGCAGCTTGGACAGGGCAAGTGAAATATTCGCCATTCCTATTATCAGTTCTATTTAGCTTTCGTCAAAGCAAAAAAAATCTACCTTTAGACGAAGAGAATTGCACAATTATTTCACCTTCGTTGGTGTATGAATGACGGTCAAGGTGGTGAACCTGTTCAATTTGGTTAGTGTCAACGGAAACTTGCAAGGGATCAAGGAGATGGTGAACACTATTTTTTTTGTCTAAGTAAGCGTCTCTTATGAAGTAGAATCGGGTAGGCTATTAAATTTAAACTGTTGCGCCGAAAGCGGTTTTTTAAATCGTCCATTCGTGCCTCTACCGCAGGGACCGATTGAGCGGTTTCAGTGGCAGCCGACACAAAGTTTCAAGCCTAGTTTGAAAATTGGCGATCCGCTGGCACTGTCCCTCCCGCACGGTTAGTCGTCCGCGCAGGTCAGATAAATTTTATTTACAAGAATGCATCTGTTCTTTCAAGTCCTGTACATCGACAATAATATTAGTTTGCCCTGCGGTTACTTAAACTCTGCAAGGACGGCTTCAGTCTTGTAAGGTCCAGGATTTGTTTCCATTTCACCTGACTTAAGTAACAGTGAATCAGTGTCGTGGAAACAATCTGTCACAATCTCGAAACAAAATTTAAGGTTCGGAATTTGTACGAAACAATAATTGCTAGGTTCTTCAGCAAAAAGACTATACGGCCTGCTAACCTCAATGAAAAAAGCAAGGCTTGTAGCGAGCCGTGTTGTGGCACAGCCACTGAGTCCACTAAATTAGCCTTCTCAAAAAGTTATTCAAATTGGGGTCGATCAGAGCGAGGGAGAGAGCTATTAGTAATTTTCCAGTAGCGTTAGAGCAGTGCTGCGCGAGTTGCTGATACTGAATTTGTTTCTATCTTTGCTTGAGACAGTTGAATTCTCACGCCACACATTAGTATCTTCGTGATATTCTTGGCATGTTTTGACTTTTAAGCAGATGAATTCTAGTCTTGAAATCTCCGCTTAAATAAAGTTCGCACCACCATCCAACTGGCCACGTTTTTTTTTTTCAACGTGTTCAAGTTTGAAGTTCGTATTTATTTTCGCCAGACAGCCACTGCTCTAGCAGTGAAGGATTGAGATATTGACTTTAAGTGAATTAAAAAATGGCATGCAATGCTTAGCAACATGTGATAAAATTATAAAACTGCTATTAGAGCAATTTGTAACTCGACAAATTGTTAATCCAGAAATTACCATTGTTATCCGAATATGACATCGTTTTTAATTATGTTGTGCAAAAAGAATATGTACAAGCCCCGTTTTTCGAATTTTTCTCGTATGAGATGGAGTTAATATTGGTCGCCTGAAGCAGGATATCATCCAAACAAAAGGCTGTGGCCTTCAGCTGGGGCATAATTTATGGGCAAGCTTCTTAACATTTGAAGAGGAAAGTTTTTGTCAGGGGCATTTCATGGTTCTGGCCTTATACTTTCAGATCGGTATGATAATAGCATCAGTGCGCAATGTTTGAATCCGGTTTAAACTGCCAAAGAAGTCAATAAACATCCCTAACCTATGCTTACAAACGTAGAAGCTAACACATACATGATTTTAGTAGTTGTCATGCAAGCTGTTTTCGCGCTTTTTGCAGTGTTCAGAAAAGAAATTTCTTCCCCTTTGCAAGGCATTTTGCTTCCTAGACTAGCTGATTATTGTTTAGAGCATTGGATATTATTTGCTTCTTCGGCGGACAGCGCAAAGCCAATAAACGCCTCTGGCAGTTCCTTTCTGCGTGGGCGCATGCGTGCTTTCATGTGCACCAGGAGCTGAAATGATAATTATGGTAACATAGCGCTGCTAGATACGAAAATCGACACATAAACTGGGCGGTAAATAGACTGCCAAACCTTGCAAAAAAAAACCTGCATAACATGCGGGAACTGCTTTGGGCAGCCTGGCTCTCGCGCAGTGTGCAGATGATCCTTGTAAAACCGTGTTTATGAGCTATTATTTGCCTGTGACGGGGATGCCAGAGGCTACAACCAAGCGCATCGTCGCTAGGCAGTCTGCAACCAACAACAGCCATCGACACATAGCTGTACCTCTTCCTGTGCAGCTGGAATAACACGAGAAAGGGTACTGGCGTTGCTGTAGTCCCAATGGGCCTCGAGCCTGCCAGCAGCATTCTTCCGTCCTGAGCCGAGTGCAAGCATGGCGGCCCCGTCACGCGGTTCCCGTCGAGGCCGTAAATTGCACCGCCGTTGCGCCGGAGGCTCCCAGACATCCGCCAGTGCTGTTTTCCATTTCCCAGTGCCTCGAAGCAAGAAGGCGGAAAACTTTTGTAGCAATCGAAGAAACAGGCCACGCGTAGGCGGAGATGGCGGGTGGCTTTTCTGGCTCCGGGAGATGGCGGCACGCGCCGTTGCTTTCTACTGGGCTTTTCACAGTTTCTTCGTCTCTTTTTTATTGCGGCCGATATTCACTGGCGCAAATGACCTTCTCGGCATCCATTAAGCCACTCGTAATCTAAAACTCGAAAATTACTACGTTCACTTCGTAGTCAATAAGAAGGTGGTCTAGGTCATGTTATGCTATGAAGAGTAGTGGTGGCTAAAAGACTTTATGATACACTTCAGCTACAACTGTTACTTTGAAAATTGGGACGATAAACAGCGTGGCGGCATTTTTTCTTTACAGTTTTGAAAGCTGTAGTTCTTTTTCTATCTCTTTTCTTCGTTTAACCAACTATTCGAGGTGGTACACAGAAAGTTGGACATCTGGCAATAAAGTATTGCTTCAGCGCTATTGAGAAGAAACACGCCAGCTCCAGGTGGCAAGGACACGAACAGTGCTTATATATCTTCCTGGCTCGGCGCCAATGATTTACAGGTCTTTATGCTCATTTGTTAAAATACTATTTTCTTTATTAGCTGCTATGCCACTGGGTCTGTTTTGTCTGTTTCCATGGTATAGAGAGCCAGGCAGTCCAAGGCGCTCCTATGAAATTCGTGTGAAAGTCCGTTTTCTACTGCACGCGCACGAATGGAGGATGCTACGAAGTGCCCTGGCTCTCAGAAAAAGCGCCCTTACTGCGTTAATAAGAGCACGAATAAGAAATCTTAGGCCATTATCAAGTACGAAAGAAAAATCGCGGAAAGTACTTTTTTCTCAGTGGTGCATAATGTCACTATTTGAAGTTCCAGCCCCACCTCTAAATGTGGTCGAATGTGCCGGATTTGATTGCATTAAGAGAGACTCCAAATCGCCTTTGCCGAAGTGAGTAGCGCACACCGCTATGTTCACTGTGCATAGTACATAGTACATAAATCAGCATTTCAAAACTGGAAAACTTTAAAGGACCGTGGTTGAACTTTTGTTGTCTTCGGGGATGTCAGCGAGTGAGTACACATGTGACAGCAAGCCATGAACATCAGCTTTTTCAGTGAGATAAAGCAATCAGGACACCATATCAGCTCTTGTATGGGTGCTATATAGTACGACGAGCAATAGTTGTCAACCGAGAAAACAATTGTTTGAAACCCACCTTGATCATGCCGTGTCGTTAGCTTTCTTGTCTTTTGTGCTCGTCTTTGTTCGCGCTGTTTGTTCAAGATGCTTAACCAACTAGCCCGCCAAAACGTGTTAAGGCAAGATAAGGATGACTATTGCTCAATGCCCTGGATAGAAATATTTGAATCAAAATCAAGTGGCAGCAGGTGAACGCAGGTTTTTTGGCCGAAAGTGAGGCCGTTCTCCTCTGAACACGTGTGAGATACGAAGAGTAGGAGAGGGCAGAAAGATAGGATTCTTGACAACATAAAGCAAACGTAACAAAGGCTGACGCAGAGTCTCTGTCCGCTTGCCAACATTTAAACAAGAGGATTTGTTTAGGCTAGCGCGCGTTGGCTAGTGATGATGATGGTGATCACATCAGGCTTGATGGCACATATCCAAGGCGGGGGATTGGCCAGGGTGAATTGCTGACACAAACGCACTTATGGGCAAGGAGTGGAGTAATTGCATAATTTTGTGACCAAGGCTCGAATTTTGATTAAAAATGGCTATTAAAAAAAAACAGAAATGAAAAAGCAGTGAATTCTCAACCTACCAGACGAACCTACCTGCTGCAATTATATATCCGTGAATTAAATCGCACCCTGGTTTTAACGCATATCGCTTGGAACTTGCCCCGAAGGAGAGGAAAATCGAAATAGAGGAAGCCCCAATAGAACGAGGAGTATCTCCGAGTGAGTTCTACGGAGAGAATTGAAACACCGGCAAAAAAGCAAAAAGTAATCTATGGACTCAATTTCGCCACAAGACTCACAGAGGTTGGTCAGAGATAACCGAGGTCGACATAGATAGAGACGTAGTCGAGGTATTCTGCCGCACATGAGGGTCATGGACACGCCACATTGCCTTGAACAGCGCATCCGCAAACTCCAAGGACTTGAGAGGCGTATAAGATTGGACAAGTAGGTCAGAAATGCTTAAGGGAATAATTGCGCAGCGTCAAGTGGCTAGGCCAGCAGGAGAGCTCTCCTGCTGTCCTAGTCACTTGATGCTGCGCCATTATACCCTTAAGCATCCAAGGACTTGAGCTCACCATCAACCGCTTCTTCTCTTCTTTTTTCTTTTATATATGCAGTTATCGGTGTGAAAAAGAAATTTGCTATTCCTTGTTAATAGAAAAACAGCATCCTCGCGAAAAAAGGTTTAAGATCAAAAAACCGGTTTGGAGAAAAGCAAGAAAAATGTTTTTCCTTAAATTTAAAGCAGACTCACCATATCTCCTCCGGAATACTTTCGCTTCCGTCCAGTTTATCAAGATTTGGAAGAGGCTCTACGAAAGAAAAGTTATGCACCCCCCCCCCCTCTTCCCTCTACCTCGCCGTCCAACGCCAAACAATGAAGAATCGGCTGAAATGCGATCGGGTTTAGGACATTGGCTCCAAAAGCCACAGATGGCGAAAGGGAGCCGCATAAACAAAGGCAAATGAAGACAAGCAGAAAGGGCGAATACGCTATATCGTTCGAGGCGCAGCTGCGGAGATAAGGTTAAAAGGAGGGCGACGACCAGACTATGGTCACCATATAGGCTCAAGGGAGCAGGTCAGCACGCTATGAAGGCTTCGCGATGCTATGTGGAGACAGCGCACAAAGAGAAAGGAGGAGGTCCTAGAATCCTAAGAGCAAGCAGAAAGAATGCCTTGGGCCATAGATAAGACCCGGCTTGGATACCAGCGGTGCCCTTAATCCTCAAAAGGAGTGCGTCCAGGCGTATACCGTACTGATGTTGGAAGGACTCTCGGAGACCGCAAAAAGAGCACGAACGTAACTCCGGGGAGAAACGCAAGCATTTCTTCCGCCGTTGTTTCCAGGGTTCTTTCTTTTTCTGCGCTAAATTGAGCATTTCTTTGCTTCAAGCTCACTCTTCACCTAGAAGAAAATATGGTCCTTTTGCACACAGCCGGTATACTATCTGGCAGTTGTTAAACAGTAATTGATGAACTGTGCTTTAGAGCTGTGTTCTTGACCGGTAACACTTGCCTTGATTCTTTACTTGGCTCTACCGAATTTCCCCTTAAGTCTCTATAAAATTCCTGCTTCGTGCTCTATGCGAAGGAGCGTTTAAACAGCTTTGTAAAATAGTAATAATTTGATATCATTTTCTTTTTATCATTAAAAAATGCTTCAGTTCTTTGTGATAATTAAAGCCATGTTTTTTTATCTAATTTGCTTACATCAAAAAATCGGTTTTTTTCTAATTTTGCCTCTTTCTTGTTAATTATATCCATTATATACTATTTCTCAGAAGACCAGTTTACGGAGGTGCACCGTTTGACAAGATGCGCTTCCAAGAGTGATACAAGCTACACCTGAAACAATTACTAATATATGTTTGATAAATATGGTCATCTTTTGAGTCTCTTGCTGAGGAGAAAGATGAAACGAGATAGAAGCTCAGTGCTGCCCTGACAGTATGAAAGAGCACAAAAATATAAAGTTTAGAATATGCATATTCAAAACGTAGGGCGTACAAACAATTGCAAGCTGTCGTTTGCCACAAGCAGAGAAAGGTGATTCAATTGGTGCCGCAATCGCATCATTGCCTGAGCCACGCAGCTAAAAACTGGCCTGAACAAAAGTTCGCATACTTCCACGACGGCAGATTCGAAAACGTCAAACCTACAAGAAATTACATCACCGGAGCGCAATGCACTCTCTGCTGCAACAACCACGACTCTTTATTTAGTCTTTTTTCAAAGTGCATTTTTTGTTCTTTCATTTAAACTGTGGCAACATCGTGCTCTCCAAACAGTGCTGATTCGTGCCCTGATTTTCGTCATTAGTCACGCATGTTGTTTTTTGTTGTTTTCTATTTTGCCTCTTATTCGTCGTTATTTGCCAAGTTGCATTTTCTGTTTCATGCTTCTACTTTCTTTGGCGCATCAGTTTATTCAGCAAGTAAAGGTTTAAGTTTTGTTTTCGAGTCCGTAATCGGAGCCAAGCAGAGACGGATTGCTCTCTGAATGGCTGGGTACAACCCAACAGATATACCACATGACAGAAAAGTACAAAATGGAAAACACTTCGTTTGCCAAATCCAAATGAAGCGAAGTGTCATGCAAACAAATAACTTGAGAGAGCACTTCAACTCCGCATTAGTGGCATGAAGTGATAGCTTTAATGGATCCTTCGGCGGCCTGGATCCTCTTTGCGTATCGCTTCGCAGAAACGAACACTGTGCTGTTCTCACCATCACTTAACGCTTAACCTGGCCTTAAGAGAACAATGCGATATCATTAGAGATCCCACGTGAGCAAGTACTCCTGCTCTGGCGCCAAGGCTCTGCCTACACGACCATATATGCGGAAATGGTCGTTCTCTACTTTACATTCGTTGATCGCGGGGAGTCTTCATACCATTCATGGCGCAGTGGTGCAGCGTTTAAGTAATGTGCTACTGTCCCGGCAGGTGGCTGCTTCGGAATGAGCAGCCGGTGGGGCTCGCTCTTCCTCTTTCTATGGGCTCCATACAGTGAAGTTTTGTCACGAGCCTTGCGCCACCTATCGGAGCTTTCACGAAACTCTGGGTCGCAAGGAGCGGTAGCGGCGCGTGCTGCAGCACGCTTTCAGATGATTTCATGGCACTGCAACGATAGCGAGTAGAAGAGAAAATGACCTATGAAAATCCAGGAAGCAAAATACACAACTGCCGGTTATGCTGCGTCCACAATTATCACAACTGGGCGGGAAGCTTGGCATCAAAATGTGCAAGTTTTCGGGTAGGCTGCACGACCGAGAATTGAATTGTAGCAGACCGGACATTCAACTCGACAACCTCTGTCTCGTTCAACGTCAGTCGTAGTGCCATGCATTTAAAGCTACATTTTCAAATTACGTACACGTTAAAACTCCTGCGGCACTCATTTAGAATTTTGATAGCGCTAAACGAACTTTCTAAATGCGGGCGTGTAACCGCACTTTTGGCGTTTGTGCGACTTTTCGCCGCGCTTTAGTTTCTTTGACGTTAGTGATAATCTGAAACACTAACGTACGGTCGGAATCAGAAGTTAACGGAATATGAGGAGGGGGGAGGGGGATATTATTTAGGCATTGTCACGCAAGCATATCGCCCGAAATGTACGAATGCATGACGGGGTGTGTACTTCCACTGGTAATATTACCTAGCGACTGGGCTGACAGGCAGCGCTATGTTTTTTTAATCCGCAAACTCGCATCCAATATGCTTTGCTGCCAATATCACAGACGCCCACAAAAGTTTTCTGAGCATCGAAATTACAAAAAAGCTGGATTTTCTCGCCTGCTGGAGGCGCGGCCAGACATTGAGTGGTTCACTGTGTAGGTCGCGCAGGGAAGTGCAAAGAACACGCTCCAGTATGAGGATGCATGCTTAGATCGGGTGCCAAACAATCAGGCTTTTTTTACGATGTCCATGTCCCATAAACTTTTGTGTTCGCCTGTGCCGCGCGTGGGCGCATACCTCCCTGTAGTGTAAATTAGCCATTGTCAATTTATTTTAACTTTTTATATTCAGAACGATGACTGCGAATTTGAACCGAATTAGTCAACAAGCAACTACACTAAGCACTTCGCGAGCATGTGCAAAAAGCGCAATTGAAACGCATGTCAATTGGTTTTGTTAGCCTAGTCTAAGCAACCAACAGGTCTTTAAGAGATGCAATGTATGTGACGTGTTGCATGCACAATAGTCATTCCATATAACAACCATGGTATACACTATTCTTTGGAGTCCTAAGTTCCACTGTTGGCAAAGAATTAATTTGACCAATAAAATAAAACGCAACTGAATTAGGCCCTTCAGAGCTGCGGGAACAAAGTATTGCTATAAGCCTTTATTGGCCATAAAACCAGAAAAGGCCACTTGAGACATTGGAAAGCACAGCGCATGATGCAACGCAAGAACATGGCCAGCGGTCGTATACAAAACGCAGAGCGGATTTGGGAGCGGGTATGCGGCGAGCGCGTTCGCCTACCCAGTATCATCCTACCTGTCACGGCGGCGCTGAAAGCGGTGCTGCTCAGCAGCGCCCTCTGGCCGCTGTGCGGAG
Organism: Amblyomma americanum; assembly: GCA_030143305.2. NCBI lineage: Eukaryota > Metazoa > Arthropoda > Arachnida > Ixodida > Ixodidae > Amblyomma > Amblyomma americanum. The sequence goes on from JARKHS020009373.1 coordinate 68,381, forward strand.
CCTATAGCAACACTCCTACAGAAACCATGGTGTCATAGACAGTAGGTGAAACGACGTGATTCTGCCAGACGCAAAGTACTTGCTACCTTGTGTGGCGGCCCACTATTAAGCTGATGTTCTTTTTAATACTGCCAGAATCACTTGAATGTAGTGCCTTCATTTTGGCTTCTATTTTTGTGCAGAACAAAGAACTATTCCCGACCTTTTATTCTCCTTGTGTAACTGGTCGCAGGAGTTCAACTACTAGAAGGTGCTGTGTGTTATATGCAATGTATCCTGCCATCCGTAAACAATTGTATTTGTGTGCTTCGAGGAATTTTATCTCATCGTAAGATCTCAAAACCCAATTCCTAGAATTGTCCTGTCCCATGACTTCTTAAAAAAGTATCAAAAATATAGACTGCAAGCTTTATCGATAGCTTTTCTGTAACTTACATCCAGTTTTCTTCTCTTGTGTGCAGTTTCTGGTTGACTGGTTGAAGGAAGCTTGTGTCTTTGGAAAGCGGCAGTAAATTATAAGCATGAATGCCTCTCTCTCAGTTATATAAGACGAAACGAAATTGCAGATTAGCCGCAACCACATCAGTGATGGGATAATAAAAACCTGGCATTGTTGGATATAGATGCCTTTTAAAGTTTGAGAAGCAGGGTGTGTGCTTGATGCCATTTCTCGAACTGGCGATCATGTTTTATCGGCAGCACACCAACATTGCGTCTTCCATTGATTCTCTAACTTTTGGCTTATTTCCTGTGTAACTCGCTGTGCACCTGGTTTTTTTTCGTTATATTTAAGAGTAAATGCTGAGGACGCGATACATTAAGTCATGTCATTTAAATTAGTTTTTTTTTTTCAGCACACTCCGCATTCTTGCATGGACCCAAGACAAGCCGGTAGTATATACAAATAAAATAAATGAAAATTAGTTTGAAAATGGCTGCGAAAACACTGATGCATCAGAGGAAACCACAACGCTGATGAGGCTTGCCGCTGCTCCCCCCCCCAAAAAAAAAAAATAAAAAAGGAAAGAAAAACAAAGAGTTTCGCTTGATATCGCAGTACCCGCTACCTCGTGCGCATCCAACGTTTAGTTTTGAGATGTTATCGTTAGGCGGCGCAATGTAGTCTCCTGATGCTCACCCCCTAGCAGAGATTAAAATCCTTGCATGGTAGTCACAGCAACCATCAGGTTTGAAGTCCTACCAGACCAAGTCGTTCTTGCCAGGGAGGCTGCCGCATGCAAGCTCTCACATCACGTCCTTGTTGTCATAATGCATCGCTCTCGTCCCCCTCTCTCCACCATACAGCCTGTATTCCCTTTCGCCAGTGCAGCGTAGCCAGCTAGAAACCTTTCCCTGTCACCCTCCCCTCTTTCTTACGGATGAATTTAGAATTGAACTTGAAGAAACACGAAACGTTTACTGAAGCGCTAGAAGAACGCGCTTGTCACCTTGCGCCGCCCCCATTTAGAGGTGCATTACGCGTTCGGCCTCCACATGCTGCTCTGCATTCAGCCAGTCGGCGACAAGGCACCATTCTTGTATAACCCCTTTGATGTTTTCGCTGCCGCAAAGAAGAGATTTATTTCCAGTTCGATGAAAAATTCAGGTAATTTGTATTTGACGCCAAAACAAACATAAAAGGCATCGGCGCCTAGCCCGTGACTTCGAACAACAATCTCTCCTTTTCGGCTTTCAAACTTTCATAGAATTCTGGTACCTTGAGAAATCCATAATTCTCATAGTATTCACATCGCCCGTGTCGTGTACCTCTAGACGGTATTTATTCTTTAATCATTTAGCTGCTGAAATTCAGAAGCATTTTTTCGCAACATGAAATATCTTAGAATTCGTTGGCGCGGAATATAATGGACTCAGCAAACCGAGAAAGAACTGATGACGGCTATAGCGAGACGCGAGCAACTAAAGCACAACCAGTCCACGTCGTCTTCTCGAGGAAAGTGGTTGCTGCATTGGCGCGAGCTTCATTATTCGCGGGACAGACCTCCTGGGAGGACGAGATATGCCTTCCGTACACGCGTGGCTCTCCGATGTCTTTGCGGATGCGAGGCTGTTGGCACGGAAGACAATGCGAGGGACAAAAGAGCGCTAGATGCTCCTTCATTCTGTGCACTGCCAGCAACCGAGCCTATTTCTCGCCGCACTGCTCATAAACTGCCTGGTTGCCAATCGATTGTAGCACGCATTTTGTGCAAACCTCCACCACGTTTTGTCGTGAGCCGAGACAAAACTTCAGTCTGAAATAAAACGCATTGTCTGCATTCCTATCACCTTGAAAACTCGGTTTAGCGCTAAATTCTTGCCAGCGTATCCTCCTTTTTCCAGCCCTATTTCTCCAGTTACTATATGGAAACTGCTCTGAAGTGTTCGGTACCGATCAAAGAGGCGTGATGCACAGCTTTGTATGCGGACAAAAAAGCTCGGATCCGCACGCGCCATGCTTTTTACAGCGTGGCTGCTCGACCTTATCTCAAGAAGAGATAGTCTGAACTCTGGCGAAGAGACACAGAGAGTGCACTGGCGTGACATGATCGTGTCGGGCGCCCGAAAGTAAGAATTTATATCAGTCATGCACGCGTGTGCCGTAGTTAATGTGATCTCGCGACCGGAAATGAGTCCACGTTGCGAACTATGGATAGTGAACAAAATGGTTATAAGTTAACGGTAGGTTAAAGTGCGTATGAGTATCGAATATTTGAATACCGAAGCCAAAGACGGTTTTACAGCAGCTAGCTGAACCAAAAGATTCTCAAGAAGTGCCTCTGCAGGCAAGCCCAAAGTGAAATCTTGTCCTTTAAACACGGCGTCAAGGAACCAGCAGTAAAGAATGCTTTCCTTACATTACTGATCTCTTAATTGCCATTTTATACCCACCGTTCACACTGAATAACGTTAGCGTGGCCAAAGACAACGTCCTGCGATATGTGCGGTAATGTTTCGAGCAAGTTTAGCTATCTCCGGCGGAATACATCATGGTATGGCAGTGTAAGTAAGAAAATTACTAGACGTTCCTTGCTGAAAGATACGGTGAACAGATCGCAAAGGAGGCCACAGACTTAAACTGAGAGGCAAGGAAGCATACAATTTACAATGGTGTTTATTATATGTCTAACGGCAACTGAAAGGCTTTCCGTGCAAAGTTTTCGTGCAAAAAACACGACGGTAGCATATGTTTTTGCTGCGACCTCATATATTTCAACTAGTTATTTTGTGTCACTTGACCTGCTAATTAAAGCACGGCAAAATACAAACGCTTGATTATTTTGAGAGATGCAAAGCTGCTGAACTAAAATGGCACACATGTACACCGTAGATTTTCACGCAAGAGATTCTCATTTAACCAATGAATATTTTCCACAAAATCAGCATTCTTATTCAGTTAAAAGAAGACATCATTGCTCAGAAGAAGTTTTTTTTTTTCATTATGCCTGGCTATAAAAGGAAGTATAGGATCTACCCAGTTCTAATTGGCTACGTAATGGAACAATCAAAGCTTCATTTCGAACAAGGCATTAGTGCTACAGGTCGCTTATCTTACGCTGTTATTCGCGTTTCTTTGAGAACAAAACACTGGTGTTCGAACATGGTAGTTCATTACTAATGCACTGAAATAATTTTAATTCATTCTGATTTAGATTAGTTTTCTTCACAGTGACTGAGACATTTCGATGGGAATTGAGTCGATCCGATATGCGGAAGTGTTCTGGATGATGCCCGGCTGTCGTGAATATGTCACACTTCCTCTGTCTCAGTACACACGTGATTCGAACCTCATCAACATACTCCTTTAGTATAACATGTACTGTGTTGCCATTACCGGAATACAGGGAGTCCGCCCATCGCCAGCGCGCCCGCTCTGATTGGTCCTGATGCGGCAGGTGCGTGTTCAGCTGCTGGGTACCTGGCGCCATCTGGCGCCCTCAAGGTGACCTGAACATGCGCACTGACGACGCACAGGCTCCCGGTACTCCGGTAACGGCAGCACTCTATACGGTATGCTGAAGGTGTCTATTATTTCACCAACAAACTGATAAACGCATTACATTTGTTAATTTGTGCAACAATCTGAAGGAAGTACATGCGCTCCGCTATCGGGCAGGGCCGTTTATCCTTGGCAGTCATGTTACCGCTAAAGTAACCAACTACCGCCGCAAGAAAAAGGCTCAGTAGCGCTCACTTGGGGCGACACGACGGATATGCGTGAGCTGTCGCCGTTACGAACTACGCTGAGAGACCACACACCAATTTATTTTAATTTCTTTATTTTTCCGTTCTTGGCGTTTTCATTCTCTTCATCTTTTAATGCCCCGAAATCGATCATTCTCTGCTTTACATTTATACATATCTGGTAGTCCTCATTCCCCTGCTGGCGAAGTGGTGCAGGGGTTAAGCGGTACGCTACTGCCCTGCCATGGCAGGGGCTGGCATCTATGGGGCCTGTGCGACCAATGCTGCTCTTCCAGGGGTACCTCTTGCGATCAATAATTAAATTAACTGCCACTTTCGACGGTACGCAGTTTGCTCGCAGTCCAGCGTGCCATATGGCGATTGTTGACTGCATCACGCCGCTCGCTCACATGGCCTACTATGGCTTCAGTCTGTTGCACTACTTAATATGCGGCTTGTCTCTTCTAATGCTCAAGCATTCAAAGATTTTAATATCGTGTGGCCGAAACCACTGCGATAACGTGCCAACTTTTTCAACACAGAAACCTATACGCGAGCAATAGGAAAAAAAGAGAAGCATCAAATATACTCTTCAAATATGTATTCTTTTTCTCAGGCCCAAAACTCTTACAAAGATAATGCACCCTTTGAAAGACGAAAAGCCAGTCCGCATTGCAACGCCCACAACGACAGTGAAAAGTGCTTTCTCGCAAGCACGCAAGCAAATTGAGCACATGCTCTCATTTCGTAAATAATCCACTGCAGTGTTTGGAAATCATTTGAAAAACTGGTCTATTTTAATTTACTGAAATTAACACAAACTTCAAAAATGCTGAACGGAAGACGAATATTGAAAATTAATTTCTCCAACGCTATTCAAGGAGTGCGAAGCTGATATTGGCTATTTTTGCCTATATACGCGGGTACTGAGCAAGCAAAATCATGTCTTAAGTCATATTTCAAACGCCTGGACCATTCATCGAATAAAGCGAGCCGCACAGACTGAGTGTTATGTGTCGCCAAACAAAGCGTCCGGATTGAGTACAGTATTCACGCACAATCAATGCAATTCATATGACAGAGTATGCGTTAGAATGAGTGCATCCCACGGGCGTAGCAGCCGCTGCGGCTGACGTGCTGAGACCACGCAAGCGGGAGGCGTGATCCGGTCCAATGATCACCATATGGCACGCCGTAACACCTTTCCTCTCTCCCGAATGAATCCAGCTTTCACAGTGTGACACCACATAACATTTCTCCACCCGTGGCTTCTCTTCCTCTTTCTGTCTCTCCCTTTTCATCTCCTTTCTTTATCTCCCCTGGAAATGCAGACGTGGATTTTTCTGTCTCTATTTTGCCTCCTTTCTGGGAGGCTTCACAAGCTAACACCAACGCCGGACACTTTTTGTGATAATTCGCGTTCTAATGTTAACCGATTAAAAATTGACGGTTGATGATGCGAACTCATGCAACAAATTTTCGTAGCGTTTGCTTAAGGGCTAGTTGTACCGTCTTAGCTTTATGTGACGTGTGCTTTGTGTTGCGCTATGCAGTACGTCGTCCATTTGTGCGGCGAACCTGCGACAACAGTGCGCTTATGCCTTTACTGGAGTAAAGCCTTTACTGTGGTGAGTGCAGTCTTGTGGGGAATGGAAATGAGCGTTGCTACTGGCGCGTGAAGGTCGGCGTGAGGGTGGTGGACTTGTCTCATATGCTTCTAGTGGGTGAACTTTACTAGAAGGTAGACGTTTCTGGACTGTAATTGTGGATAGTAGGTGGGCGATGGAATGTGGTGCTTCGGGAAGTTGGTGATGATCGGTAGGCGAAAGAGAAGTTGAGAGGTCGATAGAGGGCGAAAGTTGGGTGGGCTCTAGGGTGGAGGGTGGCGACTTCGCTCCTTTGCTCTCACAGGCCGACGCCGGAATTTTTCGGACTGGTCCTGCTACTGCTGTCACACTAAAATGTGTTTATTGTTTGTAAACATAATTGCGTGTGCTCGGAAATCCTGACCTTATGTATTTTAGAGCACTGCTAAAAAGCTAGCGCCTCAGCGTACTTTCTTCTGGCTCTTAAAACTAATTTCTTCCCTTGATCGAACCTCCAAACCATATATTTCAGTGTCGCAAAGTATTTAGTAAACTAAGAATGTACAGGATAATTGAAATGAAAAGAGCGATAAAGCAATTAATATTGACGACATGCTTTGAATGCCGAGTGTAGGAACTAAAATAAACGTTACCTTACAATATTATCGCATTTTGTTGATTATTATTTTCTTCCGCTCCCATTTTCTATTCGTTCGTCTTGAACGTTTCTTAGCTGGACGAACTTTGTGCAGGGTTGCTTTTGGCTTGCGCTTCGAAAAAATCGAGCGGAACTTGATCAATTTGAGACAAGAGTGGGGTGGGGTTGCCATCGATGCAACCGACTGCGCCGGTAGGAGAGTTCTCTGAAAGACACAGCACGTTCTCAGTGGTCCTCGTCGCTATTTTTTTCCCTTCCTTCCGAGAAAGGCTCGACGTCGAGCGATTCTGCAACGCGAAGCGATTGTGACGGTGCGGTGATTTGATTCCTGCGGGAACGATGCAAGAATTTCTAGTATGCAAGAATGAGGCTGCATCGTATCACGACCAAGGTTTCCGATGAAAGAAATAGGAAGAGAGAGAAATACACATTGTGAGCAGCATTCACGTGGGCGCCAGAACTTGGTAGTGGTCAACTGCAGAGCGGACGAGGGAGATCTTATCGTTTAGTTTGTTTTGTTTGTTTCTCCCTTGATTCCCATATACTGTGTCCTTTACATTGCTTTATATTTCTGACGAGCTTGCTAGGAGAGCATAGAAAGACCAATAACTCCACATTAGCGAGCGCTCAAATCATGGTAACTTCGCAGGAACCCCTTATAGCCTTCTCAAAGAATCGAAAAGGTAAGTTGTTTGGCAAGTTGGGGACGACATTTCATGACTACAGCGTGACAAGCGGGACATAGAAGGAAACAATCAGGGACATAACACAGCGCTGCCTCCAGGGATCATAAGCATGTAACAATTTAATCTCTAAACAATATTCCCAGCCTCTCTAATTGCCTACTTCTTATAACGAACTTCTCGTGTCCACTCCCACGGGGCCTAGTCATCAGTCAGCGATGAGCGAAATGTAAGGAGGCCACAAATCCTGCAAGCGCACTGCGGAGAAGCGGATTACAGGAGTGTGAACGTGACGTCAGCGTCGCCGCTCCTCGGTTCGGCGTAAGATAATATGGAAGAAATAGGAACCGAGCGTGATCGATGGAATTTTTTTTAACGTATATAGAATTAATAAAGGAGGTCTCTCCGGACATTCCGGTACAGCTAAGGCAGTAGGCAAAAAACCTATAAATTCATAAATGATGTTCATACATGATTGCTCTGGCCGATCAGGGTGCTACTAATCTGCTTGTTTTGATCTTCCCTGCTCAAATAAAGTGCTGCGAACGAGAGTCGTCAAACGTAAGAACGCTGAAAAATGAGTGATATATATGCCTATATTATTGCATTGTTGACAAATCCCGACTGTGCTTGTCGATCTATGACTGGTTTTATTTTTGCTATTCATCTCCTAACTGTATCCGGTTATTCATCTCCTAACTGGATCTTTCGATTTCTTCTTTCTTTCTTACAGACATACCCTCCTCTCTTACTCCCAGCGGTAATTATTTCTAATTAATTTCCCCTCTCTTTCCTCCTCTTTCTTCTCCTCCAAAACATTCTTTGCTACAAAGTATTTCTTTCTTGTTCCTCTCAAACATAGAGCTCGCTTTTAAAGCTGCGTCAAATTGTCTGAACGCCCGTACAATTTTTCTTCTTGTTGTTCTACGACTGAAAGGGCTGAGTTTATAAAGCTAGATCACAACTGACTGTGTTCACTGACGCTACACTCTAAACAGGAAGGAGTAAAAAGGCAATACGTTGTCCTCTAGCGCTGTGCACTATTGGACACATTACTTCCTGTTTACTCCAATATGAGCGTACTTGTGTTTATAGAGAGTACCTGGGCCCGTGGGATGCGTCATTGCGCTTCTTCATGAATTGCGGTGCTTTTATATTAGGCGCCCTATCAGAAATCGGAACCAACACTATCCGATAAAAGGCGCCGAAGAAGTTGATAAGAGCGCTGGGTGGTCAAGAAGTGCCGCTGGATCCTGAACGGAAAGTGATACCGACAATCTTCGACAAATGGCCACGCGCCGCGAAAGCGGCCGTTCGTCTAGCGAGGATCTGTTAATGCAAGGCCCACTGCGCGTCAGCCTGATTAATGGTTCAGGCTCCTGCCGCCTCTCCCTCCTTGAGGAGCGGAAGAAAGCGTTTCGAGGCAGGCTTAAGGCGACGCCCACTGGTGTCTTTTTGCATCCTACTTCTGTTTCATTCTGTGAAGAACGTACTTCCGTTTCATTCCGTGGATTGGTGAACAAGCAGATGTATCGATCACAAAAATGTGCTTCATTAAAAAAAAAAATGGGTCCGAGAAAGCGAAGTAAACGATTTCATTCTTCTGCTGTTAGTTACACGAACACTGGCACTGAAAAGCATTTTAATGTTTTGTCACGTGCAACGTAAATGTTCACCCTAACGGCGAAGACTTGTGTGGTAATGATATCATTTCTTCTGCTATGCTTTTTAATGAGCCAAGGGTCAATTTCTGAAAGAGCACGAGGAATGGTACAAGATAGTGAAGAGTTTGTAAAAGCGAGTAAGTGGGAATTTATGCAATATTTCATTCATTATCAGTAGACTCCATTCTTGCTTTTTGTTTTCTTTTCTTCAGAAAAAAAAGCTAAACTTCATTTTAACTCATTTCAGTGGGCACAACTAATACTGTGGCGGAAGAGAAATCTCACTGACACATGAGGAGAAAGTTGAGCTGAACTTCTGTTTTCCATGAATAAATTCATCTCCCCCGCCACAGTAAAATGTAATGATTATTTCAGCTCTCATCATTGGATGCAACTCAATTTTCGCAGGACGTAGGTTTTAGAAATTTTTGTCAGTGCTATGGTGTCAGGCGCCAGCGTGTTCAGCAGCCCCTTATGTATGGCAAAATTTTTATAACTGCAGGTTGTCAATGAATGGGGCCCGTTGGAAAGCCAGCTTTTTAAAATAAGCTTGGCACTGGCGATGTATCCACACTTACGCGTAAAGCAGAATAAGGGGATAATATCTCACCAAGAACGCGTTGAATCTGCCTGCGTTCACCCTGCGCCACCGGAATTCTTTCTCTTTATTCAGGCCAATCAGTATCTGAACAGTCCTAAAGCTGCCCTCACTACCCTACGAGAACATGTAGACACTTCTCCACCAAGGGCACGATTTTTCAGTCCCTTTTTTACTTTAATTAAAAATTAAACTTTTTAAAACTTAACCATTAAAATAAAAAGCACATTTCAGATTTGTAGTTGAGTGCATTAGCTCTTAATTTTTTTCTTCGTAAAACCACGCAGTCCTGGTAACAAATGCGTTTAGCCACCGCTCGCAGGTGCGAGGAAAGTTTGCTTTAATTATACACGCCATTATTTAGTTTGTCTTTTGTTTCCGTTTCATAGAAAAAAGCTGGGAAAACATTACAAAACAGCCACATCAAACACACTCTACTGAGGGCTCAGTGCTAGCTCGGTTTCATGGTTTCGCTTAGAGTTTTTTTACTCGCAAAACCCTCTCTTGAATACATGTCATGCCATTCAACCACATCTCTCGATGGAGTCTCTTTAAATAGAAGCTCTTTGTAGTGCTAAATGTTTCAGTGCGCTGAAGAAGGTATTAAAAATCAATTGACAAAAGGGAAGCAAATCTGCGCGAAATTTTATTTCGGTGTCATCAACGGCCTGTACTCATAATAGGCCTTGCACATATGCAAACATGGACATGAAATTACCGCAAGCAGTTTCCAACTAACGAAAAAAAAGTTGAAGAAACGCAAGTACCATAGGCAGGCTAAGCACGCAAAAGAAAGACTCAAGCGTCCAAGAAGCGGCAGCGCAGCAAGCAACAGGGACGGACGCGGTTGACAGTCTGGAGAGGAAGTGCCGCGAACAATGCCTTCTCTGCGAATGATGCCCTTCCGAGGGGAGCGTTCTAAGAAGGTTTGCTCGATCACACGTTTTCTGGCCGCCCACTATTTCTTGAGGATAAGGACGCAGCGGGCCATAATGGTGTACAAAAGGAAGAAACGCCAGACGCACAATTTAGAAACCGATTATTAAGAAGAGGTATTGACAACCACTTTAGCCAACCACAATCATTATCACCGTCATCAGCCTCACTACGCCCATTGCAATGCAAAGTCCTCTCCCATGTCTCACCAGTTAACCTTGTCCTTTGCCAGCTGCGCTTAGAGTATGCCCGCAAACTGCCTAATGTCATCCACCCACCCAACTTTCGGTTGCCAACTGCGACGCAGAAACCTAAAAACCTAAAAAGATTTACAGCAAGGGTTACCAACTATTTGGACGGATTATAAAGCGAAAATTTTAAAAATCGATCTCTGTCAAACAGCCCCGTGAATATGGGATACATGGATTGTACTCCAATGAGGACTTCATGAATGTGTGTACAGTGACGTAGGCAGAAATATTTTTAAGGGGTAATATATGCCGCCGGTAGAAAAATACAAAGAAAAAGAACCAACACCGAAACAATATCTTAGTCATTTTTCTGATTTAATAAAGCCGTAGGATTAGTAGTTCCGTTCACTGTAATATCTACTCAAAAATACGAGAGCACACAGGACTCCGAGACTTGATTTGTAAAGAACATTTGTTTTGTCACAAAGCAGACTCGAAGGAAAAATCGCAGTCATTTACAATATTTTCACAGCATATTCAACAACGCAAAAGTTTCTCCTCTGCAACAAATTCAGCAACTGCGAACGAATGGCATTTGTCAAAACTTCTGCTCCGTGCTTGTGAACCTGGGGTCGACTGCAGAGGCACTTTATAAAAACGGCTTCTTATTTTCTCAATAGTTCATGATAATTTAAGGATAATTCAAAGGATTGAAAAGTAGGCTGATTTGAAAAGATATGTTTAATTGGTTAACTCTGTCTACAATTAAAAAGAGTGCCATACGTCGTGCGAAGGCGAAGAGGAGTGACTCTTTATTACAATAACTTCAGCTTCCTATTATACTTAGAGCCGCGACAACGTACATCAGTCCATTCGAGACTGAACAACAGAGAACGAAAATGCACCTTAACATTCCTGAGTAATTTTTGAAACACAGAAATAAGGGGCACTGTTTAAAATTCGACGAGGAACTCTCTGGCGAGGAAAAAGAGCCCTATAAGGATACGGTCGCGGGAATACATGCAACTTCTGTGAGTTACTCTACAAGGTAAACATTATGTTAAATCATCTGTTCATCTCCGCATCCTAATGCAAAAAAACGTAGGAAAGGAGTCTTGTCTGACATCAGTGGTTATCTCACGTCATGAATGGAAGTTTACCAATATTCTTCAAGAGACAAGTATATACCAGATGTACCTTACCGGTACTTACCTATAGATAAAAAAATGTCGGCGCAAACAAAAGAAAACTAGGAAAATTGGCTTTTGGGGAAAGCAAATGACGCAGTAGCTGGCTCAAATCCCGGAGGACATCTGAACCGCTCCGTAAGGAAAGGTATAGAGAAGGGGGTGAGAGAATAAATGAAGAGGAGCCTTAGTGTAAGGCTCCGAAATAATTTATATCAACGGGGGGTCTTCAACGTCCACTGACATCGCAAAGCACACGGGCGCCTTTTGCGTTTCGCCTTAATCGAAACGCGGCCGACGAAGCCGTGTTAGAGCTCGGGAGCTCTGGCTCAGTAGCCGAGCGCCCAAACAACTGAGCCACCGGGGTGGGTCAAACGAAAAACATTAAAACGAAATGGAGGACAACGCAGCAAGCTATGGAAAGGAAAACGATAGGTGCAATGTAAAGCAACAGGAAGAGGGCAGAGTGGGTCAAGGAACACCCACGGGTTAATTACATCCTAGTCGAAATCAAGAGGAATAAATGGGATTGGGCAGGGCATTTAATCCAAAGGCAAGATGTTATGTGCTGGTTAAGGGCATAGAGGACGGTCTCTCACTGCCTTACGGATTTGCGTGCAGTATACATTCATTGAAATGTCCCCTAATATATAGAACACCGTTTGCTGAAATTAAAGATGCTGCACAGATAATCCTCTCCGCAATATTAGATAAACTACTCAGGAACAGCAAATAAATGAGACGACTTTTGAACGGCTTTCGATATACTATTCCTAGTTATAAAAAATGCTAACAAGAAACACCTTTCTGCGCAAAATTATGGCTGCTCCTGAAAAAAAAAAATAAAGCAAAAACTCTTCGTATTGGTCGGCGCTCAGACCACGAGAGGAGGCCTGCTGGCCTGCAGTGGGGCCTCAAATATCGATCAAAGCAGTGGGAAACTCTCTGCGACCCTGCAGTCACAGCAACGCAATTCTGGGAATACCTAATGGAGCAGGCGAAGAACTGTTTTGACACGCTCAAACTTCGGCTAAAAGAAATGTTCCAAAGGTGCACAAACTTCCTGCAACTTAAATCTCTGCAGCCTGCAATCGATTCGACAGAAACGTCTTACTGGTGACTCCGGTAAAGGGCCATTAGTGAATTGAAGCGGTACGAGAAAACAAGCGGTAAGCGTTTGCAGACAAGTTAAGGCAACTAAGTTTCAATCCATCGCCACGCCCCTGCGTGCTTTGTAAAAGTTATTAGCAGACGCTAGCTCACCTTTGGAGAAGCGCAATGGTTTTCTCAAGGTGATTTCACTCGCTGTGCACAAGTAAACGTCTTTCTAACGACCAGCACTCCAGAGCGAGAGACACCAGTATCTCCACGATTTAAGTTGCGGTGATTAGAGTCATTTAACTCCACGCGTGTCCAACTTTCTGATGCCGCACGCAAAAAAAAATGGTGTCGGTTAACAGATCCACAAAAACTTTTTTCAAAAGAATTAAGGTATAAAATTTTTGAAGGCTCACGCTCTGCGCAAGCTAGTCATGCGTTCAGATGACCCTGCGTCTCTACATCCTTATCTGCTTATTCTCTCCTCTGCGTATCGTCCTCCGTGTAGCATGTGAGGGAATATTTGTCATTTCAATGTAGTTTTTCACTTGTTCCTAGTTAAAAATAAACTCGCGTTAAAAATAAAAAAAAAACCAGCAATACTGTTCGATTTCTTTTTTTTTTTTTCAACACCTAGTCGCTGCAATCTCTCTATATTTGTCTGACACAAATGGTAAAGAATCATGAAGGTCTCAGAATAAAAAAAAAATCAGCGTTTCCAGTTTAAAATTATCCGCAAATAAGAAATAGATTGGACGTTGTTGATTATTACCGAAAGGATCGCATTCTGTGAACATGCACGGCAGCAGTGAACCGGTCCCGATTATGTATACGGCTCAGGAAAGAACACAAGTGAAAAAGAGAAGGTCAGGGATATTGATTATTTAAAGAAGAACATTAAATTCTGATCCACGCGTTGAACGCTAAAATGCATCATTCATTAGTGCCTTCACGTATCATTATATCTTATTAGTGCTACAACTGTGGAAGTTTTGAACTAACCCATGTAGCATTAAAAGCAAAGCAGGCTGAGTTACTGTTAAGCTATTAATTTTTTTTTAATAGTCGGCCGGAGAAATGACAACGCGCTCGAAACTGCGAACAAGTAAGGACAGTGATGGAATGCCGTTTGGGAATCTCATGGCTGGCAAGGAAGATTCTGCATCAAAATCAAAAGCTGCTAAGAGGAATGTCTAAAATTATATGACTTAATGCAATTTTGAAATCCCCTTAGTGGCACCGTAGATCGCGCACATTTTAAGAGGAACAGAAGCGTACACATTATCAGGAGGAGAAGAAGTGGTTTAATAAAACAGACGTGGTCTGCATGGTTGTTGGCCTGGCATGATAATCAAGTACTCATTTGCAGGGATGACGTTATTATCTATTGGGATGTTTATTTTCCGTTTGCGTGAGTACCCGCGCACAGTCTTACATTGGCATCATCGTTGTCAAGGCTCCTTACACCGCATTAAAATTAAATATTATTCCCTAAGTAAGTACTATAATTCAACAAATACGAAATAAAAAATATTGCAAGGAGCTGGGAAAATACGTTTCAGTTATAGACCAAAATTTATGGGAAAAGTAAGCTTTCCTAAGCATAAAAAATTGCCAATTAACACTTTTATGTTGCACATAATATTTTCGCGAGCCAGAAGCATTGAGCATCACACCGAGAATTAATGCCTGCATCTGTTTTTATTAATCAGTAGCACAATTTTGCCTTATTCTTGTACTGATTTTCTTCTTTACAACAGGAAAAAAGCCTAATTATTGATTTTCTCTTGACTGCTGTCTTTATGCCACTTCACGTAAGGTTTACAGCAGTGAAATTTCACGACCCGCTGTGTTGAGAAGGCAAGAAGAACACTGGCAAGGCGTATGATGTCCGCTCTTAGCACAAGTAGCGAATTTTTAAGAACCGTTCAGGGTGCGCTTAGTCACATAGATAAAAAAAGGAGTTTGTACATCGAATATCATATTTTTAGGTTTACAGTGGGTAGTACAGTACCATGCGCCTATGCACACGAGTCCTCGCATGGTTTCTGGAAGGGCCACAAAGCTCATAATCTTGTCAGTGTAACTTAAGGGCTTGAGTTATAGCCTTAGTTTTGCTCACTGAGAGGTTTTCATTCTATAGTTTGAAAAGTATCACGTAATAACGTCCACATTCTCACATTATGTTTCATTGCATGTTGATTCACGATTTGAGTTCAAGTCGTAACATTCCGCTTTCTTTGCAGGCGTCCAAATTATATCCCATGTGCAGATTTTTTACGGCCACTGATTATTTAATTTGATCGAATGTCCACTATATCGCTCATAGGCAGCACCATTGCTTGGAAAGAAATATTGCGGCATTCGAGTTCGAATTTAGCATATATTCTCTAGTGAAAACACTGTTCTAGAAAGGATAGTTGGGCTAATTAGTATGGATTCATTCTGGATAGAAAACAGCGCGAATACATGAAAAACCGAGAACTAAAAGCACACAGAAGAGCGTTGACTCGCAACTTAATTTTTATTCAGAAAAAACATATTTATAACTAATAATCACATGACCTAATAGCTCCAGCGCACATGTCCAGAATACAATCTTAGGACCACATCTTAGGAAAATGGCTGAAAACCCCTACTCCCCGATAGCAGGACAGCCGAGACAACCAAAAACACGAAAACCAAAAACCCTGAAACAAATCACGATACCAAATCAGATAGAGATAAGAAAACAAAGCAGAGATAATACAACAATACAGTTAATGGAAGCATACTGTATTCGAAAAAGACAGGATGAGTGCGTTAGTCAGCCCTGGTTATTGCTGGTCAATAAACAGATTGCTTTTCTGGACAACAGGTGATGTGTTTTAGTGTTTTGGTTTTTTGGTTTTTGGTTGTCTCGGATGTCCTGCTATTGGAGTGTAGAGGGTTTCAGCCATTGACCTATTATGTGGTCCTACGATTGTGCTCTGGGCATGTGCGCTGGAGCTATGAGGTAATGCGGTTGTTAAAATAAGTTTATTTTAACAAAATGTGTATTTGCCAGTGAGCGCTCGTCTGTGTGCTTTCTTGTTCTCTGCATTTTGTTCGTTCGCGCTGTTTCCTACCCAAAATGAAAAGAAAACACGCGCTCTTGGGTCAGAGCTGTTTCATTGCCAACGATTTCAATAGGAGCGCTCGAAAACAGCCTAAAACTCAGGTGATACCTTCCATGTTGGGTAGCCGCACAGCGCAAAAAAAGTGCGGAAGCTTGGATCAATTCGTGGCATTAAATTCTTGACGCTTTCAAGACAAGGACTCAGAAACAGACGTACATGCAGGCGCTGCCGAAAAATGCAACGTTGAACACATTTCATTAATTACCAGATGTCTCTTTTGTTTGTGTGTGTGTCATTTTCACATATTTGCATTTTTATTATATTGTTAAGCTCTTTAAGCGGCTCCTCTGTGCAATAAAACCTGATATGTAAGTCAGCGCCCGTGTGAACGCCTGTTCTTCCGCCCTTTTCCTCTTTCCACTCCTGCAATAAAGCACACACATTATCTGGCTACAATGCAACTTCTCCACTTATTCTTAATAGTTTCGCTGCCGGCAGCATTTAAGACGCACTATTAGGCAAGGGTCATGAGCAGTCGCGTCAACAAATTGCTTCCGTGGAATGTCAGAGGGCGAGGAGCAGGCAATGTGAGTGATTGTAAAATAGTGCATTTGGCAAGGATCCCTCAGCGTCGTCCAGTTGCACCAGCATACGAAAACACCGCACACAAAGTAGTTTTCCCGCTGGTTACGAGGGTCCCTAAATTTAATGCGGCCTCTGAAAACACTCTCGCAAAGTGCCTCGCCTGTTAAAAACGAATAGCACCGGATTTGTAGCGGCATTCGAATCCATTTATTAGGCGACGCCCATGAAGACGGCGCGCGCAGACCCGTCAAAGCTGTCATCTGTTTGCGAAAGACAGCTGAAGAGAAAAAATGAATACCTGAAATAAAGAACACAATGACATAAATGGCTTCACTACGCTATCCATCTGGTGACAAGCGTGGACTAAGGCTACGGTTGTTTGCCCCAAGTTGGAGAGCCAGTATGCGAATGGTACTTTTTTTCCTCACCGACCCCTGCTAGGAGCGCGACCGTGCGCCTCTAGCTGGGTTGCCACGTGCTTTGTGTGCGTGTGTTAGTGTTCGCGCGGGAGAGTGCGCGTGGATGGGGCAAAGGCTTTGATGGAAGGCTGAAGTCCTCGGATGCAGCCTAAGAGAGGCAAGAACCGGTTCGGCCAACCGGCGAGCCAGAAGATTCCGCCCGAACGCTTCGGGGTTGCAGAAGCTGGAGGAGGAGGAGGAGTGTCTGCCTAGCGCAAAGAAGCAGCGAATCGCGGCGCTGCCCCGGGGCACAGAACTCGTCCCGCATTTCGGTGCACCGGATTAAGCCTGCAGCGGGGGGGAAAGAGTTCTGACCCCGAGGGCAAGCGTGACTTTTCACGCACCACCCGCAGCGACAAGGCCCAAGGACAAAAGACAAGGTTGGGATAAGAATTGCGGCATTGAGGCCGAAGCACCAAGAAGCAAAAAAAGACGAAAAATAACAAACGTAGAAATAGATAACGCGGTTTCGTGGCCTGGTGGGGCATGCTTGACCTCCCATGGAGGCCATACCTCCACTGCGGGTAGTGGTCTCGAAAGACGTCGACATGAGCACCCTGAAATTCTTTCCAGGCGGGAAGGCGTAAGTGCAAGCCTAGGCAAAAGCGCATATGCGAAATACAGAGACCTGAGACTGCTTCCAAAGAATCACAAAGGCGCGAAAATGTCGATGTGATCAGTGTGGCCTGCAGCCTTGGTTCGTTTCTTCCTCTTTATCGTTGCTTTTGTTTCTCACTTCGTTTTGTTTGTAGGGGGCGTACGAAACTACAGGCAACTAAAGGTTGTTCGAAAACTGCGCTGGCAGACATGTTCAAGAGCCTTGTTGCGTCGTCAACAAAGCCATACGGTCACCGAAAATTGCGAGCTCTTTCGGGTTACATTGCGATACTGTATATAATAATACAGCATTCATGTTCTTTCCGCTAATAATAGCAGAGTAATAGAGTTTATTGTGATTTCTCGCATTTCCCGCTTAAATAAATTTGCATTACATCTTTGAGGAGAAGTGGCAGCGACATTCCAATTTATGC
Organism: Amblyomma americanum; assembly: GCA_030143305.2. Classification (NCBI taxonomy): domain Eukaryota; kingdom Metazoa; phylum Arthropoda; class Arachnida; order Ixodida; family Ixodidae; genus Amblyomma; species Amblyomma americanum. The sequence continues at coordinate 86,339 of JARKHS020009373.1, forward strand.
GCCACCATGATCTTCGCTTCGAATATTACCAAGATCACTGTCACGAAAGTGCGTATGGGATATGCATGTATAAAGCGAATCGCGCCAATCCATTCGCATGCAGTATTCTGAACCTAAGCCTCAGGAAAAAGTGCGTTCAGTACGGCCTTCATAATCTTGTCATGCAAATATAGTAACACTATTGCACTTTGAACAACAAAGAATGCGAAAGCTAGCGGCTGAAGTATCTAGAGCCCCAGAGTTGATTAACATGAATGGAAAACTGCTAAAATGCATGAGGAATTCGCGTCGCCGGCGTACGTAGGTCCCACCATTGTACTCGTTGAACTGTAAAACTGCCAGTGCGGATTTATTGCATTTGACGTGAGTTCTTCCGCTTCTCAATGTGCACCTAAAGCCTCCTTTCCCAAGACTGTTTAGAAGGCACGTGATTTCACTCTGAACTGATGCACCTGTTGTTCACGCAGGCATAACTGATGAAATTGGACAATAGTGCCGCGAGAATAAAATTGAGCGACTGAGCTAGCAACCTTATTTAAGATACTTTTTCGCTTCTAGCCTAGGTGGCGAATTACTCCGGGCTCTCAATCTGAAAGCAGTCTCAAAGCAACCTCAAAGCCCGGCTCCGATAGGTCGGGCCTGACCAGCCCTGACCATGGTAAGAGCCGACTAATAGGAGCGGCGCTTTGAGACTCTTTTTTAGTCTTTCTTTAACTGAGAGCGTTCTGCAATTTGACCCCAGAGCTGCTGCAACAAAACACCTGCTGCCATCTACCTGCACTATCTTTCGTTCTTGGAGTAAAATAATTATATGTGTCATATGGACGTAGTGCGTACATCTAGGAAAAAGAAAAGGACTCCGCTGCAATTAAGATAACTATTTACATATTGAAATATGATGCGGTATTATACAAAATACTACTCTCCTCAAACAAAGTTTATTCTTTTTCACTTTCTAAACATTTAATATTAAGTTGCTTTTTCTCTCGTTCCAGCATTAAGCACACGAACTGCATATATTTTAAGTTTAGAAATGGACATTTCTGAATGCAAGAAGATTGAGGTTAAATCGCTAAACCGCATTTTGGTTAATTGTTTTTGTGGCCCTATAAACCACTGCTCCTTCGGGAGAGCAGTCATTGACTATTGTTGGGGTATCGGGGGACGTATTTCCTGAGGACTCATTTTATTTATATTTCATTTCGTATTGTGTCATTGGTCGTTGCTCCAATTGAAGTAGACCGTCGGAGAAGACGTCACACCGGTTACGGCTGAAGCGCGCACGACCATGGTGCCGCATACCTGTATGTAAGCCACTGAGGCCGATTGTGGCACTGGCGAACCGGCACAGACGCCGAGGAATGACGGAGCGCAATGAAGTTTTTGACGCGCACAATGAGCTTTATCGGCTGCTACCCAGTCTCTGCAAAGACAATCGACGGCGGTTCGGAGAATTGGCGCAGCGTAGAATATGTGACTCAGCCGAGCTTAATCCGGCTGCAGTATGACGGCCAGGCGCGGCGCCGCGACTAAATTGACCGTGTCTAGGATTAGCTGCTTCATTCCGCACCTTTTGTTGCTTTAGTTACGACTGCCAAGGCTGCCAATTAAAACGGAAAAAGAAATTTCACAAAACTCCGCTGTTTGCCCTTCATGCATTAGTAATTATCAGTAAACGTCCTCAAGGACCCCGACAATTAAAAAAACGCAAAACTTAAACGTTACTAATTGCGCTGCATTAACGAATAGTTGCATTATTTACTGCGAAGTCAGCAAAACAAACTTCTTAGAGAGCTTTCAATAAAGCCACTGAGAGGCTTGACAAAAACTCAGCAAAAATAATTGAAATTGGTGAGGGGCAACATATCTTTTTTCGACTGCAAAGCATTTTAAAAAAGATTTTCCCGAGCCTATATGTTGAATGACAAACACTCAAGTATCAACAAATAATAACATTCAATGGAGCATAAGTTTTCTTTAATTCTCACTAAGATGATATTTTTCTCTACTCTGAAGTGCTTTAATTCCGAACACAATTTCTTGAGAGGCCGTTTAAAGGAGCAGATAAGCTCAGAATGAGGATGCAGCTATTTTGCCTTTTCTGTAAGTTCCAGTTGTAGTACGTGACAAGAATGCTCACTCTACCCCATCAGCAACCGGCCTTTAGAATCAGTAACTTTTGCTCTTTTGTCAGAAAGCGAAGCGCAATGTAACGTAGGCCTTGTTTTAGGTTCTAAAAACTATTCTGCAGTCTATCTTGCTCTGGTGGTGCGAGATGCGCATCAGATTTAAAACAATGGTGTAGTTGTAAGCCATCTTTTCTGAGGCTTCCTGTCACAAAGTTTTTGTTCTCCCATCTGTCCTCCCTTGATTATAGAAGTTAGGTGCTCGTCAAAATTCTGACAAGGCTTGCTATTGTCAACGTCTAATCCTACGTTACAACTGAGAATAATAGGAAAATATTTAAGTTATTGAATACATGTTTGTTGACAGAGGACGGAAATTAGAGTTATAAATATTTTAGCTTCAACTGTAACTGTACAAAACTGTGAAACTTTGGCCTAGCTTAATGCTATGTAATGTTTGCTTGTGTGTTCAGTTTTTTTTATTCATAAAGCTTGCTCACTCCACTGTTGGAAAAGAAGGAAGAAAGAGCAGCATTTCTAGCACTTTCCTTGCGCAAACAACAGGAATCGATAACATGACCGTTCATGCCCGCCTCTCCCTTAAAGAGCCCTATTCCTACCCCCACGGTGCAGAGTCATAGCCATGTCGGTTACATTCTCATGGATGGACAGCGGAACACGAAAAAGTTCTGTTCTCATTTGTCATAAAGTGAGGTATTATTCCAGAACACCTCCACTTTTTGCTGCAGCAGAACAGCTATAAGTATTATTACGCGTAGGATAAGTACACATATGCTAGTACTTCTACGAATGGTACGATAATGCCAATATTTTGATCTCGCAATGCTCATTGTGGTATAGCAATTTATGCGAGAAAAAAAAAGCCATCGTAGACTCAGGAATACCATTCCTTCGTTTCTAGCTTTATTTCTTCAAGCTTGGTTTCTCTAGTAGTTAAGAATAATTTATGGTATCGAAGCACTGTTAACTAAGCCAGCGCTGATTCATCTATGTATATAGGTACCTCAGATTATCTGGGTACTGGCCGGAGCGCGTATCATGGCTAAGCATCTATATTAACCTTGCCAGTTTTCATGGCATGTTTACAAGAAGCTTGGGAAATCTCAATTGAGTTTCAGAATACTTATGCGTAAGAGGACTAAATGCCTGGCTGACATTCAACCGCCGACATTCAGCCGACAGTCGATGAATGAGCACGCGAGGCATAATTAGTAAATATAAGTTTATTTAGTGTTCCGTCTGGTCCTTTCGTTGCATTTCGCAACCATTGAGCCTTGTCCCCTCTCGACTGCTTCTGACCTCCATGACAGCGCTTCATCTAAATTTCTAAGCGCTTAGTATTTACTCGCTCAGAGCCATCATAACTTCGACCAATCGCTATCCGGTCAGCCCGGATAATGCGCTCAAAACCTCGTAAATTCTTGGGAATGGATCAGAAGAAAACTGAAACCTTGCCAACATATGCAAAGAAGGCATGCATTAATTAGTTAAGTTGGATCTGTGAGTGGAAACACGGTCCAGTAGGCCATTCAATTAGAAGGTCTAGTAACGCCTTGAAAAAGGTGAGAAGGGGTGATTTATTCAGGAAGGGTAATGCCTTCCGTAAGGCAGGTCACAGTGTGAGCCACAGGAAACAGGCGGTAGCCAAGTGAGTGGGACAAAGAAAGCAGTGCCAGAGGGTATTGCTCAATCGCAGAACATGAGACGTATTTGTTAAAACGCAGTTGCATATGACGGCAATAGAAGCGGTCAGGAATTTCTGACTTTAAAGGTGTAAATGGAGCAATCCACATAACACAGCTCGCGGGTTTGAGCCAGTTGAGATTGATAATATAGCTTAGCTTTTTTGGTTTCGTTTTTAAATGCTGATTTGCAAGAAAGAAGTAGAAATAAAATAAATTTCAACAACAAGCACGTGATGAAACAAACATACAATTAAAAATAAAATATTAAGCGGTCGCGCTACACGTCACCAATCCAGAGACGAAAAAAAAGAAAAGTTGAGATGCGACTGTGGCACCCGCCGATTGTCAATCTTATTCCATTCTGAACAGTACTCGCAATGGTGATGGCGAGTAGTGTAGGGTGCTATTTTTAGGAGGTGCCTCAGCTGCGGTGAACCCTAGAGAAAAAGAAATTATACATGAAATGTCAACTTTGGTATAGGTATTGAATTTTTGGGACAGAAAGTTTAGAAGTAGAAAGTTTTTCGTTAGGTAGCGGTATATTCCTCTCATCCTAGCAAAATTCAAGCTACATATAGCTGCATTTTTTATTTCTCGTGGAAGAATACGAAATTCACTGCGAAAACTGACAGCCGCTATATCCGGATCATAAATAAAGCTTGCATGCTGCACCTATTCCAGGATGAAGCAAGAAGCTCGAATGAGTAGAGTTTATGGAGAAAAAATGGGAAGGCAACAGTTCATGCATGCCATCAGCATCCGCTTTTCATCGCTCTCTCGCTTCATAAAAATATCCAGCGAACGAGAGAGTGTAGCAAAGAAAGCTCGGCTCGCCAAAACAGTCTTCTCACGCTCGTCGCAAGCCGGAATTTATTACACGCGTTCAGAAGCCGCAGCCGGAACGGAACGCGGTGAAGCTCTGTGTTTGTGTTGGCCGCTCGCAGCGGTAAAAAAGCCCGATGCCATTCGATACACCCTCGCTCACACACGGCGTCCAAGCAACCGAGCCGAAACGCGTGTCTGATGGCGGAGGGAAAGGGAGCAGCTCGACACCCGCGCCCTCGGCGGCCGCGGCGAGCTCGGGTCCCAGCGCGTGCCCGCCTCGCTGCGAACCAGGGCTCAGACTTCGAGCGGCGCCCGAAAGGAGCGCCTGCGCCTGGGACAACCTCTCTCCGTGTTGGTGTGGTTGGCCTCCTGCTGACCACGGCATGTAGCTGGCCAGTGGTGGTACTCCCAAGCGAACGGCGGCTCTGCTGCCCACGACGTCACGATACGACGACGAGCTTTGACGACGCTGGACAACTCAGTTTTGTGAAGTGTTGCGTTGTGGTTCATTTTCGTCCCTTCGATACTGCGCCTTTTAAAGTGCATGGCGGTGTATGTAGGACTCAGCGTTTGTCCCTTCGCCTCCCTGAAGTGAAACATCGAGTGCATCTGTTGTTTCTATTAGCTGTTCCTTTCATACGAAATATAACGCGTGTGGAAACAGAGAAGTTTCGAGTGAAAACTGTAAAGAACTAAACAACTTACTGACCAGAGGATCACTCACCTTGTTTTTGGAGTTTTTCTAAAACACGACTCCACTTAATCGCCAAGAACCCAACGTTTCCAGAAAGAAGTTTAAGCCTGCAATGCACGGTGCTTCGTCACTCAAGACAGAAGCTACCGGCCGGGTACGGAGTGAATGCTTCGCTTTGGCACTGGGAAGACAGTGTTGATGGTTACTGGTGTCTCAAGATTGTTTACTGCTGGCATTATTGAGGAGCGCGCAGAAAAGAGGACAAGCCTAAAGGGTTCTCGATTTCGCCAAGGGAAGAGTTATAACTTTGAGAAGTTTATGTAACAAAGATCCAAAACTGTTTTGAACGCCTGGAATACTACTCTTACCGTGTGAATCAAGAATTGTCTGGTTTGCTACCTCTACTGCACAGCGTGAAGATAGGATTTCTCGCTTGACTGCAGAGAACAACGCATAAACACCATGGTAAGATGACTTCTCTCATATCTCCAGCTTTAAGTAGTGCCAATTACCTGAGAATATTTCGTTGCGTCTGATGTGCTGTTAAACTGATAAACTATCCTATGGTTATTTTAGCCTTGAATGAAACAGGATTGAGAGTTGAAAGACACAAAAAGTAGAATGGTGCGCCAACAGTTCTATATTTTCTAGTCTCCAACTCAATCCATTTAAAATTGTAACCTAGGCTTACCTATTGGAAACGGTAGACTGCGCAGCAGGTTAGGTATGAGGGGACGCCAAGTAACCCAAGCTACTCTTCTCCAATCTTTTTTTCCTTATACTTGGGCGAATTCTTCTAAGTTGATTATTTTGCGAAAACTTGGCAGCTAGGCGGGCTAAGGAAATGTTTGTGCTGGTGTTTTTAGTTTAAAGCTCAATTTTTCAAGGAAGCGAACCTTCTGCGAGACTAATTTAAGGCCTTTTTATGAAAAAAAAACTTTGCAATTTCACTTGGAAACGCGAAGTCATAGAACAATCACGTAGGAAAGTGAGCGTCCGAGATTCAAAAACACTCAAACAAGCATTCCAGTGCTAACAGTTCTCCAGTGAACATTTCGAACAAGACGTTCACAAAATTGATATGAACAAAATCTACACACCTGAATGGCTGAACTAACTTTTTAAAAATGGATGCACGAATCTGCCCTCAAGGATACTGAAAGTTTCCGCATTTTTAACAATAACATGTTTAGGTTTTTCTGTTGGCCGCTTCTCTGCTGACTTCTTACTATTAAGAATCGCAGCGTACTCGTACACTACACGAGGAAGTAAAGAACTCTGCCAGTGATCAATACGCAAAAATGCAGTGGCTTCTACAACCACTTCAGTCTAAATTACCGCTAGCTTCCCTCAGTCGCCGCATATAGCTGTGCAATTCATTTGGTATAATGATACAGTTTAAAAAGCTATGCCGCCTTCTCTTATTTAAAGTAATAGAATAGCATTTGCGCTATACAATTTAGTATCCCGGTGCCTCCACTGCGCAGACTTTTTGAAGTAAAACGCTCACTCTTTGCAGCATCTTTTACTTAGTTGACGGCTCTTCATGCAAGCACTCATGCACCCAAAGTTTCTACATAAACATACCAAGGGTGGAAAAAACTTTGTTACCATTACTGGTTGATACACTACAGAATAGAAAAAAAAGCAGGAAATTAAGTTTTTTTCTCTGATAAGTATAATGATATCTCGTTTAATGCCTCGCAAAAAATAAACATGAACCTGGCAGCACATTAAAAAGCAACGTAACGCCACGCACAATTACACGACTGTCACTTTTCTATGATTGAAGATTCAGACCCGCCGTGTGACGAGCAAGAGGCCTCGCTCAGCGCGACGTGCGAAAAATTCCATTACCCTCAGCGCAGTGACTGACATCTTTGCCTCTTAGATGATAGATTACCTGCTAAAATCTTTCGTTTTTTGTTGTAAATAAAAACGAAGTCAGTGTAAAATGATCTCGCGTGCAGGAATCTTGCCCCTACGCATGACACATTGAAGCAAGGAACGGGGATGTATTGCTATTATCTGCTGTTTTCTGTTCTTTTCTTGTCAGGCAAAAATAAACTGCGTATATACTGGAGGGGAAAGTAGAGCAATGCGAAGAAAGAGGCTGAAAACATGCGTAGGTTGTGCGATTTATATAAGAACAAATGTCATCTACAAAAAAAGGGGGCCGGATATTCGTGCTCACTATCACCGACACTGAGAAAGGTTTCGGCAGGCTGCGTTGTTTTGTATCTCCAGTGTTCAAAACCTAACTGTTTATTCGATGTAAGCACATTGGCTTAGTACGAACAGAAATAGACACGGACACACACGGTCGCACACAAAACTTCTCTTAAGTGACTGCTGCTCAGATTCGAGGAACCAATGTCAAATGCACTATAAGCACCTGGTTCCCCGTCTAAGTCACATCAAAACCCTAATATTTGCCCGAAGGCAAATTTTCTGTTTTCTCCTGGATATCACTCTTTTAGATAGTATCTAGAGAAAAGGGTCTATTAAAACTTCTTATCGATGTTCAATTTTTAGACGAAACATACCTATATGTGCTTGAAATTATACGGCACTAATTAAAAACGGAAGCTGTAGTACTAATAGTTTCCTTAAGTAGCCAATAACAACGGATTCACGTACAAGTTGGAAGTGTTGTAAGCTAGATATTTGAAATTGGTTTCCTCAAAACAACTACTTCGCATGCCCGTTTAGTTCTCTTTTTTCTAACTATACAACCCTCATCTGAATTATTTCTTACTTTGAGCAGCGCATGAAGAGTGCAACTGATTTAATTGTTGGTAGAAACACGTTGCACTTTTCTTGAGATAATAAAATCATCCGTGGTTCTTGTAATAATATTTGTATGCAACTCTACTGTCGCACTATATTCCGCAAAATTACTAAACTAGTACGTTTTAAATTTTCTTTCCAGTAAAAGGAAAGAAAAAGTATTGATTTTGTGACAGCACACTCTAAAAAAAAAGCGCGAAAGACCGAAATATCAAGAAATAACAAGAATAGCTCTCCTTCCCTTGTTGTGCTTTCATCTTTCGCGGACTGCTTCTAAGATGACCCGACATCAACTGGACTAGATATTTTTTTTTAATTTCTGATTATAGAAGCACAGAAATAGGGTACAATCATACCAGAACCCGTGCGTCTATTTTAAGTTCGCGAAGTTTCAGTTTCTTGCCTTCAGCCAAGAGGGAATATCAGCAATTAAATGCCTTCGGCATCACGTAACATCCATCTTTGGAGACAACTGCGTAATATGCACGTACGCACGAGAGTGTGATACGCTTCAGGTCGTGTGACGAGATGTCGACTTTCGCCATGCCCTGTATCGCGAGACGCGCTAAGCCAGTAGTAGATACCAAATGACCGACAAAAGCCTTTTTCGCTGGTTTATATTTTGAAGGATCAGAAAATAATTAGCAGCGATGATTTCAAATTGCCGTGTGTAGTCTCTGTGCTGGCAAGTAAGCAACATAATCTTTAGGTTTCCTAGAAGGTAATAGAACATGCAAGTCGACGGCTACGTGCACCGAAAGCGGTTGGCGCTTCTCAGTTGCAATGCTGCAGCTGTTGAGCCGTCTCGACAGGTTCCTATGAATGCGTGAAGTATGTAGCGTTGCATGTTCTTGAGAGCTTTACGGCTGCTACTCGAGGCGTCCGAGAGGACAGGCGCACTGTAGCCACGAAGTTCCGTGATATGTTACCTCCAAACTTCCAGCATAGACCTCACTAGTTACAATTATAGTTAAAATGGCTTTTATGTCGCATGCGTAGCTAGGGCTGTCACGCGTCAAACATGAGGCTCAAATATTATGTTTGTTGTGTTAAATTGCCTAAAACTTTTTAAATATATAGTGAGATTAAAAGATTCGCTCTCATGAGAAAACTGAAACAGGCGAGAAAATTGAGAAGTGCCTTTTTACCTAAAAGCGAACGTTGGGTGAAGAAGAATCTTGTCATTATAGCACAGGCATAGACCTGAATGTCGCCTCCTAAGATTTTCCTCTTATAATAAGAGCAATGTGCGATACAGCGGTCAGCTTCTCCCAGTATATGATCATTGAGAGCTGCACAACAGATATCAGTAAATGAGAACCGCTAAGAGGCGCATAGGTTTCAAATGAGGCACTGATAGGTCATCAAGAGACATGTGATACGGTGGCAGTGGCTTGCATGAAACGCCAACGACGCCCACGTTTCCCTGATAAGCTGATTGTTTCGGAGTGAAGGTACGCAGACATCAGGAGTTCCGCCCGCCGGAATCCTGAACTTACCTGTGTCGCGTCACTGTGAGGCCAAATCTAGATGTCATCGGCGAAGACGAATACTCTAGTTTCGAGGATCGCAGTTAAAAATGACCGATGAGCGGTGAATTGAGCAAAACAAGGCCAAGAACACCACCCTGGGTGGCGTAATGCTTAGTAGCCAGATTTTTACCCAGTAGCAGAACCACACAAAATACGCTCTGCGGAACAAATAGCTGGCTATTTACATAGACATAGGGCACTTCAACCCAGAGCATGTATCGTAAAAAAGGTGGCTTCATGAGTTAAGAAATATAAAGCACATTTGAATCTCTCAGATCAAATAACGCTAGGCCAAGGATTAGTGTTCTCGGTAATTGCTGACCATCTCTCGACTATACTGTTGTGCCATGTCTGGTTGTAAGAGCTGCAGAGCTTATTGCTTGTTTGTCCGCCTCAGCGATAAAAGTTCGCGTAAGTGATGCGGCCTTGCCTTGACGAGCAGGAACTCACAAACACTGCAAGAGGAGCGTCCAGTTCCTCAAGACAAAAGCGTACATGCCTTTCGGCTGCGCAAGACGCAAGAGTGCCGCATAAAGGATCATTACTACTGGCGTTTATCTCGTCTGCTCTCCTCTGGAGAATATTCGGCAGATTTTTATTCAAACGAACTTGAGGAACACGCAAATCTAATGGAGCATGACGTCACTTTCACGGTGAATGATGATTCTGTACCGTCTTCCGTATCTGGGGGCACACGGGCAAAAGCGACAAATATTGGGCAAAAGTTCTCTTTTCAGATTTTGATACTTTTTATTCCAGCGCTATCTAAGAATATATTCTGAAAGTATTTTACGGATCAATCCCCTAGCACACGAGAAATTCACGTTTATTCGAGCCTTGCCTATGGCACTACTTGCCGCCTGAAATTCATCAATGCCCCGAGCTTCTCAGTTCTTCATTCAGTGCAGGACTCGATGACGAGCTCTTGAGTGCTCGCGAGAGACTGGCGAACGCAGACTTAGGTTTTGCCGTGCCCCAGAATGCAGACTGAGAACACGAGTGCGCCCTTCAGTGCACTGGTTAGGAAGACGTGTCAGAAAGTTGAGTTTGAATCCTTGAGGGGTGTGGAAATAACGGCAGCCTCGGATGTTATTGACTTGAATGCCGGCACAAAGAATTTTGAAACGCTCTTCAGAATGGTAGGAATTACTTGTGGCACACTCTCTGCAAAGAATTTTGCGTATGCATGAGCCCTTGGCGGCGCGAAAATGGCCAGAAGGGAAGGAAGCTAGAAGCCATTGTTGATGGACTGCGTCGAATAGGTGCAGAATTTTCTGTTTATGACTGACGGGCTTTGATTGAAGTCTGGAGCATAAAAAGAAAATAAACTTGGGTGCTGTAAAGTCTTCAATTCCAGTTTTCGAGATTTTATTCTTCGCTTCCAGTTCAATTTGTCTTGTCTGTAAAACTATCGCTACCATGTTAGGCGAGAAATGTGTATGCTGGAGCCCTCTTGGACAAAATTTATTGAGGAATAAAACTCTGGCCTGTTTTTCGATTTTAATTTTCGTTCACAGTGAAAAGATCAGTTTTCAATGAGGGGCGAAAACAGGAAAAGAGAGCTGCACGTTCCCATGATTTTTTTGTGTGAAGAAAAAACTAGCAATAGAAACATAACTTCGCACGGCTGTGCTCCTGCACTCGATCTACCGGTTACACCGACGGACTACTACAATCCGACGCCCAACGAAAGGATCGGGCTTGTAACAGCGCAGCTGTAAAAACTATAAGCGGTGTGTGAATGGCTTCCAGACTGAGCAGAATTCTTCAGCTTGCCAACTGCTGCGTTCTAAGATACTTGAACTTTTTGCTCTATTTTTCCTCTGAGAGGGGTTTCAGAGAGTAGAGAGCATGCGGAAGGCTCTGAATGAGTTTCTTTGTATGAACTGAACTTTATTCAGTCCGGCTCTTGTCTGCAGAAGATCAAGAAGCCAATTTGACGAGAAACATTGAAGGTGTATCCTATGACGAGGCTTGAAAGCCAGTAGTGGCGATGACAGGAATATCAGCTATGCGCTGCTTGGGTACTTGTAACCACTGCTAATCATATTGGCCCTTCAACAAACCTTCTTTGCAACCAGCAGCCCTAGGAGCCCAAGCTTAACTCAAGCCGCTGCTTGTTTCGTTTAAAGCGTCGTACTTTTCTTAAGGATTGCAAACTTCCTGCGCGTGCTGGTTTCAAGCCATGCTGCTAGCAAGTAAGCAGCCTGATATTTACCCTGAACGTGGTTCGAGCGTGTTTTTCTTTTTCGCGGAGCTGAAGTTCGCGTTTTCCGAGTACATCGTCCGCCCCGTATTTGCTACACTAGGCTGATTTTCAGCGTTGTGAGCGCTTGGTTTCATCAGGCAGTATCTGCTGCGTAGTTCCGCTTAACGCATGTCTTATGTGTACAGAGTGTAATGCTGTACAAACACCTACCGCGAAGCGGCAACATCGCATCGCTTCGAAGGGCCCGAGTATTTACACTCCGAAGTGTCTGCCAAGAACGGCACTTACGGAAACGCAACAGAGCAAAAAGACTCTCAGAAAGACATGAGCGCTTGCTGAGAGTTGCTACCCGCCTGGAGCTATCGACACTAAATTGACGGCAGAGCCAACAGAAGCCGGGTCTGAATAGCGCGACATTGACAAAGTTTACTTAAGCTGTGAGCTGAACACGCTTAGAATTACTGGAGCACAAAAGCTCGGCACTGATAGTTTTTATTTTTGATGAACCAAAACGACAAAAAGTAAAGCGCTGAATCACCGTTCCCGGATTCCACACGTCACTGGCAGAACGTAACGTACGGCTCAGTGCGCATATGGACATACAAGAAAAGAAGCTCGAAGAGGAACAGCTATAGAACGAAGCGAGAAGATGCTGTTAAAAAAGAAGCCTTTCGTAGGTTCTACGGCTAGTCGGGAGCCAAGAAAAAAAAGCAGTTTCTATCTCTAGAGGACACACAGCTCCATCAGTTTTTCATCTTCCTTTATTTACGAGTATGTTTGTAGTTTCTTGGCATAAATCTTTACGATCTGGAGCGTACCACCCTGGCTGAGACATGGGCGGTGCAGGGGGATTGAGAGATGGGGAACGAGGTACGACGTCTGGAGACATTCTCACGACTTGAATTTTCTCGGGTGACGTCGCCGCCGTTACTGAAAGGGGAGCGTGGCATATTCCTCGTTTTTTTTTTTGCTTTTTAGTACTCCGCGAGGTAAATACCTTGGTTCCGAGAGAGCATCCTCGGGAGAGCAACCGCTGTCAGCCGAGGTGACAAGGACTTTGGCGTGTCTCTGGATAAGACTTCTGCGATGCAAGGAGACGCAAGACCCCAGAGAGTGTCGCGGGGTTCTACCTTTCACGCTTTTTATCTCACATTGTCAGCAAAATACACACTCTCTCTCTGGCAAACGCTCAACATCGCTCCGCAGGTGGCATTTTAGGATGTTTTTGGATTCTGGCGAAAATGTTTTTTTTCTCCCTTCGTTGTTTGGTTTCTGTAATGATTTTTAGTATGATTGCGCCAATCTTGAAGTATATTTCTGATGCTTGTCTCTGTCCACTTGTTTTGTCGGACATCTGAGGTTTCTTTGGTACAAAAAAAAATGTCGACATCATTTTGGTCTACACCATGAAAACACTGTGCAGCCGTTCTTGTGTTCGTGCATGCGTGTGCGCCCATGTGTGTGTTTGGTAGTGCTGGACACCCAGAATTAAAATTTCTGCAAGCAAAAAAAAAAAGATCGTGCATACCCAACAATTCTGGACAAAAGCATTTTTGAGCGGGAAAGCGTTGCTGAACGCAATTTTTTCTCATCATATAAAGACTCAGTGTTCATATTCAGATTCAGACGGCAGTGTTGATTTTTTTTCTATTATCGTCATTGCTATCGCCTAAAGCGTTCTTCGTTGGTTTTCTATGTCAGAAATAATGTTTCGGTGCGATTGATGGAAACACATTAAAAGGAAGATTTTGCTACATATCAGAAGATTGGACCATTACATTCAATATAGTCCAGAATTCTAAAAGTATTAAGCATGAGCTTTAGGCATGCATTGAGTAGAAACGCCGCCAATCAGAAAATACATGCGCTTTTCGCTCAACAAAGATTTCACTTTCGGCACAGTTCCGCATCCTCTTCGACGGTTCATTAATTTGCTCGTTGTTTATCATGATGTTTATTTTATTTCCAGAAATCAAAGACACGGTATGCTAGCTTCTGAGTTCTTTTGTTTTTACAGCAGCTGCAAAATAAAATCTTGCAAATGCTTTAACTCTACGTGCTGAATAATGGCCTGGTATTTACAGCGGAATGTCCTCGGCAAGTTGCAAATGCTTGCCGCTCATTTTCTAAACAAATCCCTAATGTATTCGCGTTAGGTTAAAATTACCTGAAATGAGCTAAAACTGGGAACAAGTTTTCAGAAGTTGCCGCATTCCAGGCGAAGTTCGTAAATTTTGTTCCTTCCATTCAATGTTCCTTTCGAAATATCAAGGAGCAGAAAAGGTATGGGGATAAACCAGGCGCACACGCAATTACAAGAGAACCAGAGGTGGAACTGTGCCCGAAAAACTAGTTTAGGACACATGGCACAGACTCTCAGTCGAGGCCCCTTCTTCATTTGCATTCTATGCGCCACGGCAGCAGTTCACAGGTGGAGAATGCTATGCTGTGTTCCGTGCTTAGCGAACCGAGAAGCTTAGAGACACCGCATTTCCATGGCTGCTGCTGCTGCTGCAATTCAGGTAGCACAGGGAAGGGGACCCCTCTCCCGTCCGAGCTCTCAAACTCAACCTCAACTCAAGCGGAACTTGACTCGCAGCCCCGAGAACTTGCTGCAGACTGCCTTGATTAAGCGACCCGTGGCTTGTGGCACGACCCGCGCCGCCATCCAGGCCGGCTTAGGGGTCTGATTACAGTCATTAGTCAGCACGCTGAGCCCATCGAGTGCGACGGACATATTTCCCGGCGCAAGCAAACGCGGGTATGTTAGCTCTTTCTGATATGGTGAGAAAAAAATTGGGCCCGGGTATTCTGTTACGTGGCGCCGCGAACGAACGTGATCCTTGTTTCGGGTAGCGTTGCATGTATTTTCTTGGGCGCGTGTGCTTTGCCCAGGAAAAGAACACTAGTCAAAGTGCTGATTCTGCGTTTCGCTGCTGCCTATCGCGTGGTAGCAAATAAAATTGCAAAAGAAATTTCGGAGTCACTTTCTATGAGCTACAGAGTGGTGGTGGGCACCATGCTTTCCAGACTCGAATAACGTCCAAACGTTTAACAATTTTTTGGGGTGCTAGAGGCAAAGAATGAAGAGAACAGGAGGCGAGGCGAAAGGCGAGCGTGGTTAGTGGATGGAACCATACGCCACATGGTCAGCCTAGGACCAAGAGTTTGGGACGCGGCTGGCTGATGTGCCTTCCTTCTTCTAAACAGTGATGCGGCCATTCGCTCACCGATTCAGAACATAAACTAGTTCTTCTACATTATAATCAAAAGAAATAATTTCTGAAATTGAATGCATTAGCAGAGGGTATTTAATATTAGGATTTTTTTAGGATTAGGATATTAGGATTTAGTTTCTGTACCTTGCAGATTATAACTCATGTGCTTGTCATTCGCACTTCGCCCGTCTGCCTACAAAGAGGACCGGTATGTAGAGATTAAAAAAAGAGTAATGTATCTGGCCGTAACCGCTCATAATGACGCCTGCTTTTTTTCTTTTTCCTTGAGAAAGCAAATTAAAATCTTAGAGGGAAACCTCTTAATGGGAGGCATTTCGCAGAAATCAGCGTGACAGTTTCACACGTGTCATTTGCAAAAGGAATCAGTTCATTCATCTGCTGTCTAAAATAAAAGGTACCCAAACTATCGCATTGTTCATGACGTCATGGCATGCGCGAAGAAGACACACTTAAGCTGGTCACGAGCCTAGCGGTCAGCAGGCAACGTACAGTCTCCCGTACTACAACCATATCAAGAGTGAAATACAACAGGCGGACGCGATTTTACGCAAAGCGTATAAAATCGCGCTTCGACTACCCCATAACACCTCACCTGAAAAGCTCTTAGCCTTGGGACTGCACAGCACGTTCCAAGAACTACGGGAAGCGCAGCACGTCGCCCAAATGCGGAGACTGCAGCAGACGCCCACCGGCAGAGTTCCCTTAAAAAGTCTAGGCTACACCGAGCAAATTCGGGAAACGTTGAGAACCGAAACAGTCCTCGATGAGTACCGCAGCACGATCAGGGTGGCACCTATACCAAAGATATGGACCCCAACCTCCACAAATACCACAGAGAGGCAAGCACCGACCGCTTACAGAAAACAAACGCATCTCAGGATACGACAGTGTACGTGGACGCTGCCACATACGCCATGACCAGGGGACGAGGCACCAACAACGCAGTGGCAACTGTAGTCAACTGGGAATTACACGAGATTACCAGCGCCTCATTGCAAGACTGCGCGATAGCCGAGGCTGAAGAGGCGGTCGTCCCTCCAGCGGCAGCGGAGGGCTATTGGATTGGGCGGTCGCTGACAATTCTTACTGACTCACAAGCAGCCTGTCGCAACTATCTTTGCGGCAGAGTCGGTCACAGAGCGCTCCGCATACTTCGCTCTGTAGACCGAAAGACACAATAGAGAGGTGCAGAACCGATCAAACATAAGATCATATGGGTACCGGGGCACACGGAGGTGGCAGGAAACTAAGAGGCGGACAGGATAGCTCGAGGATACTGCAACTACCGAGCATCCAACGTCAACGACCTTGAAGAGTCCCTGCCAGTACCTCAGGAATACTCGGCCATACTAAACAACTACAAAGGCAGCAGGATGCGGTACCCACCTCCCAAAAAATACTTAAACAAAGAAGAGGCTGTCACATGAAGACAACTACAAACGGGGTCATATCCAAACCTAAACACACTAAGTAAAATTAACCCCACACTTTACGAAAATAAGTGTCCATGGTGCCATGAAAAACCTACACTATATAACATAACATGGACACGTCAAAAAGTCGACGTCGTTCTAATTATACTAAACCCAAGTGCGGAGCAATGGGAGCGAATGCTCTCCAGCGACTGCCGCGATGACCAGATCGGTCTGATACGGCGAGCTCAGCTGACGGCAGCATCCAGCGCAGCCTTGGAATAGGGGCAGCCGACCGTTGCGGAGATGGACTCATCTGAACCACATAAAAGCACTTGCGCTAGAGCTCAATAAAGTTATCCTATCCTATCTATCATGACGTTATTTATACGCGAAGCGGTCTTTAAGATATAACCGAAGTTTTTGTGCAAAGCTGAATTGTGAACCTAGTTCATTTTGATATGTCTCATATGGCATGTCCTTCTCAGTGCAAGGAGCCCATCAGTTCCTTTCGTACCGACAATAAACGGTTCGTTACTTTCTGTTTGCATGTCTGCAGTATCCTGTGTTTTCTATCTGACTAGTTTAGTGTATTCATTTCCTTCATGTAATATGTTAAAGTAAACTTTTTCTCAACACACACACTCCGCCCCAAATTTTGCGCTCTTCACCAATGTTCACAGTCCAAAGGTAGATGGAGTCAAGTGAAAGGATGAGGATGACGAGCACAGGAGCACAAGCAGGCACAAGAGGTGTTAATGCGCATGCTTGGCACCGCTCGCGCATTGCTGAGACTGTGGTGCTGTAAGGGGAACGGTCGTTTGAACCTCTTTTGCACCAGCGCTTTGTGTACCAGTGAGCTTGATACTGGTCCCCACATCATAATAAAGTGATACGTTTATATGGAATAAGACGAGGAGGCTTTTTCATTAGAGTAAAGGCAAATGTCTTCCCTGCATGAACATAGCGACCTGTATATGACGTGTATATGGTAGCAGCGATGGCGTAAAGGTTGAGCATTCGCCTCGCGTGCAAGAGGGCCGGGGCTCGAAACCCGGTGCCGCGGAATTCTCCACCGGATTAAAAAAAAAGCTCCGCGTGTCGATGGAATTACATAAGCAGGCCTGGGGTTCGGCCTGAGCTCTCCAACTAGAACCGACCAACGCACATCCACACCAGAACACGATTTGGCCGCCCTGGTGTAGTACTTGGCCACAACCTTCTATAATCAGACGAATTAACCCTCGGCCCTCAGTCCCCAGCTGTGCGGAGCAACCGTACAAGGCGGCGGTCAGACCTGTGACGCAGCAGAGGGTGCTAAGAATTTCTGGCTCCGGACAGTCCGCCACTGGAATCTGAACCTGGCAACGTTCAACGCTAGAACCTTATCTAGTGAAGCCACCCTAGCTGTGCTGTTCGAGGAACTAGCGGGCATTAAATGGGATGTCATAGGGCCTAATGATGTTAGGAGGACAGGTGAGGCATATACAGTACTACAGGGCGGGGACATACTGTGCTATTCCGGATAAGCGGATAGGCTAGAACTAGGTGTGGGATTCCTCATTAATCAGGATATAGCTGGCGACGTACAGGAGCTCTATAGTATTAAAGAGAGAGTGGCAGCTATCGCAATTAGGCTCAATAGGAGGTACAAGCTTAAGGTGGCGCAGGCCTACGCGGTTACATCCAGCCATGATGACCAGACCGTTGACAGCTTCTATGAAGACGTGGAATCAGCAATGAGCAAAGTAAAATTACTGTACACTGTACTGATGGGCGACTTCAATGCGAAGGTGGGAAAGAAGCAGGCTGGTGAACAGGCGGTAGGCGACTATGGGATAGGCTCTAGGAATAGCAGGGGAGAGTTATTAGTAGATTTCTCAAATAGAAATAACTTACGCATCATGAGTACTTTCTTCTACAAACAAAAGAAGAGGAAATGGACCTGGAAGAGCCCCAAGGTTGAGACTAAAAATGAAATCGCCTTTATACTATGCGCTGAACCTGTCATCGTTCAGGATGTGGCCGTCCTCGGAAAGGTGCGCTGCAGAAACCACAGAATGGTAAGGTCTCGAATTAGCTTAGACTTCATGAGGGAACGGAAGAAGCTAGTGAAGAGAAAGTCTATTAAAGAGTTAGCGATAAAAGTTAAAATATAGGGATTCAGGATATCGCTTCAGAACAGATAATCAGCCTTAACTGAGGAAGACGATTTTAATGTCCATACAATGAACGATTATCTGACAGCTAGCATTACGGAGTGCGCAATAGAAGTAGGCGGTAGGACGGTTCGAAAGAATACCGGCAAGCTATCTCAGGAGACGAAAGATCTGATTAAGAAACGCCAAAGCATGAGAGTGTCTAACCCTACAGACAGGATAGAACCAGCACAGCTATCGAAGTTTATAAATAAGCACAAGTTAGCGGACATAAGGAAGTTCACTATGGAAAGGATTGAGCATGCTCTAAAGAACAGAGGCAGCCTAAAAGCGGTGAAGAGGAAACTAGGCATTGGTAAAAATCAGATGCGTACATTAAGAGACAAGGAGGGCAATGTCGTTAGTAATATAGATAAGAGAGTTAAAGTAGCCGAAGAGTTCTACACAAATCTGCACAGTAGCCAGTGCAATCAGAACTTTAATTAGAGAGACAGTAGCGCGCAGCAATTCGTCATTTCGCCAGTAATGAAAGAGGAAGTAAAGAAAGCCTTAGGAGAAATTCAAAGGGGAAAAGCAGCTGGTGAAGATCAGGTAACAGAAGATCTGTTGAAGGATGGAGGGGAAATTGTGCTAGAAAAACTATCCACCCTGTATACGCAATACCTTATGACCTCGGCCGTACCAGAAGCTTATAAGAACGCAAAAAGTATCTTAATTCATAAGAAAGCAGACGGCAAGGACTTGAAAAATTACAGACCGAACAGCTTACTGTCCGTTGCTACAAGGTTTTTACTAAGCTAATCGCTAATAGAGTCAGGGAACCTTAGACTTTAATGAACCAAATGATCAGGCAGGCTTTCGTAAAAGATATTCAACAATAGATTATATTCACACTATCAATCAGGTGATAGAGAAATGTGCTGAATATAACCAACCCCTATATATAGCTTTCATTGATTAAGAGAACGCATTAGACTCTGTGGAAACCTCAGCCGTCATACAGGCATTGCAGAATCAGGGTGTAGAAGAGCCTTATGTGAAAACACTGGAAGTTATAAATAGCAACTGCACAGCTACCATAGTCCTCCGTAAAGTCAGCAATAAAATTCTAATAAAGAAGGGCGACAGGCAAGAAGATACGATCGCGCCAATGCTATTCACCGCCTGTTTACAGGAGGTATTCCGAGGCCTTAATTGGGAACAGTTGGGGATAAGAGTTAATGGAGAATACTTAAAAAATCTGTGATTCGCTGATGACATTGCCTTGCTGAGTCACTCATGAGATGAATTGCAATGCATGATCGATGATTTAGACAGGCAGTGCAAAACGGTGGGTCTAAAAATTAACATGCAGGAAACCAAAGTAATGTTCACCAGCCTAGCAAGGAAACAGCAGTTCACAATTTGGAAGCGAGGTGCTGGAAGTGGTAAAAGAATACTTAGGGCAGGTAGTGACAGCTGATCTGGATCATGACAGGGAAAATAAAGGATACGAATGGGGTGGAGCGCATATGGCAGGTTCTCTCAGATCATGAACAGCAGGCTACCAATATCCCCCAAGAGAAAAGTGTACAAGAGCTTTATCTTACCGGTACTCACCTACGGGGCAGAAACGTGGAGGCTAACGAAAAGAGTTCAGCTTAAGTTAAGGACAACGCAGAGAGCAATGGAAAGAAAAGTGATAGGTGTAACGTTAAGAGACAGGAAACGGGCAGAGTGTGTGAGAGAACAAACAAGGGTTAATGACATCCTAGTCGAAATCAAGAGAAAGAAATGGGCTTGGGCAGGGCATGTAATGCGAAGGCAAGATAACCGCTGCTCCTTAAGGGTAACGGAGTGGATTCCAAGAGAAGGCAAGCGTAGCAGGGGGCGGCAGGAAGTTAGGTGGGCAGGTGAGATTAAGAAGTGCGCAAGCATAGGGTTGGCGCAGCTGGCAAATGATCGGGTTAATTGGAGAGACATGGGAGAGGCCTCTGCCCTGCTTTGGGTGTAGTCATGCTGATGATGATGATATGACAGAGTAGTGGCGGCACAAAACGGATGAAAGGTATGGTGGGGTGGGATTGTAGAAACCATAGTAAGCAACGTGCTAACGTTCTGTGCACAAAGCTTGGGCTCAGTTTTGTTAATGCGGCTCTTGCGCACCAGTTACGTGTCAAGTATGCTCGGTTGAATAATTTAGGCAGCAAAAACGCAAAAAGTGCTCAATTTTTTTCGGCCACAAGCCCAATACGCCACAAAAGATGCATGCTTGCTGCAGGAGTGAATATCCTGCGCCGATAAATGTCGATGCATTGTTTGAGTAGCTGAGACTTCTATATCTTATATTCCAAGCATATCTTAGTGCCGTACTTCGAAGCTACCTATGCGGCTGAAAGAGGAGCAGGGAGAGAGAGTCATGAAGACAGGAAACACACGGAAACGGCATAACTCTTGGTGGACATCTGGAGAGATTCGTGAGCGAAGGTAGGAAATGGGGGGAGTAAAAGAGGCTATAGATAAAGCTGATTGCTATTCCGCGTTTAAAGCCCAGAAGCAGCACACGGGTTTTGACAGCTGCCGTAGAGAAGTACTTCGAATTTATTTTGGCCACCTCTGGATATTTTCGTGCACTGACACCGCCCAATATATTAGCATTTTTGCACCTTGCCTCCATACAAATATAGACGCCGCGCCAGGACTAGAAGCAGTATCGTACTACGAGCCTGGAGCCGTACGTTATATCCCCTTAGCTACCGCGGTGGGAGGGAAAGATGCAATAAGTTACGTTAAAACCACGTATAGAATATACGGTGTGCCTGGGTAGTTGCAAGAATTGCGAGCTCGTGTCCGCAGTGCCGGAAGACAACATGGTCCGACATATTGGCAGCGCCTCTACGAGAGGCGTTTCCAGTCTACTGCTGCGCCTATACTGCGAACACACCACACCTGTGGGTTGCTGTACCCGCAGAAGGCTCATGCCAACCAGCAATAAAATAATAGCTCCTGCGCATTGTACGCTTTTAAACGCGGGATTATGAAGGCCTAAATGCGCGCGTGTGCAATTACAACAATACATTGCATGGGCAAAAATCTGTTACGGCGGAAGAAAAAAATGGCACGATTAAGAAGAGAAAGCATAAATGGAAAACAAGCACTAACTTTAAGAGAAGGTTGAAGCGGTCAATGCATGCTAGAGGCAGTACACCAGTGAATTTAACCTTATATATGCTCATAATGCTTGCGGTTCTGAATGATTTAGAGCGCTTTCTACAACTTTCACATAGCTTGGAACTCACTGTACTTTTATAAATATATTAGCGGGGCTCTGTGAAGAAAAGCGCTTTCAGGATGTGGTTTTGAAACTGCAAATAGACTACTTCGATGCAAAATTTATACTCATTTCTCGTTGCTTTCAGACAGAGCAATCTACCTCTTTGAATGCATGAAACAATCTGCGGATGTAGGTTTTTGAACAATGCGTTTCAGCCGTTCTCACTTTAGTTCAATCAACAGTACCACAGCTTGAGTCTGTGACATTCAGTTAAAGGACCGAAAAGAGTTCAGCTGTATCTCATTTTTCAGGACTCGAAACTCGTCGACACGCACTCGAGAGTGGGCAGGGTTCCGCAAGTTCAACGATTTACTTGCAACGAAAGTTGCGTAAATCTTTTTGTCAATATAATGCACCTGAAAAGGATTCTTCTCACTTCATTGCTGCAGTATCCTCCACTGAGCGCGAGAATATCGTTCTGCCTCCAACTTCATTGTCCCCCTGATATACATCTTCAAGAATAACTTATTGTGTTATGGAGAATACTCCTCTGCTAACTGTCCAACAGCGTTAGTTTAAGATACGGCTGAGCAGGTACCTTTTTTTTCTGATCATTGTGAAATAACCGGCTAATCGCGAATTCCTTTTTATACATATCTAAACACGTAGAAAACATTGTGACAAGTAATAAATACAGCAGCTTAAAAGGAACATGAGTACTTCCAAGCAAAAGAAATTTAATTTCGTTTTAATTTACATTTCACCATCACAAACAGAGCACCTTTTCTTCCGCCAATAACGTGCTACCCATTCGGTGTTCTTAAAATTGCACACACATATGCAGCGTTATATCAATGCTGCTCTCGGCAGGGAAGCTTGCAAAGAGGAACCCTAGAAAAATGCATTCAGTAATACCTTAGGCGGTATTACTGAGTGCTGCGCTCTGGAAATTTCTTTAAAAGTTCATACGTGCGCCGAAATCTAAGCTTTCATTACTTACGAAACGCTTCAGATAACACAGAGCGGCGGTCCTCGTTGTTCTCGAAGGCTGCATCCCCGCGTGGTTGTGAGGCGAATTCGTTTTCACAGGAGCAACCGGTTCCACTTAGTGGTCGATAAACACACGTGCGCTGCCGACGGTGTGCTGGCAGGGAACGGTGAGGGAGGGCTTATATAAATCCGCCAAAAGTGATGTGTTGGTCTCACGAGTCGGAAGTGGGTGCAAAGAAAGATATTCCAACGCGAAGCGCAAATATTGTTTCCATTTGTTGCTTTGATCGGGGCATCTACGTGCTCAAATCGCACGTGCCTCGCTAGTCGAAAAACCCTCGCGTGGCTTCCAGTGAACATGTCTGTGTAGAGACTGTAATTTGGTACTTGATATGAGCGCGCAGGTTCGGGTATCGGTTTCAGCCGCTCTTCGTGGCTAGAAGTACCGAAACGCCAGCTACAAGGAACAGAGCACGCCATCTGCTAGAGGCGAAGATATCTTGACTCCTACCTCGGTTTAGGGATATGTAGGTTAGGTGTTCCACTGCTGGCTGTGCACCCACCGTGTTCTTCAAATGTGTACAAATTTGTGCAATATCTTGGTTTTATAGGACGAGCTGGAGTATGCCTCTGAATAAGAATAGTTAATCCAGGAGCGTGAATACAATGTTGCTGTATAGTTAAGACAACCGGACTGTATCCAAACAAATGCGTGTATATCCTTATAGTCGCGTAGCACGAATGCCAGGCTCATCGGACCGGCGGAATTTGGTTCGCAGCTGGGAATGTTGGTTTATGCAGAATTTACTGTTATGTATGAAAAATGATGTGTCTGTTCTTGTTACTAAGAACAAGAGTGATGTTTCTGGAGAAAGAACACCATAAGTGCTGTGAATAATCGATTGATTTCAAGTATTTAGTGTAAAATGAACAAGTTTCGTTAAAATATATTTCGTGTTAGGTGACAAAAACTGTTCATTGTTTCATGAATTTTCCTATAACTAGAAAATAAGCCTTTCCAATTTAGTCCGCATGCATAGGTTGGTCGTCCCCCATACGGGCACCTCATGTTTCGGGATTTAAATGTGGGATGTAACATTTTTCACTAATCTAAAGGTTTCGCAATCTAGAATTACAACATGGAATTTCTGCTGCTTTATCTAGCTTTATTAATTTATGAATATATTTGCACCCATTTTTCTAACGTCTCTGTCGCAAGAAATTTCATGTTAAAGTCAACGCGTCTCTATTCGCTTAGGTATAGATGTTTCTATTTCTATGACTCACCTATGTTTTTCTAGAATCACCTTCCTCCCTCCTTCATGCTCTTTGCCAATTGTCCTGTTTCGTGCACATCGCAAGGCGCATTAAGATTTCAGCGTAGGTGCTGACTCCTTGCAAAAAAGATGAAATGCCGTTCGGGCGCACCGCAGGAGCCTCGAGAGTTTGACACAGAAGTGGTGATGGACGCCCCGCCCTCCTCACTGCGCACCCGGTGACAATCACCGTCACGCACCGTGTTGATGGTTTAGGAACGCCTGACTTTAATTATGTCAGTGACTCAAAGGTTACGTTTTGGTACACAACATAGTTGCCAGGTCGCTGCCGGTATGTGTACGTTAAAGAACAACGTGTAAAATGCCGGAAGCATGGCACCACTTATTTGTGCTTTACTAAAATACCCCACATGAAACTTGTATCTGTGTTCTATATCGGCATCGTTGTATCTCTCTCCCTTATATACGGATTAATGTTTTGACCTCGGTTATCGCCATTCGTAGATGCGCCTTTTTTTCATTTCGTGTTTTCTGAACAGGCACGCGACCTTAGGATGTTCCGCGTTAATTGTTACGAGGGGACTGATAGTAGTTGCTCCTTTCGGGATACGCCAAACAGTTGTCCTATGCCATCTTCTGGCTGCTTTTCCTGTCTGCTCTTTGTACGAGTGCTTTTAACTGGTGCTCGTCTCTTCATAACCCGCTTTCTTCTGATAATCAGTCTCCCTTTTTCGTTTGGTCGACTTGACATTCATTTCGCTAGTTCAAAACACCTACACCCCCCCCCCCCCCCCCTCCCCCCAGCGTGGCTGGGTAGTTAGGGCACTCGGCGAATGAACCGCAGTAGCTGGACTCGATCCTGGCCCATGGCAGGCCGAGTTTTGATGGAGACGGAACGCACAAAAACTCCCCTTGAGCTATGCGATAAAATGGCTGGTTGATCAGGTTTTATATGAAGCACAAGCTCTTGGACTCCTGGAGCAGTAGGAGACCACCTTGGAATATTTCTTTTTTTTTTTTGGTCTAATAAAAGTTGTTTCCATTCATCCGTGCAAAGCGAAGACAAAGCACCTTAAATATCCCCAGCTGATAGAAATGATTCCAGAGCCCTCCACTGTATCACATGTTTCTCACTTCTGTCCTTTCGCTAATGGTGCGGTTGAGGTGTCCAAAGAAAAGTGAGACAGTTACTGCGCCTTTCATGTCCTGAAAACAATTTTTTTTCGTTCGGCATACTAGGTTACATGTGAAGCACATGGAGCGTCAAGGTCAGCCTATCAGCGTCAAGACTATCGCTATCTGTCGCTTAATAGGTATCGCTGATGTTCACTGTTTAGCGTATGCAACAAAAGTTAACGGCTACAAAAAGGGAGTGTGAACTGTCGGCGTTAATGTTGTTATGTGCTCTGCAAAGTAAAATAGTCCCTTTCAGCAGACACTTTTCTCAAGGCACCTAAGCTTGTACTGTGATACACTAACTCATGACTAAAACAAAGTGCCTGGTTCAGGACAAAAGGAAACTAATATGCAATCCTTGTGTAAATTATCTAACCAGCAAAATTATCCAAAAACACTAGGATCCCGCAAACTTTCTCCAGGCACCATTCTTTTACCATCTTCTACTCACAATTTGAGTAATATTGTCTACATATGTGCAAGCAATGTACAAGCAACACTGGTAGCTTCCCCTATTTGATGTTAAAAAATGTATCCATTCAAATGCACAAAAACAATCACAACCGAAAAAGCTTTGAAGTTGGCTTCACGTGTACCAGTGTGACTGGCCGTAAGGAAAATATTATAGTGAAATGAAATGCCCGCAACAGTAGCTATGTGTTTTCAAATGATTTCCATTTTTTTTTTGTGAGCCTCTACACTTACATCTCGTACTTTTAAGACTATGTGCAACCCCTGGAAAAATGATATCCTAAATTGATAGTAGGATACATGTACTGGAGGGCAGCGACTTTGTTTAGATACGAAGCGCACTTCAATTATCCACTCGCATAAATTGCTTGTCTTTAGCAAGGTACATTAGCTTGTTACTATCATTAGAGCACTGCGTTAAATGTTGCGAAAGTCTTCTGTATTCATATTCCAACGAAAGAGCCATTAGCATAAGCCATGTACAAAACCTGATAAGTTAAAAAGGAAAAAAAGCAAAAATACATGTGAGCAGTCGCGCCCACTACTTACTATTTCAAAACCTCCTGCACAGATCGTTCAGATAACGCGTTGGTAGAACCGCTTCTTAAAACAAAAGCAGCAGGTCTTTCCGAAAAGACCACTTACATGTACTCCCGCAGCTCGCTGCACGTGTTTCGGCACCGCACCCATGCTACGCTGTGTTATGATCAGTCATTAGCGCTAATGCAATGGCGAAACACCGCTATAGCGGCCTTCACTGGCCACAAACTCAGCCATGGTTGCCTTATCTCTGGTTCCAGGAATAAAAGCAATTATGACGCTCGGGGCTTTATGACTGAGGAGTAAATTGTTTCTTTATGCTTAGCCAGCACCCGGTGGCCTGCGCTAGAAAGATGTCTCAGTTTGCAGCGCTTATCTTTGGAATCATTATTTTCCCAAAACAAAGACAGGCTTCAATCCGCTAAGCCGATGTGTGTAGAGTGATACGCTCTCACGCAGGAGAGCGCGCACACAAACCTCGCGTGAATGGCAAAATTTTCTCTCTTCTCCGCCACTGGAGCTAGGGACGCCATGGGCAGTGTTGCATTATTTCCAATCGGGCGCTCAAGAAATGAATTTTGTATTTGTTTCATGAGCGTTAACGTCCAAAAAGGACTCAGGCTATGAGGGATGCCATAGTGGAAGGTTTCGTGCAATTTTGACCACCTGGGGTTCTTTAACGTGCAGTGACAACGCACAATACAACGGCCTCCAGCATTTTGCCTTCATCAAATGCGGTCGTAGGGGCAGGGATTGAACGCGCGTCTTTGGATTCAGCAGGTGAGCACCATAAGCACTAAGCCTCCGCGGCGGCTAAGAAATGAATTACTCCGAATAAAGAGATTTATGCAGTTTTTAGAACCCTCCTGCAGACCTTGGCCAGAGGTACGTTGCAGTTTGGTTGCAGGGGTTCCGATGTGGCCTGTAGTGAGAGGGATAGTCATTTTTGAAGGCAGTTTGTTGCACTTGAAAAAAGAAAGACCCTCTCTCAATCCAACTGGTTTCTTAGGTAAGCGTGGATGTGAAGTTGTTGCTTGGGTGGGCCTATCAGCCTCATTGTAAAAATACGTACTATCCATCAAACGAGTTTTGCAGAAATGAAGTACAGCACCTTAATTTGCTACGCATGTACAGAAACAGAAACGAGCATAGTGACAGCAAAACTCAGCCTCAACTCTCTAGACTAAGCCTTAACAATTGTTGGAATTGCAGTAAATAAAGGCGCCTTCCTTCGGCTGATAAGACACAAACTGCTAAAAATAGTGAACATTGAGGCAGTTTGTTGCACTTGAAAAAAGAAAGACCCTCTCTCAATCCAACTGGTTTCTTAGGTAAGCGTGGATGTGAAGTTGTTGCTTGGGTGGGCCTATCAGCCTCATTGTAAAAATACGTACTATCCATCAAACGAGTTTTGCAGAAATGAAGTACAGCACCTTAATTTGCTACGCATGTACAGAAACAGAAACGAGGATAGTGACAGCAAAACTCAGCCTCAACTCTCTAGATTAAGCCTTAACAATTGTTGGAATTGCAGTAAATAAAGGCGCCTTCCTTCGGCTGATAAGACACAAACTGCTAAAAATAGTGAACATTGAGAAAAAAGAATCACTTTGCAAACGACGCGCGCCTGCAGCTTCTGTCATCATAGTAGCTCAGCGTGCAGTGGCGCAAACATCGCCCAATGACAGGACCAGTAAGGAGATATTAGCTTTGAGAACTGCGTCCCTGTTTTGCAGGCTCCAGCGGAAGCCTCAACTTTAGTACCAGGACATCACGAGAAAGATTAATTCGTAAAGTTTAACTCGTACCCACTCCCGCTCAAACAGGTTATTTTGTTAATTTACATTTCCCAATTCTACCTTTATCCCAATAACTTCACTGAGTCTGTAACGACTACCAACGCGGCGAAGAGAAGTTATGTGAAAATTTTTATGATGTTCGAGTATATTTCATTAATTACAAGTCCCTAGTCACTCACGGTATCGCGCCTACATCCTCACCAAGTTTTCTGGAGCGCAGAGAAAGAAGATGTGCATAATTTTCATCACAACGCATTTCAGTGGTCTTGAGCTTAGATCGCAACTATAGTAGCCAACAATTATGGCCTACAGTCAGCGCGTTTCTCATTTTTTCCTTCAGTTGTTTTTGTGCTTCCATATTACAGAGTACGAATGATGTCTCACAATCCTGACACCTTCCCCGTTTCTGCACTGAAGCCGGCCTCGTCCGCCTTGCTCAGACTGCATGCATTTTCATTGTCGTTTGGTCGCACGCACGTGTTGCCGAAAGTTTGCTTTTCCGGATCAACTCCGGCAAGTGATTATGGCGTTTCACTTACTTCTCAACAGGCGATTTCAGAAGTAGTCCCAATAGCGCGCATATGCGACTGCGAGGGCACCTCGTTCTCGCACGCTCAAAGCGATCACAGCGAAGTCGGGAGATGTTTAGTCGGGAAAAGGGGAAGGAGGAAACCCGAGGGAAGGAAGCGCGGTGCCGGCAGCCACTTCGCGGAGGGGCCGTTAGGGAGCAGCGGGAGAGGCGCTGTTCGCGAACGCCGCGCCATTACCACGGGCACCAGTCGCACCGTCCGAGCACGGACCATTTCCAGTCGTTCGCCGGCACGGCGGCATGGCCTGCCGGAGGCAGTTTCCACGCCTCGGCACGCATCGCCGCCGTTGCGGCGGGTGTCGGCGAGTCAACGTGTGCGCTAACGCACCTTCCATGGAGCTCGCAACTGGGCAATTCTTTCTTGGCTGTTTCCGGCAATATCTTCAAATAAGAAATGCTTGCTACTCTCATTTGTTCGCAGGGACCACACGGAACATGCCAGAATTTTGGGATTAAATACACTTAAATAATTATTGGTTAATTTTACGCTTGTTGGCTGCATTGCTGCGGCCGCACGAGAGATAAGAATCTGTTTCTGGAGGAAACCTGCTTTTTGCGCTATGCTTTCAGCGCACCAATACACAGCCTCCATGTTGCTTATATACTGTAGGAGTGGAATAGACAAGCACTATTGACTAAATACGAACTATTTTAGATGCTCAGAGTCAGCCAAAAATCCCCAGGCCACAAGACTTGTATTTAAGTCCTGCATTCTGGACTTACCAGCAAATCCGCAACAGAAAATAACCGGGCATGATGTGAAGTCCTTTCCTTAGTCCTGTGAACCTAGGTAGCTCCATAGACCCCGAAAGTGCACGAATTTACTGCTAAAAAGTATACCTTGTAGCCTGACAACGTTGTGCTTGTAGTTTTTGGCCATCTGGTGAGTAAAGTTTACGTTACTAATGAAGGGCACGAGAAGGCAAGCGTAGTGGGGGGCGGCAGAAAGTTTGTTGGGCGGATGAGGTGAAGAAGTTTGCGGGGATGCGATGGCCGCAGCTGGAAAGGGCTGGGTTAATTGGCGAGATATGGGAGAGTGCTTTGCCCGCAGTGGGCGTAGTCAGTCTGATGATGATGATAGCCTTAAAGCCAGTTTTTAGCAGCACTTGTTATTTTCACCCTTATTGCAATCTAACTAGTACATGAGCAAATAATCTCTTTACATGGTGGTATGAGGAGTATCTATTGCTGGAGGAATTAATGCAATGGAGCGCTCAACAGTGCAGTTCTGCAAATACGAGATACCATTGCTCCAATTTGCACTTTACGTCGGATAGCTGCATTGCTTTCTGTAGGTCTGGCTAGCTTTTTTTAAACATTGGTTCATGCTGTTGTTGACAATAAGTTTCCTTAGAGATAATAGCAACGTGATGTGCGGCTGGCGCATACGCAGTAACGGTTGCTTCTCGGTATACGCTCCGTAAGCCAGCAGGACGGATAGTGCCGTGTTAGCCTCATGGTATATAACGTGGTAAAACTATATCACATCTCGCAGTAAAAACGCGTCTCTAGATGAAATTCATACACGGCAGAGGCTACGGAAAAGCTGCCTGAGGGTTCTTTCGACACTCATCGTGCTGTTGGTGTCGCATGCGGTTAGACGGAGTGTTCACGATGGTGAATGGCGCCCTGAAAAAGGAACAGATTCCCTCCTGACGAAGAGGCTGATCTTGTGGCGCGCGGCAAAATAAGGGTATTAAAGATTTGAAAATATCAAGAATATTCATATAGCATGCAAGAGAGCATTCACCTTCACCTTCAGAATGCACCTTAAAAAACACAATGTATAAGGTCGGATACCTGGGCGAGCAAGAGACGCAGAAGGCAAGGAAGTTTACCAGGAACCCTTTGGCTGTACGCCTTATGTGTGGTATCATGGTTTATAGGGGTCTAACGTTCCAAAGCGACACAGGCTATGAGAGACGCCTTAGTGAAGGGCTCCGGAAATTTCGACCACCTGGGATTCTTTAAAGTGCACTGACATTGCACAACACACGGGCCTCTAGAATTTCGCCTCCATCGAAATTCTACTGCCGCGGCCGGGGTCGAACCCGCGTCTTTCGGGTAAGCAGCCGAGCGCCATAACCACAGCGTGATGGCGATGATAAATAAATCTAAATTGAAGAAGGAAGGCCAGCGCAATTAGGTTGTGTCAAATAACGGGTCCACGTGGTCCTTAGCCGCCATTAAAAACAAACCGCGCCCTTCACCTGTCTATACTCTGGCGGACAAGCTTGTCAGCAAGTTCATATCAGGCCATCGGCTCAAGAGCAAGAGTGCAGTCTGGGCCGAAAACAAAGTAAAGAGGCCACGGCACAGTAAAGACAAATGCAAATAGCGGCGAAACCATCAGCACCCAGATCGACGGCTTTTTTCTTCATTGGACACTTATTTCTTGAAATGAAGATGAATTTTCGCACATGCATAATTCATCATGAATAATTCAGAGAAAAGAGGCCAGTCAGAGAGATATATTACAACGCAAAAAGGACGAAGCGGGATGTTCTGTGGAGCGTGGTGAAGGATAACATTCTACACTCTCGCCTTATTGCATCAGTTCGGCTATACACTGGTGTTTCCCGTTGAATTAACTGCCGAACAATTTATTTGCGCAACTCATTACTGCTCTTGAAGGTCTGTGCCAAACGATGCCAATTACGCGAATTCCGCTCGGAGGGAATCTGATATGATAAACTCAGTCTGCGGCATAAGGCAGGCATGTTTCCATCGCAGCACCCTTCGATATAAAGAAAGGAAGAGAATGACCTGGACGAAATCGTGCTTCGGCAGCGAAATGAGAAAAGTGTCTACTACGCTCCTGCATACGTCGCATAAAAATATTAGCTATAACAAGACCAAAAAATGGCACCGAATTCAAGAAGTAATTCTTGTGTTATGCTGCTTCATTGGCATGAGGTATGGCGGTGTCTTCATGACAGTGGTGATTGACAATTATTAGCACTGTGACCCGAACTTTTGCTACGATTTAGGATTTGTGGCCCAGATACGTGTGCGAAAGGACTCAGCTGAAGAGGTGTCCCCCTTTGCAAATTATCATTATTCCGTGTGTTGTCTGTCTTTAGAGTGTCTAAAGACTGTAGAATAGAATCTTAGTAAAGAACATGACAGGTTCTTTTGAAGAAATCCACATCTCCAAATCAAGAAAAGCGAGGTGATTACCGACGAATGCTAGTTCACCGAAGCGCGCTGCGTAATCTTGAGTAACCTGGCAATTCGACACCATTGAATGGCTCTCAGCACTCTCCATTTTGTGGCTAAGTTTTTGTACCCAAAGCGAAGAACAAGAATTACGTTCACCTTTTATCTTTATACCTCGCCATCAAATAAAATGTGTCTAGACAGTTACAAAGATCACTATGCATGCATCGGCAAGACATGGAAATGCGAAGGTGTTTAGCATCATACGCAGCACCGCATCAAGCGCCTAAAACTACAGGATGGTTTGCACGCAAAAAGTATTTCAAAAGTCTACATTTATCAACTTTTGCAACATTTTTTTTATTTCCACTTGCGACACACGACCTCGTGAAATTGAACAAACTGTCAACGACACAGTGTTTAACATGCTCAATTACGTGCCTCTTGACGTGCCCGAGGACTTAAATGTACAAAACAAAGGCTTTAGGCACCTGTTTGAAAGTTGCTTATATATCGTTTGCAATGCCTGAAAAAAAATGGTATTTACTTCTGTCACACCCTTACCATCTGGAGAGGCAGAGATGAGTCTCCAACGCATCGAGATG
Source organism: Amblyomma americanum (assembly GCA_030143305.2). Taxonomy (NCBI): domain Eukaryota; kingdom Metazoa; phylum Arthropoda; class Arachnida; order Ixodida; family Ixodidae; genus Amblyomma; species Amblyomma americanum. The sequence goes on from JARKHS020009373.1 coordinate 118,890, forward strand.
TGACTAATGATGTTAATTTTTGACTCATAAAAAAGCGGGTTTTGCATGGCGTGCCCTGAAAACCACTGTGCGCATAAGACTGTGCTCCTGGTACCTAGTACCGCGCACCAACTGGCCAAACAGCCTATGCTTCTACAAGACCGTGCTTCTGCATTCGCACGTGCACTTCGAACGCTCATGACACGGCACGAAGCAGATTGAAAGCACAGTTCGTTTCTTCCTGTAGCCATTTCTCACGCAACAAAAGAGAAAACAGACATGCTGTAGTTGCGAGTTACTTGTCCGGCCATGAAAATTACAGTATCTAACGTATTTCAGAAAAATTATGAAGGCATAATGTTCACTGCGCTATCCGAAATGCCACACGATTTCCGAAATGCCAGCACAAGAACAAAGTGCGCGTGTCTGTGGGTCCTTGACAAGCATCCTAAACTTGGAGGGTGCCCAGCATGTGCGTAACATACAAATACAAACTGAACCATTCAATTTGATCCCGTAGACATTTAGGGCAGTTGGAGCATAGTACATGTCTAAGCAGAACCGAACGGTGCACAGATAATCATTTTACATTTTCTCAAGCGTTAGCTGCATCAATTACAAAGTATGTCGTGGTTTTCCGCCTTACCTTAGCTTGCCAGACGATGAAGTGGCACGCCACTACTTGATTTATGCCACAACTGAAATGAATACATTAAGCATTGAAATGCCATTTCCTGAACTATAAAGCATCTCGTTTATTTATCCTCGCTGGGAAATGTCACAGAGAGATATAGCTTTTAATCGTAGTAGCCCTCGCCTAAAATAAAGCACCTCTTCAAAGTTTTCGTTCCTAACGGCCTAATGTTCCTAAAGTCGGGATACTCCTTTTTTGCATTTTCATTCGTATTGTGAAGCAAATTTGGTTTCCAGAAAAACACGAATACCAAACGAACAAAACGTTCTTACGCCCTCTCATCAGCGCCAAAGTATCTTGTACCCTGAAGATATTGCTTTCGGTCTAAGCCGAGGGAGAGATAAAATCAGGAGTAGTTCTTTGGGGCTCGCTCTTATTTTGTTTTCGAAGCCGGGAAGCAATTTTCATTTTGAATTCGAAAATGGCCTCTCCCGCGCATAAGTACCCCTCAGAGGCAGCGTATTCACCCCAGTTTCCGTTTCCTGTGGTGTTGTTCGTGGTAGACCGGGGCTCTAACCGAAAGGCAGTAGTAAAGTTGTTTGGTTCTTGCTTAGTTGGCCTTCTTGACTTAAAGGCCTACTTGGTTCGTGATCTTTCTTGCACAAGGGGTGCCCACCGCCAGAGACGGTTGCTTGATTTGACTGACCAAAGGCTTTTTTCGCACCAGGGGTGCCCGTCAGAGACGGTCTTACGACGAATCAGGATGCCGATATTAAGAGAGTATACGACTTGACATTTTATATACAAAAATGTACATGAAGACAAGTTGATGCACAAGAGACAATTTAATCGGCAAAAAAGTTAAATGAAAAAAGGGTGGAACTAGCGAACACAAGGAGAGGCCCCTACTCCGCCTAGTCGAAGATGCAATGCATCTGACCGTAGCCCAGAACAATTTTCCAGAGCTCCGGGCCCTGGTTTTAATTACCTAAAGGCCCGGCCCACATTCGGTAGCGTCCCATCACGTCAAACTATTAACATGATTGGTTAACAAGTGTATGGCTGGCCCTCTAATTTTTTCTCAGGAGGTGCCACAACCGTTGTTCCACAGGTTTGCCTGCCCCGCCCGACAGCCTTTTCAGCATTACCAAAACATTTTTTCCCGCAGAAAAAGGGAAAGCAAAAACAACCACACAACCGTGCCCGCACGTGCAATCGGTTTCGTTGTAGCTCGTCGACCCTGGCGCCGTTCAGCAATTAGAGCTGTCATCAGACTCCGGCGGGGTGCTTCGGCTGTGCGCGACTCCCCGCTCGGTACCGAGTTTCCCAGGGGGAGTAACGTTCTTGTGAGCATATGCAGGAATACCAACACGGCTTAGCTTGCCCCAAGCCTAACGGCTAGCTAATGCCTCATCGATACCCGATCGGTGGGGTTATCTCAAATCTGGCCGTCGCTGCTCATTCGTCATTTTTATTGCCCCCCTCCTTGACAAGACTGCCATTTTCCAAAATCTTCCAAAGAAGACGTTTGTCGCAATGTCGCGTCGCGTCTGGCATCTGTCAGTACGAGGAAGGATGTCCGGCGCGAAACAACCATGGGGGGGAGAGAAAAAAGCGCGCGGGGTGCTTCAGACCAGCGCTTCTTTTCGGCGCGTCCCGCCGCCGCCTGTCGCGGAGGGGGGGGGGGGGGGGGGGGGGGGGGTTCAAAGGGAGGCTGCAGGCGGTGGGGCGCCGAGACAGACGGGGCGACCGGTCCTAATGACCCCGCGCATCATCGATCCTTTACAGCAGTCATGTAAACTAAAAAATAAGCTAACGCGCACAAAAGAATCGTCAGCTGGCTTGTCTCATGAACAGCCTGCATTTCCCGCTACTCCACAGGTCCTCGCTACTTAAATGAAACAGTAAAGAAAGAATAAAATTATTAATCATTTAGGATATTCAAAACGAAAAAAAACTTTAGGATGAATGCAAGCAATATTTTAATGAGTAAAAGCAAAGCTTTGTGGGATTCTTTTGACGTTAAATAGATTTCCTTGGACTGAAAATAAAATCCACCACGGTGGCTCAGTAGTTATGCCGCCGAGATGCTGACTCGAGAGATTCGGTTCGATGCCAGTCGAGGCGGTTGCATTTTCGACAGAGAAAAAATGCAAGAGGTCCGTGTACTGCGCAATGTCAGTGCACATTAGGGCTGCGGTGGTCGTCTATATTCTCCACAGCCCCGCACAACGACGTCCCTCATAGCTTGAGTGGCATTGCGACGTTGAACTCTCTAAATGAAACAAACTATGCTGATTGAGAAGCGTGTGCCATCTAAAAGGTTGTAAATAAGGATGCCCTTTAAATGCTTTTGACATGCCAAGAGTAAAGAATAGAACTAAAAAATCCGGCATAGACACTTAAAGACTGCTTACGCGTGGGAATACGAAAGCATTACTGCCCGTGGGTGCATTCTTTACGCGTAATATAAGCACACACATTAACGTTCTTTTCTACGTGTCTATGTGCCCGACACCGCCCGAAACGCTGCATGACGAACGATTGCATCAATGTTTTAGTCCCAAAGTCTAGAAAGACATACAATTAAAGACAGATAAGTCATCGGTTTGAATCAATCCCTGTCGCAAGCTAGCCTTCAACATGACTAGCACAGGTAAGCCATACGCAACGAGAAATCATATGAAACAACCTGTAACGCGGTACGAGATATGGTTGCGTCACACTTTTGGTACAGATGTCACCCCGTGAATGGCGCCCCACGGAGTTCAGCCAGTGGTGGGTATATATTTAGGAGCGACAAGTACAGGATTGTCTGTAGTGGCTGTGTAAGTCATACGGTCGTTTGATGACGTCACCCTATTTTTTGTCCCGTTCCTGGAATTTTCTTTATATCTGCGAGTACCCACAATCACAAACTAGCCGCCGACGTTTATCGTAATGGGAATAGCAATGCTTTCGCATTAAAAGTCGCAGTTTCCGATAAGCTTGGACAATCGCTGTAGACACATGGTATGCCTTGGTGTCCGAAGCCACCAGAACCCATCCGTCGCTTTGTTCGAGAAGCGAGAGCCATCCACATTTATCGGGCGAGATGGAACCAACACCAGGCTTTTTCAAGCGAAGACGAGCTTTTTCTGTTTTCTCTCGAAAGTTTTTTCGCCACATTAAATCTAAACACGGGTGACAGTAGCGGTGATGCTGTTCACAGACGACCGCCTAGTACGCTTGTTGCTATCACTCTCGCCACCGAGTTCAGTTGATCTGAGGTCACCGGTCCGCCCAAAAATGTTTTCTTTCAAAACCTTCAACTGCCTTCTTGCTCCACTTCTGCGCCCTCATCACGTGACAGTATCACTGCAAACAACTGCTGTTTTGCACATCGCGTGCAGTAGCGCGATGTGTTTCTTGCTTCATAAACATAATCGGCGTCATGTATTTTCAACCTTTCTTTTAATCCCCACCAAACTGTGAATAGCTGAGCTCAGCAAGCATGCGCTCTTTGAGTGTTAAGAGCGATTCCTAGAATTAAAGGAACCGTATAAAAATTAAAATAGTAGTGCTCAGAAGCAAACTGCGAAAAGAATTTGCGCTACATCAACGATGCAGTGCAGCCAGAGAATACTTCTCTAAGTGTATTTTTTTTATCTTATTTGAGTGCACAAGAGTTGCTCTCTGAATAGTCTTTTTTCTCTGTCTTGATTCCGCTTTCTCTTGAGAACAAGCTCTGCACTTGTAAAGAGCGCATGCTGGATCATGAAACCGTCACGCGCACTCACTCCGCGCTCTCTAAAACGAGCCGGCGAGGCGTATCGCCGTCTTCGTCAGGACAACGATGACTGCCCAACCATCTATTCTTCACAACGCCAAAGCCATGTCTCTAAGCGGAACGTGTACTTCCTTCCAGATCAGGGAATACTTTCTTCACTCCAGTCAGTGAGCGCTGCTCGAGTGTGTCTCTCCGAGAGATAACGAGCCCGTGAAATGCGCTGGAGACTTCTCCAAACACAGCTTTCCTTCGGGCTCAAAAACTAAGTTTCGGGAAACTGAAGCGCGAGCAAAAATTCTGCTGGTTTATTTCCGCTCTCTGCGCTATGACAGTCCGCGTGAACCTTTCGTTTTCTGATTGCCGTGTGCCGCGCGGTGTTCTTGCTTCGTACTGCCGCTCGTGAAATCCCACCTTTTTCTTGTTAGCTGTCTAACATCAATCCCCAAAGCGTGCAGAATGCTTTGCCACACTGTTTATTTTTTTTAGTAAAGCTAGAGAATTCGTGAAACGAAGAAATACGACTGCTTTGCTTCGAGATTTTGCGTAATATGACAATAAATTAAACGACAACGAAGTTGCGACAGCCAATAGATTTTCATTACTGAAGGGTGCATTCACCGGAAGCTTCACCGTCTTAGGTGTCGCTTATAGCACCTTAGATGATAATGGCGTTTTAACTGTTCTTGTTTTGTGACTACTACCGCTTTACTGCTTTTATGGTGTTCTATGCCCCGTATAGCAAAATGATTGTATTCGGGCGGTTTTGCATTAGTTTTTGCTCTTTGTGGCTGACTGACGCATCGCCATGTCCAGTGATCTCTCTTTCAAAAAGGTTGAAACCCAGCAATTTCAAAAGGTGTTTCGTCGCTTCAGAGAGTGACAAATACTATTACAGAAAAATTCTGTACAATCGAAATAGAGCGTGTTTCATTTCATGCGGGAGTGTCGATCCTCTAAGTGATTCGCATTTCTGTCTTGAAGATTACCTTTGGCCTCGAAGTTCCCGTTAGTACACGAATCATTTAAGCACATCAGACACTGCGTTTGTGCCAGACAGAGATCATGCAGTCTAATTTTTTTATATATTTTGAAAGGATTTCTATGTCCAAGCAACGTCTATGAATGAGTATCTGATGGTTTGTCTGCAATGCGAAACTCTGTAGGCAATATTTATTTATATCAAAGCAGGCGTATCATTCACAAAGGGCAAAAATTATGTCGCAGTGCATTGCAAATATCTAGATGCTAAGCTACACCCTTCTGATTTCTTGGAACACTTTTCGGCAGACAGCGTTAATAACTTCGAGCAGATTACATAAACCCTCGTAACTTGCCTGTGCTGAAAAATTAGTTGAGAGAGTTGACAAACCGCTCATTCTTATTTTATGTCAACAAATGCGATACTCTTTCGCCGCCCTTTTTGTTTTGAGTGGCGTTAACAGGAGCACTTGCTCAAGAACTGTTTGCAGGGCTTATTAAGACACTGAAGTGGCCTGCAAGCATTAAAAGGCAGAAATGGCATAGACATTACCAAGTGCTTCAGGATGTGAGATTCAAGCAAAGAATTTTTTAGCTAGTAGTGCAGTGATTATATCCTTCCAATGCACTATCAAGGTCCTACTCAAGAATTTCTTGCATTACTGTCCGATTGCCGGCAAAATAACTTCTCTTACGTGCCTTTACTAAAATGTAATATATCGTTGGCTCCTCATATCTTGAAAAGTTTAAAGCAACATTTTGACGCTTGATAATCAAGCCCGGATTAAGACTTGTACAGCAGCCAATTCATGGCTATGGCGAACATGTTTCCACCGTGTTCGTGATTAATTTGCCCGTAATTACATATTAGGTTCGTTGTTTCCTCTCCATGAAGTATGAGTTTTCGACCTATATTCAGGAGCCAACAAAAGGTGTATGTGATGTTTATTGCCGTTGGGGTTGCGAAAATTCAAAGGTACAAAATATGAAGCATAAAATACCTGCCCAAATGTGCCGCGACAAACCAAAAAAAAATAATCGACAAAACAGGCTCCCTGCTAGTGCGCAGTTCCCCGGAGAAAAGGGCGGTTTTCGTAATGAACTCGATGCGAACTCTGTTTGCGTTTCTTGTCAGTTGCAGAGCGAGTAAAAGGTCAAGGGAATGCAGGGCAGAGGTCAGATTGTGCGCGAAGCAGGCATGGAAAATGAAGCCACGAGGCTTGGAGTTCGACCACGCTTAGTAGCCGCTCAGGATGTATATCAGTAGCTGGCCCTTATACTAGATATTCGAAGGTACCACAGGAGCAAGCACCGACAAAGACAGCAGCGAAAACACGAAGAACTAGAACTGAGGAAAGAAGCGCTTACCTCAAAACAAATAAGGCTAGGCTGAATGAAGACAATGAGAGTCTAGGAATCTCGGGTCGACTGACTGGCCGGTTTGGACATCACCACAGAAATAATGGAAGAATATTTTATCTGAAAGAAACAGCAACTACTCCCAAACCTGCGATTTTTATTCCTAGTTGATAAAAGGGTTTCGTTTCTTGATGTTTCATGATGATGACTTGCGGTAGGTAGAGAAGGTTGGGGGAATGGCTCGGATTTTGACAGGGGCTCACCACGTTGCTGATGGGTTGATAATGTTTTATCTCTTGAAAGCGCTGTGTGCAAGTGCTCTATGATTTTTAATGTCACATGAATCTGATGCACGAAATGGATGTTTTTTCAAGAAAAACAAGCTGCGAATCAGGGCTCATCCGCGTAATCTTGTACATTGTCTTTCGTCTATTTCGCGCTGTACCGCCCACGATGAACTATACTGTTACCAACTCTCCCAGCTTTTCACCCATCTTCTTCTGAATCTTTCCTTGTCCTCGGTACCGGATGCTTTTCCTAGGTTGAAACCGACAGACTGAACTAAAATAATATTTTACTTCTTTCGTGTTATTTTACGGTTGAAAAACGTGTTTATTTGATTGATGTTTCCACGACACTGCCAGCAAATGCACGTTTTGTTCCATCCAAGGAATGCTGTTGCAATTCATCTTTTTGCGAAGCATGCTAAAATGTTAGTGTTGGGTTTTAAGATCACTCGCTGGTTTATAAATTCAATATCACACTATGCGCAAAAGAAAAGAGGTCTCTGGAGCAGTGACGCGGATTGTTTTTGATATTATTTCTGGCGTTCATATTAAAAGCAGTGCGAGAGTGGCGAAGATTAAAAAACATGCACTCCTTAGTCACATTATAAAGTCATCACTGCAAGGCCACAAATTTTTTTCGCGACATAGTGACCAGCCTGATAAACGAGGTTAAAATATATGCTTACAAATATACTAAGATGTTCATATGAACGACGAGGCTACATGTAAGCATGAATTGCACTGCAGACCGCAGCGGTGGCTCAGTGGCTGTGGCTCTCGGCTGCTGACCCGAAAGACGCGGGTTCGATTCCGGCCGCGGAGGTCGCATTTTGATGGACGCGAAATTCTGGAGGCCCGTGTGCAATGAGATGCCAGTGCTCTTTAAAGAACGCCAGATGGTCGAAATTTCCAGAGCCCTTCACTGCGGCATCCCTCCTAGCCTGAGCCCTTTTGGGACGGTAAACCATATAGACCAAACCAAATTCGCTGCAAGATAGGAATAGCAGACTATGAAAAGGTGGCACCTTCACACCGGTATGGGTCAAGATTACTTGCCCCTGAACAATGCCCAGAATTTTCCCGCTTCTGTCTAGACCGCATGATTTCTTTTGCGGATTTCAGGCCTTGAAAACTCCCGAAGAGAAGGAGCCGCGAACAAAGCAGTGTCGATATCTTAATATATTATTATAATTAACTTCTAATACGAACATCTAACTAATGTAATTATTACGCACCAACTACACCCAACATAAGTGTTATTTAAAACCTTCTTCCTGTTGTTATTTCACTGTTCTTCATTCATTGTTTCTAAGGATCGAAAGAGTGTTGTGGGCCGCTGTTCTTAGCGGCTCTTCCTCTCTTAGCTCAGAAGCTCCGTCAGTACACCATTGCTCGGCAGCTGCCTGACGGAAGTTCCCTTGGCATTCTGCCGATAGTCTGCTTACCGTCCCCCATTGAATCTGAGCCGTGACTATGGCAGTGTATATAGGTACCCATTGTCAAGCCGAAGAGTTGCTAGACATGACCGATAACCTATTTGGCCTCAAATGGCCGATTTTTATCTCCAAATCTCGTTTCGCCAATGAATGCCAGTGCCTCACAGTTACCGAGAAAGGGTGCAGATGCCATACAGTTTATTTTGATGTACTGCAAAAAACAATAGAATAAATTCGTTGCTGCTACAGATTATACAAACAATCGTGCTGGTTTTGCGATTGAGCTCAGCCCTGACATCTCCTGAGAGTCCAGTTAAGATGGCACAGTTATGCACAGAATGTTTCTTAAAGTAATTAAGAACTTTACGGAGAGGAGAAAGTGACCAGGTTTTCACTCCACTAAAACATGCCGATGCGGAAATGGAGTACAGCGGCGTTTTTAGCAAAACTGCGCGCCGCTTTCGCGTACCATTAACTTGGTGGCATGTCGTTTCTGCTAGAGGACGAATCCCAGCATAAAAATGTAACAACTGTTTATTCGATTAGCGATGGCAGCGTACGAGCATACCAACACTACGCTCGTCACGGTAGCGGAAGGAAGAAAGCCGCTCTTCCGAGCCGGGCAGCCTGTTTTTGTAGACATGCACCGTCGGTAACGCTTGCCTCGGGTGACGCAGCGGTGGCGCTGAGTTTTATCGGTAACGCAGTCCAGCATGTGGCCGTGTTACGGCTGGGCCGGATGATAACAAGGCGGAGGCTACGCGGAAATATGCGCCGAGTGTGTTGCCACAACGCTATACAATTATTTATATGCTAAAAGCGACGCTAGGGCTGACTCCACCTGCGCAGCGCCACCTGTAAAACTGCCATTACTGAGTTGTTCGGCTTGCAAAGAATGTTTCATTCTCACGTTTAACTTCACACTTTATCCACTTTTTTCTCATCGCAATTCAACTTATAGCTTACAACAAGATATATATCCGAAATATAGGCGAAGAATTTTACCCCAGAAGCTTCTTTGATCGCATTGAAGACTTAAGGTATACTTATTCTTTAGTTCATGATGAGAACCTGATGCTTTTGAATATATATCCACACCAGGCTTCCGTTTGCCTTCTTTTTTCGCACATTCGTGGTCATTTTGACTCGTCGTCTCAGGATTTTTTCCTTTCTATGCACTGCAAAAATACTTCATAATGTTCGCGGTCGCCTGGAGGCTGCTACAGACGTGCTCATACCCGAAAATAAATACACTCAACAAAATACAACCCACACAATACACAGACAAATGCCCATGGTGCCATGAAACACCCACGCTCTATGACACAACGTGGGCCTGCCAGAAAACGGAGGTGGCACCAAAAATACCAAACCCGAGTGCGGAGCAATGGGAAGGAATGCTCTCCAGCGACCGTCAGGACGTCCAACTTGGGCTAATCCGGCGAGCACAGCTGGCAGCGGCATCCAGCGGAGCCCTGGACTAGGGGAAGACGACCATTGCTAAGAAGATGGAAGACACCATCTGACTCCGCCAAAAATTCCTCACCTACTCTCTAGAGCTCAATAAACGTTTTCCTTCCTTCCTTCCTTCGTAATATAGGTTTGTGGGCTGCATAAACCCGTCATGGTCGAGCAGCTGCAGAGTACTTTTTGTTCATTGCTGATTATTTTGAAGCTTTAGCGGCTAACATAGTGTCTTCACTCAACTACCCTGTCCCTTCCATAATGAAAATCACTGCTACAGAGTAGATTGCGAATGACATGCGTTGTAAAACTCCTGAAAGTCAAGTGAGGGCTTAAGGTGTTCAGTGAATAGCGATCCTAAGAGCAAAAAAGTTGTCCAGCAATGACCGTGGAAAACCACTATCATTGTTGCCACTAGGTCTTGCTGTGGCTGCTGAATTAAGTGATACTCCTTGAGGTGGTCTAACTCTCTCACATTCGAATTACTAAAGCGTAGTAAAAAATTTCAGGACTGGCTCTGTAAACAAAAACGTACTGTTGGGTGCAAAAATGGTATATAACACACGTTTGCACGACTCCTTGCTCACGGGGAGCCTTTAAGTGTTTACACTACGCTAGAGCGTAACGAATCGGAACGAGCGAAATGTATGCCTTTTTATAAAAACAGTCACCTTCTCGTCTCTCTGAACTATAAGTGCTCCTGAAAAGGGGGGGCGGCTGTAAAATCTAACTCAAGCGGTAGTGATATGCATTACTTTTACTCCCAACAGTAGATCACTTCGCTACGCTGGAACATTGAAGGAGTTGGTTTTAGGCCAGTTGGAACAGCATTACCTTCGAACCTTTCGGCTAAATGCACCCATCAGTGTGTTGCTTGCACTGCTAAGAGCAGCCTAGATGTCATTTCGCAAAAGCGTGTCTGAAATGTTTTGCACATCGTGCTGCATCTCGACAGTAGTGTGCAGAAGGCATTATTTGAGCTACATCTTTCTTCCGCCGAGGAAACAAGTCGACAGACTTTAAGATGGAGCAGGTGAGCAAGCGATGGCAGTTTCTAGTGGACGAGGAGCAAATAAAGGAGATCTGAGCAATAGTATGCACATTATGACGCACTGTTTCTCCTGGTAAGGGGTCAGTATTCTAGTAAAAAGGCTTGGCAGCGACAATTCTCATGTCCAGTTCTGACTTATTGATAGTCTGAATTGGCCCGTACATAACACTAATAATGCCATTAATTGCCTTGACCGTCGTCCGATGATCCTGGGGCGCAAGTTTCTAACGCTGTTAACTTTTCTTGGGATGTAGCTCGTCGAAGGCCTGCAGTATTGCTTGTCTTCTAGGACTGCTCTTCCGACATCTTAGGCACCCTCTGCCATTTGAAACATTGCGTACCACTCATTGTTATTTTACTTGCTCTTGCCGTAGCATGTCTAACATGTTTTTGCTGATTACCCCAGTTCGAACTAAAATTTTTTTTTTCTAGTTCTTCAAATTTTTTCTTAATACTCTCGCAAAGTACCACGCACACGTGCTTGACAAATCACTTCCAAACAACCCTCAATGTTAGCAGGGCGAAGAAATTTGGCTTTCTACATTGCTAGTTCCATAAGCATGCATCCCTCTGCTGCAATTTGATGGCGCTAGGCGCCAAGTCGAAAACCTTTTTATACATCCGTGTGTTAACGCATAAGGCTTCGTACAGAGCCTTTGATGTTGTAATTAATGCACTAAAAATTTGAGCAGCATGTGCTCAAATACGCCAGTGACATAGCTCAAGGCAAATGACATGTGCCCCACGCATGTATTACTGAACAGGATAACGAAAGATACTTCGAGAGCAGGATGTATGTGAGCCTTTCAACGTAAGTTGTGGTAGATTTGTTTCAACAAGCAATATTTGGTGTTCAACTTCTGCAAGTGGCCCATGGATTATGAGCAACAGAGCAGTGAAGAACTCCAAATTAATTTAGACAACCTGGAGTTCTCCAAATAATCTGGGGAAGGTGGCATGCTTCAATCACCTCAGTATAAACACCGCTTGAAAACAGTGCACAACGCACCACAAGCTGTGGTTCAAACCGGGTGATGTAACGCATGGTAGAGTCTTTCCTCACCTCTTCACTTTCCTACTACTGTGACAACTTCCCGAAACAGATGTAATGACTTCGTCGCTCGGAATCAGGCGCAACACCCCGAACACATTTCCTGCGACTTCTCAGATCAGTAGCCTTTCCTCATGACTATCAAGAAGTTGGAAAGAAGGGATACGCTGAAGAGAAAGCACAGCACAAAAATAAAGAATTGCTGTCATGACTGTTCACTTGCGCATGTCGCTCTCAATTTCTCTTCCGCAGTATACCGTGAAATGAAAATAAACGAAAATTTTTGCTGGATCTCGTTTTTTTTACCTACCGTTGCTTATACTGAAGATAAAGAACATATAAAGCAGTAATTTTGGCCGCCTTATTATCCTATTTTGTTTTGAAAAACTTTCAGTTCCTGCAGCAATGTGAAGCTACAGCAAAAAACTTGCAAATATTTTCTACTGTTTTTTATGCAAAAAATTATATACTGGAACAGAGAATTTTGGAAAATGAATGTGCCTTTCAAATACCAGGAGCCTCAACGTGTTATTCATCACCAGTCTGGTTACAGACAGATTGCGTATAAACTTCCGAGAAGAGGTCAACAACGTCACGCTGAACGAACGAAAAGTTCACTCAACTTGCTAACTCCGCATCCTTCCTGCTGTTCTAATTTTACACACCGCCATGGGTGACGCCTGGTGCAGCTTTTACCGGAGGTGTAATGTTGAAAAAAAAGACATTTGAAGCGTCCGCAGTCAAAAACAAGTGCGTGTTTTTCTGAAAGCAGTAACTGCAACAGCAGTAGCAGCACTGACAGGAGCTCAACGAGCAACGCAGTGATTTCCGGACGTTATAAGCCTTCCACCGCCGGGCTCTAATTAAATAACTCCCCTCAGCGGCTTTGCGTACGTTGGAGTGCGGGGTGACAGCCGGGACGTCGAAGAAAAATCGAGCATACGTGCTGAGCTGCAAGCTGTGAGGTGGGACAGGTGGGTCGACGATGCCTCTGTTACCACTGCTGCAGCGCTCCGCGGCGCGAGAACTGTTTGCATTAGGGTTTTCAAATACCACTTGATTGCAGCCACCCTCGTAGACGCTGTGTAGTTCTTTTAATCTCACTCACGAAGTTCAGCCTGCGCTCAGCTCCCGACTGTAACAAAATTATAGTGTACTGTCAGAGCCACTACTCAATACACTATTGGTGTGGTGGGCATGGTTCTGATTGAAAGAAGGAAAGGGACTATACCAAAAAAAAACGTAAAAAAATTTCAGCCACTGTGTATTTATTACTGTTATATCAGTGAATATGTACTGATATGAATAAAATGTGTTCCAGATGGTGGAGTGCTGCAACTCCTTATATGTGTATTTTATTGAGGGAGTACTCAAGCCCTAATTCTGATAAATGTGCCCGAAATCTCTCTTCGATGCAAACTAGCGGCGCGGGAACCGATGTCCTTGCATGCAGCTGGCCACTGTTGAGTGAGTGTGAAAGACGTTAAATTTATGTTTATTGATTTTTTTTATCCATTCATTCGTGTTTCCTCAAGACTCGGAGAATCGAAGCATTGCGTGATGGGAGGGGATAAAAGAAATAGGGGGAATGTCAACAACACGTGATCATACAATGCTTACTGACAGTATCGAATACTGAAAGTAAAAACATCATTATGAAGCAGCTAATGATGCATTCGCAATTTTACACAACGGCTCTTATTTCGGATCTAAAGTAGCTGTATCTCGGATGTTAACGTAGTGAGACCATTCCATTGAAGACTATTGATGACCATTCCAGTGAATGATAGCCTGCGGCAAGGCGAATTAATTAAATCCAGCCGTTCGGCCTGAAAACCGCTGGAAGCTGTGAAGGTTGCAAAAACGGCGTGAGGTGCGGTCATGCTGGGCAAGAGGCACGGTTTAATGTTTTAACCGTTGACTGTCGTATTCAATATCTGATTAAATGTAGACTATCTTATGAAAAACTGCGAGCATTCTGACTCAGACGAGAGCTTCTTTTGATGCATATGATGCGAAAATATTTTGTAAATTACGCTTTATACAAAATTTTACGGGAAACCTACAAGAATGAATGGCTTGTCGCCTACCGTATGTATTCGAAGCACAGTATCGTAAAACTGGGTAAAGACGTTGCACAAGAAACAAGCCTGCCCCTTTGCCGTAGAAAACTAATATGATTCTAAATTAAGATCACAGAAAATTAAATGACTTTTCTGCTGCAGAGAGGCATATGTAAAGTTTACCGGCAGCTAGCTTGCACGAAGGGTTTTGTTTCCTGTAGAACCTTCAATGGGACATTATTTTTCCAATATAATATGACAAAAAGTATGGTGGAGCTGCCGTAAAAAAAACGTAAACCAATAAGCTCCTGCCTGTGAATATAATATGACAAAAAGTATGGTGGAGCTGCCATAAAAAAACGTAAACCAATAAGCTCCTGCCTGTACCGCTAAAGTATCACAGGCTTGACGGGAGAATTCAGGCACGACATACAGTGAAAACTTTTTGTCCTAAGGATTCATGTTTTTGAGAATTTTTCTCAACAGAAATCAGACCGCCACTGCAGGCCTGTGTTTCAACGACATATTTGATTATCCGACCAGTGCGGAGCGCGATACTGGGGCACTGTAAGCTGGAATATGTACACGAGACAAAAGGACACGGGATACTGGGCCGAAAAAACTGCTTTGTTAACTGACCTAATAAGCGCCTAGAACATCATAATTACCGCAGAAACGTACAATCACGAATAAATTAAATTCGAACAGAGCAACGCCTACATTTCTTTTCATCGCGCTTGTACCTCAATGTCAAAAAAACTAGGCCAGAGTCGTCTATGATTGGATTATTCCCCACTTCATTATCTTTGTGGTACCATTGAAATGCAAGAGCGGTGAAAAGAAATTTGAAAAACGGAGCATATATACGCCGCTCCATTCGCATTTCTTTTAATTGCCTTTGCACATAGCGTGCCCCCCTAGGGAATTAGAATCCACCAGAGCGGACAAGCTAACAGGCCATTATCTAATCACCAGATCACCGAAGCACACCATGCTTGCTAAAACTACCAAGAGCCGGTGGTTTTGGCATTGGTGAAGCGCCACAAGCAGCACACACACAGAGAAGAAAGAACAAGACTTGTGTAAAAAAACATCATGATTGTGGGATAATACGAGTGCTCACCAGCACCTCCATGCTACCATCACTATGGAGGGGTTCTGGCTTGGATTTGCGCTGTGCGGAGTGTGGGCGGAATTCTTCGCCGTTGGCTGTCACGTTACGCAGTGAATATGCGTGAGTTTTGTTCTGGTGCTACCAGAGAGTGCTAAAGACATTCGCCACTTTCAGCTGCAGTGTTTTAATTGTGAAATCTTCAGAGCAGTGTACATCTCCTAATTGTTTTCGCAGGTCGCGCCATCTTTTATCTCCAATGATGTATTTTCGCTTGTGCTTATTTTGCGCGTTGAGGTTTATAAGAGGAATACAAAAAAAAAAACGTAAGTGTGAAATCCATGGAAGGGCGAGCAAAAATACCCTCTAGCAAATAGTACTTAACACTATTCAAGGGGAATGTATACCGAACACATGGCTAGCATGCAGAAGTTTGATCATGGGGCACTACGTAGCGTAATAATAAAATAATATATCTATTCGTGGTTAGACATTTAGAACACGTTGAGCGAGAGAAAGTAGCCCTTTATTGAAAAAAACAGAGAAATTTGCCGGCGTTTAAAAATCGCTAGCATGCTGCTCTGCGCGGGGAAAGGAATTGGGAGATAAACGCGGAAGGAGAGCCGTGCGGAAAAAGTAAAATAAAACAAACAAAAAGGTGAGAAGGTAAAATGTAACCATGAAATGCGTACTAAGGTGCCTCGGTGGCTAGTTATTTTTCATTTGAAAGGATGAAGTGCATAGTCCGAAAAATGGGCGAACAAAGTTCACTGCGTGAAGAATGTATCAGGATAACGTGCGAAGTGAAGTAACAGCTTGTCAAGGTGTCCAATGTTTTTTTTATTATGCAAATAAAAAGTTCATTGCATGTACCTGTTGCCTAGCGCAGGCTAAGAGATCTAGAACACCATAAATTGTTAGAGGCACTGCGGAGAGCTTCTCCATGCAATGTACACAGTGTACACGCTCGCCAGCATGCGCAGGGCACTCAAGCAGGATATGCTCCACTGATTCGATCGAGCCGAAGTTGTCACAAAGCGAACTGTTCATTTGACAGAAATGATATCGCAAGCCGTTTGTAAATGCTGCGTTCAGGTGTGAAGTCGGTGATAAAGGTTTTCCAGATGGCCAGGAATTCTGGGTGGGAGACTTAATCTTGATATAAGTCCATGAGGCTTCGTTAAAACGCCGTGAGACCAATCAGAGCGGTGCTTTTATTTTGCTCATGACGCGGAAGACACCAGAAACTCGACCGCTTTGCGAACAGCACAAGTCGATCGTTTCTTTCGATTACGAAGTAAAATCTAGGATAGGGAATTTGCGTAACCTGCTCATTGTAGAGCCTAGTTAAAAGAAAACCTTCTAGCGCTAGAGACTTCAGTCTTCTAGAGATGGCGGCGCCGATAGTCCGTAAATACGGCAAAAGCCAGTGCAGTCACAACACTGCCCAGTATGGTCAAAGTGCGATTCAATGCGGTTTCAGCACAATAAAATGCGATTTCAAACCGGCCTAGGGGGCTACAGAAGGGCCATTGTGCCAATTATTAGGGTTCGAGCGATATTTCATGTTGTCCAGTGCTAAGAATTTTTCTTGTGGCCCAGAGAGCTTCCGGTGAAACCAGCACATGTTCCAACACATCCCAGCCAAGATATGTGGGGTGCAGCATGCCTATAAAATCCACTGTCCAGATCATACTGCTTTCATGCATCGACGTCCTAAAATATAATGTGCTTTCTAACAGGAAATTGTGTTCGTTTTTCTGATATCCGCTGCAACACAGTATTTGCTCTAAAGCAGTCGCGGTATTCTGCTGTTGTCTGATAAGGTATATTAGAATGGTGGCAGGAATATAAAAAGAAACGCATTTATTTTTGTTTAAACTTGCCTGTAGAATAAAGCTGCACTATAGATAAATTGTTATGACCGAAAGTTGCAAAATGCAAGATAGAAATCCTTTCAAACAATAAAAATTCACCATATAATCGATGAAGTGGTTTTTAACGTTTTAGTTCAACATCTTGCCTACATGATGTGTCCCCCCACATTCAGTGAGATGCGTCAAAAATCAAAAAAAGTTCGCCACCTAACTCTTAAACCGAATACTGTTCGTAGGCTGTGAAAAACAAATTAGAGCACAATAAAGTTTGAGTGGCCACTCAAAGGATGGTTCCTTCACCTCAATATTTTACCTTTTTTATACCAAATTTCCCAGATTGACACATTGTATACCTACGGAGCTTGAATACAGACAGTAAGCATAGCATTGTATTCAGCAAGAACATTAAAAAAACCTGTTCTTTTGTACTAGGCAGAGGCAAAACAGAGTTAAGAAGTTAACACTGCAGAAATCGAGGAGGTAGGAAGAAAGCAAACGTCTGCTTCCCATAAAATGCTACAAATGGAGGTGAATGAAGGGGAAGGAAGGAAAATCAAGTGTGTATTGGCGACCCAAAATGAAACACGAGTACTAATATGGCTGTTTTTTTCTACAGTGTAGCGAGACGTTAATTTCTAAGTGGTCTAAAAATAAGTACTTCGCTGCCTCCTTTTCACATAAACTTATATCGCCCAACTTATATACTACAGCTGCAAATATAAATACAAATTGTTCTTTTTGTTTATAGCCGCTGGTCCCCTTTCATTCCGGCTTGGTAGTGTATTCCCGTATATTTTGTGGCGTGCGCGAATCCTATGTGTCCAAATACTGTTGTATAGGATTTACGTCTGCACACTACGAACACCTGTGTCGGTCAATAATAATGCTGATTTCTATCAATATGTATTATTTATGTGTCTATGCCTCAATAAAGCATCATGACTTGCTTAGTAGTTCCTTTTTTACTTCACTGAATGTTTGATAATGCTTTTGCATGAATACCCAAATTCCTCAAGATTCTAAACCTTATTTTTACTTACTAAGCGTAGGCTGTCACAGCCCCGAACAAGCTCATTTGCGGTTATTTAATTTATCGCCTTCACAGTCCACTCGGAATACTAGATGTCCTTGTAAAGCATGATTTAAAACAACATCAGCTCAGTCCACAATAAGTCTGAGGTGAGGACACGATGAAAAAAAGGAATCATAGAAAACTTCTTAAGAATGAGAGAAGTCAAAAATTCTGACCACCACGAGTGAAAATTAGCCTCCTGTCATGAATAAGATGATGAAAAATTTAAATACAATGGTACCGATGCGGTTAAGCGCGACATTCTGTTGGGAGAAACGACAGAGCTGCGGTGATGGCAAAATTATTTCTAACAAAACTGAGCACAAAATGACCACTAAGACTAAAAAAAAAACGCTGTACTGTTTGCACTTCGTAGCCCCTCTGATGTTCTCACTGCGTCATAAACAGAGCTTGAGCAGAAGGCTGACTTACGGACGGACGAAGCAGGTGTATTACCAGGTCAGGTTATGACGGTGTTGCTACGCAGCAAAAAAAACAAAAAACTAGCGTAAATAAACAGTCGCAAGTTGGGCTTTGCCCGGTAAACGCCGCGATCCTTCGCTCCTACATTGCTTCTTTTCTCCTTTTTTTTCTGCACTCTATGCTAGGCTGGGCTGCGCGGCTTGTCTTAGTGGACCTGGTCCGAAAATAACCTTAGCGTCCGCCGGGATCGCCAGCTCCTTGCTGTCTGACTCAGCACAAACCGTAGTTCATCGGGTGAATCAATTTGCCGACTCTTTTAACCGTCGACGCGTGAACTTTCCGGTTCGAATAGCTGATCGTTCTCTTACCATGCCTAATGAGTTGTAACCCTGACAGCATGGCTGTACTTCCACCGTTCTCTAACGGCCTCCCGTTCGTTAGTTGTCCAGACGGTTTTACTCGCTACTAGAGAGACATCAATCCGTGTCAGTGCAGCAGCTAGTAACAACGACGTCTTATCACAGCCGATCCAATAGTTATACAATAACTGGGGCCTGTGAGCTAGATACAACCCTTACAGAGCAGACTCGCAACATATCTGCCCTAAGGTTTTACGCAGTCACGCCAAACGACATTGTTCTTATGAGCCCTTCAATAAATAGCGGGGTCTGCACTTTGCCCCCAGCTAATGGTAATTGCCAAGTTTTTTGTATTCTGTAACACCAAAATCGTTGGGCCGCTGTAAACACTTTTGTGAAAAGACGCACTCTAGTAGTTTGTTTGAATAGTGACATGCTCTTGAAGCACTCAGTTGCTTTAACCAGTTTCTATTCTAGACACAAATTCAAATTCTTGTGTCACTCCGTAAACCTGTCAGTAGTATCTAGTGAAATTCTCAGGCTATAATATCACTGCTAGGTAACAAGCACCTTGTCTAACACTTTTCTATTCGCCAGAATTTCACAAAACATCAAGATGAAGGCTCGTCTGAATGCGGCATTCATTATCGGCGCATGATCTCACTTAAAGCGAATCCGGATACGTACATGTGTTCTTTGGAGTGGATCATACAATCTGTGCGATTTTGAACACCTATACGTACAGCCACACTATATGTTTACCGAGTATGTTACAGATCTTTCCCTCATTCTGAGTATAAAGATTAAGAAATTCTCATTAATTCTCGGCGTCTTGGCCGGTTGGCTTTGTGGGTTATGCAAACTACTATGCGTCCCTAATGATGCCTTTTCATTAATTAAACAACGGCTCAACTCTGCCGTGCGTATGGAAATAAACTACAAAAAAGAACTTTTGCTCACTCGTCTGCACATTTTGTTCTGTTTCACAATGCCCCAAGGAATTGCAAAGATTATCATACCTGACCTAAACACCCCATGCGGTAAAAGAGATGTGTAGCGTAAGGCATGATGACCGCTAAACTAAACATAGCACAAAAGAACACAATCGGGCAGGAGAGTAAGTGCTGGGTCTCATAAACCCTCATACTGTGCACAACTGACTGCCCCAAAATATCACTTATAATTATGAGTTTTTGAGTAAATCGAGCTCTGTTCGTAATGTTTTTTAAATGAAAGTCCCGCCTGTATTGTTGCCCATTCAGCTGTGTGCAGATTCACTGCCATCATATTAGCATCAGATGAGAGGCGGTCATAGCTGCAAGAATTAGTACTGAAGTTTGCATCGGAGCGTAAACTATCCTTTGTCTTGATAGAACTCCGAATGTCGTTTATGTATTTTTACTAACCCAGCTATTGTCTGTTTAGTAATTAATGTAAATGCAGTTGCTAAATAAACAAAGTCTGTGAAGGGTTTTGTCATGGTTAAGTGATAAGATTCACGCAGAAGCATTTTTCATTTACGACCGAATTTTTTCTCGCAGGCAGGCTATGATTTTGTACGGACATCACGACTGCCAAGGTATAAATGGTATAAATATTTTCGGCAATAAAACTTAAAGTAGAAGTGGCAGCAGAATCATCTGATTGTAAATAAAAGTTTTTGCAAGTACTCTAAAAATGCGTTACACCAAGAAAAGTGATTGGGCCGATATCCTTTTCTCGTGGGCAGGCACTTCATGACAGGACGATGATGTACAGTAGCCTATTACCAGCAATACAAAAGAAAGCGCCCCAATTTAAACTGCCCGGCGTTAATTGTGCCAAACAAGCCAAAAGTGCTCATAAAAAACAGAACTGTTTCCACCAAACTGAATGCCATCGTAGTGGCTCAGTGGTTATGGCGTTCGGGTGCTCACCCGACAGACGCGGGTTCGATACCATCCACTGCGGTCGAATTTCAATGGAGGCGAAACTCCAGACGCCCGTCTACTGTTCGACATCAGTGCATGTTGAAAAACCTCACGTGGTTGTAATTTTCGGCGACCTTCACTACGGCGTCCCTCATATCCTCAGTCGCTTTGGGACGTTAAGCTTCATAAACTAAACTCCATAAACTATCCACCAAACTCAAGCACAAAAAACTCCAAGACAGCCGCACGTTCTGCCAGATTCCTTCCTTTTAGGCAAAGCTACTCTTTTCGTGTAAATGCTAAATGTTTTGTTTACTACCTCACTTCAACATTTCGCGTTGAAATGTAGCCTAAAATGACATTAGAACATGACGCATTCCCACCAAAAAGCTGAAAAAATGCAAGCTTATAGCGGGCGAAGCCTTAAAAAAGCAAAGCTTCGCCACTGGCCACAGTAGACAGTCGAGAAACTAGGCAACAACTCAGAAAGTCGTTAGCAATGCGACGTAAAAGAAAAGGAGTGAAATAAAAAGGCGTCGTTGAATAAGAGCGATTTATAAAGATTACAAGTAAAGCACCCCGTGAAGATTGTCGGTCTTAGTTGCAGCCTGTAAGAAACCATCACGGGGCTCGTCACAGAACAGTAAACAGGGCACGGAGCCAAAGGCTGCAAAAGAGCTCAGTGCTTGTCCTTTGTCATCATAAGACCTCGCAAAAAAAAAAGAGAACTAATGACCGAAGAGATGCTTTTAAGTCAGCCCCATTGCCGTGCGCTAATGTCCTTGGCCGGCAACAGTGGTTTCGGCGCCGAATATCTACGCCGCGACGGCCGTCAGCTTTTTACTAGAGATGATCTCGCAGTGATTTATCTGCAGTGATATCTGCCCTCCCGCATATTGTCACATTCTCGTGGCGGACATATTTACTGCAGAATAAAAAAACTCAACGCGGAGCCTTCAAGAGAGTTCCGTCATTATTTTACCGTAGGAACAACCCATAAAAACACGAAAAACTTCTCATAACCGCTACATCAAGCGAGTTTTTCATCTCTTCGGTCGTCACCGCAGAAGCAATTTCTGCACATGTGGGAAAGCTAAAAGCTTATATTAGCAAAGTGAAGAGTGTATTTAGTCATTATAAAAGTTCATAAAAAGCAGTTTTCTCGCTCAAAACTCAAAATACTCAAATTTGAGAAGTTGTAAACGACATTTGAAATACCAACACACAATACACGTGAATTTTATTCTAAAGGATTCATGAAATGAGTACAATATATGGCGTGGTATTTCGCAGCGTACTTTTTTTTCAGCGATTTGTTTAGCCTCCACCGCAAAGCCAACGAGCGTCTATATTATTACAGTTGTAACCTAGTTTGCCATCTTTTTATCGTTACGAGTTTTTCGCGTATGTTGCGGAATATTCAGTATGACGAAAAAATATCTTCCCGAATACGTCGTACAAAACGACAGAGCTACGATGATGGCAAAATTATTTCTAGCAACAAAACCGAGCACAAGATGACCACAACGACAGTGAAAGAAAAGAGAACTCTACTGTTTACACTGCGTAGCCCCTCTGACGTCCTCGCTACGCCGTGAACAGAGTTTGAGCAGAAGGATGGCTTACGGAAGCACGAAGCCGGTGTAATACCAGGTCATGTTATGACGGTGTTGCTACGAAGCAAAAAAAAAAGAAAATTGGCGTAAACAAACAGTCGCAAGTTGGGCTTGCTACCCTCATGTACCCAAATGCACTCATTGCTACCCAAATGTGTTGCTACTGCCGCAGCTCAACGAACCCGTGCAAGTGATGGTGAGTATATAAACAAAGAATTGTGACTGAAACCTCTTCAAAAAAGCACCCACAACGCTTCTTGTAGCACGCGGCCGCATTTTTCCAGAGTAGGTTCAGCCTCATCCGATATGTCTACGTTCTGTGCGAAAGGTAACAATTTAAAGTCATCAACTTGCCTCATTTTCTCGTCATTATAAGTATACTGATGAATTTTTGTGAAAGGTTTTATTGGTCTAATAGGAGCGTGTTGACATTATTTGCGTGATCTACTGTCGTAAGAAAAAATGTAACGAAACTGAGCCCCTTGTTATGATCGGCCACACAGCGTATAAGTTACGAGGAAAGGAAGCTAGGAGTGTTTTTCGGCTAAGGTTTCTGGAAACGTGCAGGGTAGATAGAGACTTCTTGGTAGATACTGTTCTCCTCTCTTTAAAGCAGTAAAATTTTAAACTCGGCAGTGCTTTGAAGCCATTTCAATAGCCGGTCTCATCACACAGAGAGTCTACAGCAGAGCTGAAAACAAACAACAATGTAGCAGTAAAGAGCAAAGCAGAATTAAATTAACGAAACTGTGGCTCATTAGGGAATGAGCACTGTATGAAGGTGTTGACGGCCGGCCTTCCTTGCTTGTTCCGCATAAAACATCAAGGAAGACGAGCAAAGACAATGTACAAGGTTTGTGTTTGCGCAAATTATTAATGAAACGCTGTCTGGAGGCCCTAACCCTTTGAAGCTGCGTAGTTACGCGTATACATTTTTATAGGAAATATGCTGTCTTAGTCAGTAGTATTCGGACTACACTGTCTACTACTGAGTTTTATTGTGAAGCACTCAGGGCACCTTTAAAGCGCAAAGTTTGTTACAAGGGTATGAGAAGACATCTTATCTCATTACAGAAATTTACAGATCGTTGGGTGCATTGAAGACTCCACTGTACGCTGAAAAACAAAGCCTGTCGCTTGAAGATTTGCGTCCGGCCTGCTGTTTTATGTAGAAAAATCAGCCTACGCCAATAGAGCTGTGATTAGACATCGTCGCAGTGTCACTTTGCGGCCGCGCCTCCTTGCCAGACAGTGTAAGAGGTGACCGTTTACCTTTAGAGGCATGCGAACTCGTTGCTCTTGAACCGTTTCTCTGTTGCACAGCGGAAACTTCGAAACATTTCGTAATAGAAGCGAGCCACGAAGCGCAACGTAGCATGTACCACTTTAGCTCCCGACACGACATGCGATGCAATTTCGCATTGCGCCCGCGGTGGCCGTTATTGAAGCTGCAGTGCTCGCTCTTATGTGCGCGGCGGAAGAACCACTTACCTTCACGGCACGCAACCATTCCGTTCCATAAATACTGTTATTGTGTTGCAGCATACGCTACCACTAATGCAGCACGCTCCTGCATACTAGTCCCCCACCATAGAGTATGTGTGAACTCATGTTGATGCCGCTAAGTCGTCTAGTTTTACACTCGTTGTACGGAAATTATCGTGACAACTGCCATTGAAAGGAAACACGAGTGAAATGCGCTGTCACTTTTGACCCGGTTAATGCTACAGCAAGAGCCTCTCCCTCTGGAAGGCTCTATAGTGAAGACTGGAATCTCATCCATAAAATTCAGGACGGGGTAGTTTTCGTAAGGAGTGTGTACAGCATCACAGGTTTTACACCCGATTCTGGAAAATCGACGCAAGACATCCGAATGAGAAATCTGCCGCTTCGTGGACTGAGAAGTACAGGCTCCTCAAGACATGATCAAGAACGCGTATATGCTTGACCCTCCCACGCATAAGCCGGCGGACTAAGAAGGCGAAGAAAGCCTCAGGCTAGAGCTAACTCACTCTCATGAGTCACTGATAAACCGCATAAGCCGTGAAGCGAACGTAACGGTTTCAAATCAAGCGAGTCAGTGGGCGCCATGGGTAAATTGTTCGCCGCTGTGCGACCAAACGGCCGAGGCTCTGGTATCTCGGCCACCGCAGCGGAAGGCCCACTCGACCGGGCATCCATCTCTATCCATCAGTGACGCTGTCGTCAAATGGCTCCAGCCGGAGACAGGACTGGACCTCGCTACGCAGTTACCATGCACTGACAGGGTCAGGGAGTCACCCACACTGCTTCTAAAACAAGCTTAGAGTGCGAGCCGGACCGTTTTTGCCATCATTTGCATCTCTGCGGCTTTTATATTGCTTTTTTTTTTAATCTTATACGTGGGACGGCGTAAAGTGCTTCGGCAATCTTTGCGAGCGTATAAGAGTTTTTGTCGTTCAGTTTTTCGTCCTTGGACCGTTTCACGTCGGGCACCAACCTCGTCTATTTTGAGACACTTTCGATCATGGCAAAAAAAGCCGCTACGATCTCGCCAACTTTGTCTCTGAGTTGGAAAGCTATGAGATTAAAGCGAGGAAAAAAGGGAGTGACTACAGAGACACCAACCAGGGTATTGTTTTTTGTGCCGGTGAAATGCATAAGTTGCCATTGCCACTGCCCTTTTCACTTCCTGTGCTGTCGCCTGTCTCGCTCGACTACTCTTGTGGCTGCAATGGTGGAGATGGTAGGCTGACATTTCAGCAAAAAAACTGCTTCCCACGATTGCTTGGTTTTTTTTAACATTATCGCTTGTGAATTCCAAGAAATTCACTGAAGCCAGCATACTAATAAGCCTCATATGAACATCCTTATATGAAAGTTCAAAAGCAGACTACGTGAAAAATAAAAGCCCTACATTCAAGGTATCTAGTTACAACCGGAATTTTCTGGAGATTTGTATCTGTTACCTATTTTACATTATGTTTGTGGACCATATCGTCTCGTGAGATAAGTTGAAGCTGCTCACTTCCTCATGGAGTATTCGTCGCTGTACTCAAAATGTCACTTTTTAAACGTTTTAACTGTATTGCTCCCATAATATTAATGTGCTTAGTACATAGCATTACTTCAGTCTTCATGCGATGAATGCGCCCTCAAATGCAATCGCTCACACGTTATTATTTATAAAAATTTGTTTGCTTTTGTATTTATTATGTGCGTCATCATGAAATTGAAAAGCACTGAAAATATGTAGTATTAACGTTTTGGTTTCTAAAAGTATGTATCGTGTATGAGCAACTATGGATGCCGGATTCCTCAAAGCAGTTAATCTAGTGTTTTTCTTTGCGGTTTTTTTAGCTTAAGAAAGTCAATAGTTCTTTTGATCTAACAACAACATTGACAACAATATCAATGGTCATATTAGCTGCGCTTTTTTCAGTGGAAGCTTAGGAAGAACTATTTAACAAAAGCTCTGCTTGCAATGAGATCACAAGCCGCTGAACTCATTTCCTTATGCATGCCTACACAGTGCTCTTGTAGCAGTATACTGCAACCTTTTCTCCGACGCAAATATTAGACAAAACGCAACGTCTTCTCTGTGTTACATCCGAAATTGTAAAAGCGACGAATCGCAAGGAACTTTGCTGTGTTGTGTCTCTGCGTGTTCTTTTCTTGTACGTCTCGTTCTTCGCGCTGTAGTTAGGAATGCAGAATGAAGAAAGCAGGAAGTGGTTGAAAATCGGCTCAAGCGTGGCTTATACAGAACGGAACAGATTACTTAGCACAACGGTTTGTGGCTGCGTTCTTGTGTCGTAATTTCTAGTTAAGCTAAAATGATCTGTTTTTACGCTAGTGACAAGTGGTCACCGCACTAGCACCAAGATTTTGTCACAAACATGCGAAAAGCACGTTGACTACTATGCGACTACAGCATCGTCGGCGCTACTGTACGATAAGATTGTAACTTCTACAATCTCTATACGCACGACCCTCGGTTTGTGCTGTATGCGTCACTGCTCATCTGAGCCTTGAATTACTTTAAAATTTGCCCTGAAAGCCTTGAAGTCACTCTTCCGCATTTTTTTATGTCCGCCTCACAATAAAGACACTCCTCTTAGCGGGCATCAGGCTTTGCAATTACAAAGACTGATTCTAATCACTTTGAATTGAACATTGATTACAATTGATATTTCGAGTGAAATTTTGTTCTGAAGTGTGTTCTGAAGTGTTTTTTGGATTTAGTTCTATTTTCTGCTTGGTTGTTTACTATTGTATAACGGTGTTAGAATAGCCATCTTATATTTGCTTCTGTTTCGCACCCCAGTTATGTAACCCCTCTCACATAATACTCCTCTCAGATCCCGTGCGGTATCTTAATAAATAAATAAAAATTAATAGAATGACCGTCATCGCTTCTTCCGGTGCTCATAATTATAAGGCCTTTATTCAAAACGCCTTAAATATATTTTCTACTCTTTGCTATGCTATCAGGTACATATTTCACAACTGCGTTTCAATGCGCACAGCACGAGGATGGAAATAGAGAAATGCATGTGTTCCCTTTCTCGAACGTTTTTGAATTCTGGCGTCATTAATGGACTGGCCAAAAACTCAGTTTAACATTGCATTGGACAGCTTTCATCACGCAATATTTTTCGTAAATTGATAAGCAGCGTCATTACCGCATTGTAAAGAATGTGTAACTCATGGTGTGCTTAGTTTTCTAATAGTATCATTTGTTGCACTAGCCTTTCTTCACGAGAAGAAATTCCTTCAGAACCACAAGCTAAAACCTGAAGGATCTAAAACTTCTGCCTTTGGTGTTGGAGTGTATGCAGTAAACTAGATCATTCGACTTTTATGTCGCTAATATTTGCGGCGTGGAAAATAAATGGGCTCATTCACTAACCTAAATGCTTCTTATTTCTCGTGCTCCCAGTACGGATTTATCCACTGTGCATTGGAGGACCTCGTGACGAAAAAGTTTGGAGCCGACACGTGGAAGATGCTTCTGTAAGTTTTTTCTTATGGTTATTGTTGCGTGATCTCTTTTCCACTATTCTTATTGTCAATATATTTGCTTAATATAAAAAACACGCGTGTGTATTGACTACCGTTATCTTTTGTCGCCAAAAATGCAAAGCACGGAATGTTTGCCGATGCATGATGTGCACCTGCTGTCAATTTAGCTTGCCTTCTGTGCTTTCTGGTTACTTTTTAACCGCTGAAAAAAATTTGTAGCCAAACTCCATTTATTCGCTTCATCGTCATTTTTTCTTGATTGCTTTTTCCCGAAAATGACATAAGCCTAATCAGATACTGCCTTTTCTTCCGTCAGACTGATTTCATAGGCAAAATTATTGCGACAAATACTGAGGACTGTTTATTACGACGAAATCATTTCCAGGAGCATTGATGAGTTCTCAATGGTGGCATGCGCTATACACACTATGTATTTAAAATTAAGCAGAACAACCGCTCCCAAGCATAAGCTCACGTATGCTTTAATCTCAACAATGGCCAAAAACTGGCAATCAAAATTCATTCATTAACATATCAACTGTCTCCTAACCTCCGGGGAGACGCCACAGTATGTTTCAAAGCACAATAAAAATAAATAGGTTGGTATGCGCGATGTTGTACAGGTGTTTATTTATTAGGCTCTCACTGCATTGCAGGAATGAAGCTGAATGTGTTGAAAACTGCGAATAAATGTTCATTTTGTCCACATTTTTATTTGTTTCAGTCAAGTATAGGCACTCCTTAACGTACCCAACAGTTGTCAGACGCACTTTTTATTGCACGACTGCTACATCACAGAGAGAAGTCTGGCATCGCGATGCATGGGGCCTCTTTCCTGATGCACAAGGTGTACACAGACGACATGACACTGAAGCTGGTGGCCGCTGCCTGTGAGGTGCTCGGTGAGTGAGGTGCCTTCTTCTCGCTCTAGAAACGAAACGTTGAGCAAATAACTCCTTTTTTCTTGATTTCTTTCCTCGACAAACATACCGTTTAAAAATGCTATTCCTGAAAAGCGTTAAAGCTCTCTATACCTCCGACGGCACGACTGTTGAAACTCACAGCACCATATTCTATCAGTGTACTCCATCCGGTGAATCCCAGCATTCAAAGGTAACCAGAATATTTTAAAAATCTACTCGTTTCGCGCGGATGCAGCGCAACCAAGTGAGAGACGCAAGGCAAAAAACAGCACGGCAGCGCAGCAGAGGTCACTGACCATGCATTTCTCTACACAGGTCATGTTAGCGCTGCTAGCGTTCTAGTGTAGAGCAAGTGTATCGAAAAATCGCTTACTATCTAAAGCATCTTTTTTCACTAGACCCAATGTTAACAGCCCGAAAAAAAAATAGAAACAAGCAGATAAATGCCCAGATCGCGGGAGTAGAGCGAGCAGGGTGCTAAATAATATGCGTGTCGACTGAGAGTTGCGGGTGAGTATCTGCTTCTCCTGCATTCTCGAAGAGAGAATTGCAAAACGCCGGATCGAATCACAACTCTTCTTTAGAAATTACACCCACGGCAAACCAACATCATCGATCGGCGCGAATGTCGGCAAACTTCTTCACGCAGCGGTCTTCCTCACTAGACCAGCGCCGATGCCAGAACAACTCAAGACCGTATTTCACTGCACCGCGACTACAGTTGACGCCACCGACTCAGGAAAACAAGGTTCTTAAGAGTAGCAGGAACAATTTTCGGCGAAATACCTGCATAACGCGAAGTTAGAGTTGATATTAGGACTTTTGTGTAACTCTCCTTTCATTTTTATAGAAACAAACACATAAAATTTATGTATTCACATTTTAATATCGACCAGCAGTAAACACTTGCCTAACCATTATATTTAATTTAAATGCGGTCCAGTGCCGTGAAGAGGGAGCATAAAGAGCCTGTGGAGTCCTATGTAGTGATTGCGCAGCGCGAAATCAGTAATTCTTATAATTAGAAATTGCGCACGGCCGGAGTTTTCGCCACAGTAAGCGACAATCAAGAGTTTTATACATAGCAATAACCGCGTCCTATGAGCAGGAAGCGCCGATGTTATGCGAGGTCAACTTCGCGGCTGTCAGTTTTTTTTTTTTTTAAAGTGGCCGACAACAACCGTCAGTAACATCTGAAGTAGAAAGCAACCTCGATCTTTTCATTCAAGGCAAGCAGTCATTGATTATTACTTTAGGTAAAAACAGTGAAAATGAAGTATTG
This sequence comes from Amblyomma americanum, assembly GCA_030143305.2. Lineage (NCBI taxonomy): Eukaryota > Metazoa > Arthropoda > Arachnida > Ixodida > Ixodidae > Amblyomma > Amblyomma americanum. The sequence continues at coordinate 148,538 of JARKHS020009373.1, forward strand.
GTCGCGTTTCAGGCAGCCTAGATAGATAGATAAAGAGGAGGAGGGAAAGACAGGGATGTTAACCAGAAAGGGGTTCCGGTTGGCTACCCTGCACTGGGAAACAGGGAATAGGGGACTAAAAGGAGGAAGAGAGAAGGGAAAAAAGGCATAACAAACACACGCACAATGCTGTCACAATTGGTCACTCAATCCGGTCGCTGTCTAGAAGGCAAAGAGTGCCTTGTATGCCTTGAGGGCAGTCGACTGCTGTGGCCACGGACCGGGGATCTTTTGCTCTGTTAATGGACGAGGATCGAGGCGGTCCAGGGCACAACACAGTGTATGTCTCGCACTCGCAAATGCAGGGCACTCACAGAGAAGTTGAGCGATGGTCTCCTCACAACCACAGCTCTCACAGGCAAATACAAGTGAAAGGACTAAAGCTGCTTCCGCTAACCGCACCGGCTCTCAGGCAAACGTTTCGCAGAATAGATCGCAGTCATCGGCGGTTCTAGCAGTGTTACGGTACATCAAAAACCAAAGTGCTGCTTTTTATGTCAGGACATTGTTTACCTCAGGAAAGCACCACTTGCGTCTTGGGTCAAATAAAGAACGATTGCCGACTTGTTCTACCTAGTTATAACAATAAGCAGTCGTTCAATCAGGCTGTGACAATCGCTGCCACTTTTTAAAGGAAATTTTCGCTGACTTGTTTGAATGTTAAAACCTTAAATGTTGTATTTAAACATTTATTCCGCTAATACACGTGGTACTTGTGAAATGGACCATGAAAAAAAGCAATCAGCCGACGCAAAAATTGGCACCTGCGGCATGTACCGAAGCTGGAACAGTTTTGGCAGCTCCGCGGTCAGCGGAGCGATGCGCAGACAGCGATGACTAATGATCGGTACAACTGGTAGGCGTAATAATGTTGCAGCCCACACAATAACTTCCATTTCGCGCAGCCTGCTATACAGCCGCCGTCACTCTCGACGTTGCCCAACAGACGCGATCGATTTGGTGGCACGTTACCTCTTTTCCATGCCCACTTGTCACTACTATATATGTTTCTTTTAATTGCGCTCGAAGATTTTTCTGCGGCAGCAATGTGTTGATCGTTTGCTTTGGGAGCTCAGGAGCTAACCCGATTTAGATTTTTTTTTTCAGTCATTCATCGCCAGGATTTTGCGCATGCGCACATCGCTCCCCAGAGTGACCGCTTAACGATAATGTAGCGTTTCTGTATATTATAGGCGCACACGTACAATTTCGCGTAAATACACATGTGTAAACATTCAGTCCAGGCTTTGCGTCTGAGTTACAGCAGCTCTAATAGGGAGAAAACCTGACAGAAACGGCCCCACGTGCTCTCAGGTCTGGACTTGGACACCTGCCTGGAGGCGTTCGGCGAGCACTTCCTGTACTTCTGCCAGCAGCACGGCTACGACCACATCCTGCGCGTGCTGGGCTCCAACATGGCCGACTTCCTGACCAACCTGGACAACCTGCACGACCACCTGGCCTCCACCTACCCCGGAATGCGGGCGCCCTCCTTCCGCGTCACGCCGGGGCCCAGTGGACAGATCCTGCTGCACTACTACAGCGACAGGAAAGGTACCACTGGCTTTGTACCGTTGCGATGTGCGTTTATGCGTGAAGCATTCGAAGATATAGAAAGTAACTGCAAAACCGCGAAGTTATGCTCCAACGAAGTACGTGTTTAAGATCGGTGCACTCGTCCTACTTGCTGTGCACAGACAAAGCCATGTTAACTTTCCGAGCAGAATTTTTCTCTTCCAATAACCACAGGAGACAGATGTGTTGGCTCTGAGGAAGTTAGCTGGCCGCTGTTATCGAATTGAGAAATTTGAAAAGTATGGTCTAACCAATTTTTTTCTTATTTTCGTAATTTTGTAATCAGCACGTAAACCCGTGAAACCTTTCAATGCGATAGCGTAAGGGTTCCCTAAAGCGGGAAACCCGGCATCGCCGTCGTCTTCGTCGGTGGAGGCGGAGGCGTAATCAAATATCCCCAGAGAAACAACCTAGGCGGGCAAACTAAGTAGCCCGCCTAGGTCGCGTGACCCTGTGACGTCATCACTACCTGCCAAAAGGATTCTCAGCAGAATGGACACCGTTGCAGGAGGCAGTTAACTTAATTAGTCATTGTTCGTGAAAGGTTGCTCAGGAAGAGCAACCCGGGTCTCACAAGCCCCACCAGTGGCTGTGTTTGAAACTGCCACCTGCCGGCGAACTGGCGCATTGCTTAATCGCTCCATCACTCGCCAAGAGTACTATGAGGACTACCAGTGATCTATGAATGTAAAGTGACGAACGACCGCATACATGGCCGTTAACGCATTAACGCAATCGCGTTATAGCCTTAAAGCGGAGCCTAATTGTGCACTCTGGTTTATTTTTTATACGGTCCCTCGTTCATTCCGCTGAAAAAAATTTCACCCTGGCAACGCCCTTGGAAAGTACTGTTTGAAAGCTGTGCTGCTTGGTTTTAGTCGGACGCAGTTAACGAGAATAACACTTAGGCGCATTCACTGGTTATTATGCACCAATACGCCAATAAAAATGGCACTCATCAGCGATTGGGGAAAATGGCTACAGCTAGGAACGCATGCTACATCTATTTGCGTTTCGCTTGCAAGCACTAACGCGGCATTCGTCAAGGCCTCATGGGCAAAAACAGACATGCTATGGACGAACATAATTCCAAAGGCGCATTGTGGATTTTCAACTCGAGTGCTGAGGCTATAGGTCCATTACCACGACAGTCCGGCTCGGTGCCTAGTGGCCTTGTTCACACGACCAAGAAAAAATGTACGAAAATGATGAATTTCCGAACATATTCTATGAAATTAATTTCTTTCATGTGTACCGTGCGCCTTCTCTGCAGCGGAAAAGATAAACCAACATAAGCTTCTTGAAGCAGCTTACCAAGAAGGATGGAAGAGTAAATTCGGTGACGAGCGGTTTGGTTAAATGAGAATACCTTTAATTCTTCGCAGCCTATGTGGAGTGGAAAAGAACAAAATGTGTTATTTTCTTTGAGAATTTGAGCGAAAAATTTCCGACTTTTTTGAGAAAATCAACGATTTGTTGAGTAAAGCAACGAAATAAACTAAGTTTTTGCTCAGCAACAGTATAAATATCAACGATATTGTCACCGCTATAATTTTTGAGCACTGTGAAATTAAAAATATATATTTCTTTCGCATTTATGCCTCAGAAGAGTACATCAGTCTTGAAGCAGTAGCGTGGGGTTGTGAACATATGCGTACATTGTAACCTGATGCATTAGAAGGAAGTCACACTGCACAAATCTGAACTCAATACGTCTAAAAGTAACGTATAGTGTCTGCCAAAGCATGAGCGTGTGGTATGTGATATTGCTTCTCTTCACCCAGTTTGTTCAGTACACAAACTTTCGCGCGCTTTTCAGAAGTGAATCTTTGTATAAAATATAAAACTATTCTGAACATCAGGTGCTACAACAGCTCGAAGATGGTGACATATGCACTTTCTTCTTTATGCTTTTATCTTTCAAATATAATGGTCTGTAAGTCTTTTCTTTAATCTAAAAAAATGTCCTTCTTAAGTCCGAAGACGCGTTTCTGCAGTCCCCGAGTCACGATGGGTCTCCTGGAAGCAATAGAGTAAAAACGGTCTACCGCTATCCTCTTTCCTCATAAACGTTCTGCCTCGCGAATATATCACCTTTGCTACGTTATGAAAGAGCCTGCCAGTCCGGATGAGGATTCTCTGCTACTACGGTGATTCCCCTGCAGACCGAAACAAGTCTTCGACCAAGACGCTACCATTACAACATCTAACGGCACAATAACAACGTTAGGGCCGACGACAGGGCGATGAAAGGAAGGAAATGTGATTAAGCAGGCAGCACGTGGTCTCATTTCTGCAGTTTTTTCTTTTTTCTTTCCCATTTCTTCTACTCTTAATCATAGCCGTCCTTATATAAGCGCATCGGTCTCCCTGGTCTATCACACTCCTTCGCCTTTATAACAAATCGACCTCGTTTATTGATATTGCTGATCCTGGTCCGGTCTTCTGCCCACAAAGAAGCTACACCGTCCTATTCCTGTCGCCTAAAGGTTGCTTTGCTTCCTCTGTGAAAGCAAAGAACACTTCAGGTTCCGCGCAGTGCATAAAAAGCTTGATAAATCATTACTCCCGCCTCATGTTCAATGTTTCTGGTACACATAATGTACAGACATCATAGCACACGTTTTGTGCCTAATTTTAAATGATACATGAGTTTCAGAAACCTTGCTATTTACACAAATAGCCGCACTGATTATCAGTGCTGGTGCCCTCATTTGTCGCATTTAAGTTTAAATTTTGCGCATCATATGCCTCAGGTAGAAAAAGGCTAGTGACTACTTACTACGGCCAGCGCTGACAGGGTAGTGAACCTAATTAGCGACTATTCAGTGCCAAATTGTTGCATGCGGACCGCAATTCTTAAAGTTTGACCCGTGAGCATTGATTGACAGCAAGGGAAGTATTTTTGGTGTTTCTTCGAGTTGGAAGCACGCCTAAAGCGCTTTTCGTCAATTGTTACATTGGACGCGCACTCGAAACATAGGGGGCTTGTGCTCCTTGCAAGCTGCTCATGCCCTGCCCTGAATGAAAGGCCGCGGAATATATTTCGGGATGTTTTAAATGACGAAGAATGGGACCATGGTTAAAAGAACGTTTTCTTTCAGCCACAAGATGTTATCAAACTACCCTCCAAAATAGCATCAAACAGAACAACAGTTGAATTTTTCACGCATTTTTCTCGAAGGAGTGCTCTAGAGTAGAGTGCTGGCTATCTTGCAGCGGAATAATATGAACTTTGTCGGCTTAGTGCAAACCCGCGATTCATGAAAACGAATTGGAAGTCTTAAAATTCCTAAATTTTCATTCAAAAACTGATTCAAAGAAAGTATACACTTTAATCCCAATTCAAAATGGTCTTTTTAAGCTTAAAATTACATCTTCAAAGGTTACAATCCCACAGGCTTCGTTATACATGGTGGCTCTTTTTTTGTGGCAAAATTTTGATAAAGATTCTTAAGAGGTCCAGCGCATTTTTACTGAAATGAATTTATATGAGTACGGGGAGACAATTTTCAAGCATGGTTTAGATCACACAAACTATGTGTCTAGCACGTTTTGATTATCTGTAAATATTTTGTGCAAGTGAGTTCCAAAGAGAATAATACCCCCCCTCCCCCCTTACAATTTTCTGTTTTGCACTGAAGGCACATTGGAAAGCGTGTTTGCAGACAGAGATGATCGCCGCACGCATGTTTTCAGCGGTTCACTGAGCATAAATTCGTTGTTTCCTTTTGTGCACATCACAATGACTTGTGGCCAGGTTATTCAATATTTAGTAAACCACCTACAACTATCTTCAGAATAGATGGAAGTTTTGCTCCATATTCTCCGCTAAATGTCCTTGCGGCTTATTGCATAGCAGGGATTTTGGAGTAGTATTTTTCTTGCGAACATGAGTCAGGATGGGGGGAATCATGTGCTGAAAGGTTAGTTTCAAAAGTTGTTAACTCAACATGACTTATCGCAGCTTCGGCTTACACTGATCACCACAAACTCTTTGGTCACGTGTTCCCCCGATACCAATACGCAGGGCTCCATCCAATCGTGCTGGGCATCGTGAAGGTTGTCGGCAAAGAGTTCTTCAACACCGAAGTCCGCGCAGACATCTCCGTCGTGTCGGAGTTTGGAGACAGAGCTCATGTGACCCTCGAAGTTACAGAGCAGAACACGGAAGGCAAAAGCTGTCTGCTGCCCAGGTAAGCAACGCATACGCAGCTACGAACCCGTTCCCATGCAATGCTTCATTCAATCTATACGTGCTTACCCGGATTGCTGGTTTGGTTAGTGGGTGTTGAACGTCCCAAAGCAACTCATGATATCAGAGACGCCGTAGTGAAGGGCTCCGGAAAGTTCGTTTCTTTAACATGCACAAACATGGCACCGTACCGGAGCCTCTAGAACTGTGCCCCCATCGAAATACTACCGCAGCGGCCGAGATCGAACCTGCGCCTTTCAGGTCAGCAGCATCTAGTGAATTCGCAGCAAATATCACACCACATTTACACTCACAATGAGTAATCGGAAAATTTCTACCGTGACCAACAGCGTCTAGTGAATTACTTGGAAATATCATACCAGATTCTCACAACTGGTGCCTACCGTGGCACATTCAATACATGCCCACGCGTTCAACATGCGTCAGTCAGCTAGCTATGCGGACGCCGAAACGAAAATTGATTTCTTGGGGAAAGGAAATGGTGCAGTATCTGTCTCACATATCGGCGGACACCTGAACCGCGCCGTAAGGGAAGAGATAACAGAGGGACTGAGAGAAGGAAGGAAGAAAGAGGTGCTGTAGTGGAGGGCTCCGGAATAATTTCGGCCACCTGGGGATCTTTAACGTGCACTAACATCGCACAGCACACGGGCGCCTTTGCGTTTCGCCTCCATAGAAACGCTGCCTCCGCGGTCGGGTTCGAACCCTGGTAATCCGGATCAGTAGCCGAGCAACCTAACCGCTGAGCCACCGCGGCGGGTGCGGACGCCGACGCAAGCTGCAGATTGCGAGATGCACCGCTGTGCGATAAAGTAAGACAGTGTAATTTCGATTTGGAAAAAAAAAACATCGCACCTTAAGACAAGGACTGAGGAAGATATTACGACACAGCGCTGAAGTCAGCGCTTTGCGGTTATATCTTCCTCAGTCCTTGTCTTAATTTGCACTGTTTTTTTCCAAATATGAACTACTAACTAGCCCGGTCGACCACCATTGCAAGTAATTTTCTTGCAGCGTATTTGCACACATAATAATAATGATTGGTTTTGGGGGGAAAGGAAAATGGCGCAGTATCTGTCTCATATATCGTTGGACACCTGAACCGCGCCGTAAGGGAAGGGATAAGGGAGAGAGTGAAAGACGAAAGGAAGAAGGAGGTGCCATAGTGGAGGGCTCCGGAATAATTTCGACCACCTGGGGATCTTTAACGTGCACTGATATCGCACAGCACACGGGCGCCTTAGCGTTTTTCCTCCATAAAAACGCAGCCGCCGCGGTCGGGTTCGAACCCGGGAACTCCGGATCAGTAGTCGAGCGCCCTAACCACTGAGCCACCGCGCACACACCGGATGCTTCTTTCTGTATGGTATTGCTCAGGCACATGTTAGCGTAATCTTTGCCTTCCTGAGTAAGGTGCGCTCGAGGTTTCATGCTGCTCATGGCTCCGATGCTTCTATTCATTATTTTGTGCAACTGTCGCAATGATAGCCCGACAAAACGCTGTTCGATCGCGTGCATAAATTCGCAACTACTGTTACGCCAAAGCCTGTTAAATTCGGTGGCTCTGTGATGTCCTGGACACTTCGATGCTCAGGATTTTATGCACCATGGCCGGGGAACACCTCGCCCGAACTAATCATTTCATTTTGACATGCTCCTCTTCCTGTAAGTCTGAACGCTCTGTTACCATCAACGAGCAACATATTTGTTTAAATAAATATTCGTTCAATGCACAACTATGTTCTTAGAGCTAATTCAGCGCTCATATCAAGCTTTAAAAAAGGACGCACACAAGAGCAAAAAAATAAGTACTTTGGATACCTGCCTTGTTAATGCAGTGAATCATAATTCAGAGCTTTCGTTTTCACAGGAAATTACTTAATCGGTTTGAGTGTGGACATGTAAAGGAACTACCAAGCACATTTAACGACTATTTTATTTGATAAATCACTGATTTTCCTCCAAGCACTACAAAACTTCCAAAAAGGCGGGCGAGTGTAGTTAAACAAGACACCAGAACACTTCAAGAAACTAAATTGTACGCTTAATCGTCAGACAGGATTTCGTCCGTAAAGAAATCATGAATCTCTCTCAAGCACGATCGATGACCTCCTGAAAGATCGTTGTGCTTACGAAGGCTCTCACATACATGTAGCAGAAGTATCAAAAAGAACATGCAGTGTGCATTCAGAAAATTATTAGTCTATATGATAGAGCCTAAAACTTAATTACGCTAAATTACGCATTAAACTTTTTTCTCAATGGTTTTCTTCTGAGCAAATAACACCAAACCATGTTTTATACTTCGGCACGAAAATAAGTACAAAATTCCTTGCGGAAAGAAAAATTGGTGTTTACTTTCATATTGAAGCTGAACGAGGGCCTGGCGGGTGGCTTCTCTGGAGGCATTTTGCCCGTTTTTCTTCGCAATTCTCACCAGTTCTACGAAAAAAAAAAAGATCTCTACTACGGAACAAGTTCTTTTCGTTGTTTTAAGCAATACTTGTATGCTTCTCACGAAAAAAAAGGAAAACCTAGCTTAATAGCAGTAACAACATCCACAATTTCAGAACACTTCGTGGAGAACTCCATAAATAATCGGCAAGCCCCTCCGCATTTTCACGGCACTTAAAAGAAGACCATGCAAAACGTTCGGAGAACCCAGGCACCAAAGCTATTGACACAAGCTTCCCAGTTCCAAGCAGGTCAAAAAGAACGCTCATTTTGTCTTGAAATATTGAGCATTGATCAGTGCAAAATCACTGTGTAGTTGCCGTTCATGTAGGTGCCCAACGGAATAATTAAAGCGCGCGAGAACTAATGCCTGCAGTAGCGCTGCGGCAACCCGAGTGATTCCTTTGCTAGTTCTTTTCTTCCATTCATCCTCTCTCATTTCGTCGCCGCAGCATGTGGTTGAACGGCAAAAGGCCCATCAGCGCTGGAACTTTCTCTACCAAAATTTTTTTCGTTCATTGGGGAGAGCCACAGAAACAACCGCAACAATTTCCTTGATTGAAATGTGGCGTGCAGCTTTTACCCTGACCCCCAAAACTAGAAGCAAAAAGCTAACTGCATGGGAACTAGCTGACTGCTACCGCAAATAAAAAAAGCACGAAAGCCTTCTGCAAACCTCACGGATCTGCGACTTCGTTACTATACGTGCTCGTGCGGGTTCAGCGTGGAGTTGCTTAGATTTATTTTATGTTGTCAATCTTTGTGCTTACTGCTGAGTCATCTCTCTATTTTTCCCATTACCCTCCGTCTCAGCCGACCGCGTAAACATTAGGACGCATGCAGCGGGATAGTAGCTTCAACAGTAGCTCAGCTTTTCAACTATTAACGGGCCATCACATCACCTAGCAGTTAGCTCGTTTGGTTTTGTTTTATTGTGTTTAGCGTCCAAAAGCGACTCAGTTCATTTGGTTCAGAGTACGATGTTCCAGATGGTGTAAAAGAAGCTTTGACTGCGGCCTACGCTGTATGTTTGTGTAAACACTGATAACGTTAGCCGACCAGTGTTTCGGGTAAAGACAGCACTTTCCGATTACGACGCCTGGGCGCACAGGACAGTATTTTTTTCAGAGCACTAAGGCGTGTTAGTTGTTAGTCACAACGGTCAGTTAGCAAAGTTCTGTCTCGTTAAGCCACTGTTTCAAACAACCTGTTTAAATAGTATAAAGAATTTTGTTTTTTTACGGATTAAAAGCGAGGTCAGATTTATTCGTCTTTATTGCTAAGTCTTTTCTTGTCAGCTATGTCTAAACATAAATAGGAATTTTCTCTCGTAGTTTTGATTGCGCCTTAGACCACAAGCAGATTACATTTATCACACTATTTATGTTAGCTGAATTATATTTTTGTGCAATGACAAAAGAAACTTGAAGCAGCTCGCTTTTCCAGCCATAAAAACAGCGCCCTGGCATTTAGCCACCGTCCTCCACCACAAAAACCGGGCATTGACATAATTGAACACTTGCTAGAAATTTCCGTTGCTTGAAAATCCATATACCGTAGGCAAAAAAAAATATTTGGGTTTTACTGCCGGCTAGATGCATCTAATTAATTCTCACTCTTTCTTAACTATTCTGATTGACCTTTGTTTTTTTCACTTTTCTCCACAGAAACGCGGCAGAGAATCTAAGCAATCGCCCCGAAGACCTTCCCATAGGCGTGCGGACCATGTGTGCGGCGTTCCCGTTCCACGTGTTGTTTGGCCGCGACTTCGGCATTGTGCAGGCGGGCAAAGGCCTGCTGCGTCTCACCGGACATCGCTGGAAAGAAAACCGAGGACACCATCTGAAGTTCGACGACATCTTCGAGATCACCCGGCCTGTCATTGAGTGCACATTCGAATCTATACGCAGCTATTGCAACCAGGTATGTGCTTTCCCGAACAACTTCTTCCTTCTCGTTTTACATCCGGAAGCATGCATTGTTGAGACAGTGCTGAATTTCCGACAATCCGGCAATCCAATGTCTTCAGCATGTGGTGTAGAAGAAAACTGAATTTTTTATCTGCAGCTGCCGTCATTTAAGTTTTACTACGTACAACTTTTAAATCTTTTTTGGCGCCATATTAGTACTCTATCTTCAATCCGAATAATGCGCTTGAACCCTTGTGTAGCTTTCCTCAACGTTACTTAAGACAAAGGCGCTGTTGAGACTTCTCTGCGCCAAGGCGCCATTCGCACTGTGTTTCATTTGGAACATGCGGTACAATTTATTCCAAGTTCCTCTACTATGGCGTCAAACAAGCCCAAATCTCGCTATGGGCAGAAAACTTGAAAATTTGCGTTTTTATTTGCTATTGTGAAAATGATATATCTTTATTGGTGTGTTTACGTTTGGAATGATTGAGTTTCCATTCTTTCTTGTCATATTCATAGCAGCATTAGAGTTAGGTCATCACGCTGACATTTAAAGGGCGCCTCAATATTTGAATGAATAAATTGTACGGCGCCAAATTACCATAAAATGTGACAATGGGATAGCGTAAGAACATCGTGGTGAGCAATCAGGCACCACCACACGTGCCATACAAATAGAGAGGAGATTTTCCTCTCTCCACTTCGCGGCCTGCCAATCTGGCATACTGGTCGCAGCTGGTTCGTCGTGCACCAATCTTGGCAAGCAGCTCTGGCCACCTGCTAAGGTACCACTTGCCACCCTGAAGGCGAAAAATGTGTCGCCGTCGGTCGGTGTGGGGTCATGGGGCTGTTATGCTATCGCATGTTATGTTGATGGTAGTAGCGCCTAGAAGTGATGCTAGCATTTTGGTTAACAGAAATCTAAAAAAAGACACAAAGATAAGTACACGACATTCTGTTGTCACGTATAGACAAGGAAACTTGTGTGCAAAGGTCTCCGTCGGCAGTCAAAGTGAAGCAAAGACATGGTAAGTCACTCAATTTTCAACAGGGTAGGGACATATTTCTCCGACATTTCTTAATTGTACTAAGGCATTTGGCCTCCTCATGAAGATCTCCCCTTATTGCTCTTACACGCTGCCTCCAGTTTAAATATTTAGATATTGGCGCTTCACTTTTACCTGTTTATTACGTGAACCAACTCGATATCCATGGTTCAGGAAATTAGTGCATGTTATATTGCTTTGTTTCTCTGAAAAAGGCAACTTTGGTGTCTACTTTCTAAGTAATAAATATATTGTGACGAACTAGAAGACGATGAAGTGGCAGTGGCACAGGCATGAGCGCTCCTGCTAGGCCCGCAGCCATTAAAACTGATTTTACGAATTGGAAAAACAGCGCAATCAAAGACGAGACACAGCGCTAGTGTCTTGTGCTTCTCTTGTGTCTCGTCTTTGATTGCGCTGTTTTTCCAATTCGTAAAACATGTACCAACCAGCCCGTATTTGCCCTCTTCGCCATCGCCATCTGTCATCACGTGTAATTCTTCAGCTTGCCGTCACTTAAAATTTGGTGGAGGTTGCCAAATTCAATTCCTCCCCCCAAGTTGGATCTCCGCAGTGGCCGCCACCTCGCCACCATGTCCACCGAATCCACTTCATCCCCGCCCGCTGCACGACATTGCACATGCGTCACGCCACAAGCCTTACACTCGCATTCTCCCGTGCCTGTGTAGTGCGCACCAAGGCTGTGCTTTTGCCGCGAGGGGGGGGGGGGGGGGGGGAGGGGGGGGGGGGAGGAGGAGACTGTGCTACGAACGCAGGGAGGGCGACGAGGTCTTTTGAACGTTGACGACGCTGTGGCGCGTGCTTGAGTACTGTTCGTCCGTCCCAAGCCGTCTATTATCTTTCTAGCAGATTACCTCTTCTAGTTCTTCTAGTTCTTCTATTCTTCTATTATTCTATTATTCTTAGTTCTATTATTCTTCTAGTTCGCGCGATCGAGACGATCACCTGGTGGCCCCGAGTCATGTGACGGACTAGAAGACGATGAAGCGGGCAGTGACTCGGGCATGAGCGCTCGTGAACGGCCTGCAGCCTATAAACCATATCATCGCGATCTGTCGTCACGTCTTGTCCTTCGGCTTGCCGTCACGTAACAATATTTTATTTATAACTCTAGTACTAACTGCAGCGCAATGAAGTCTTTGTATCATCGTAAGGCTAAAAAAGAGTACATTCCTCGTCTTCAAGTTTCGCAGCTGCTTCGTAGAACTCTGAACAAAAGGCACAAGCTTGCCCGTCTAATTTCAAAAAACTCTACAAAAACAGAAGCCGGAGCCAATTTTACAAAATATCTGTTACAGATGCAGATTAACTGTTAAATAGCGCGGAAGGCAGGAATGATGAATGAAAGAACACGCAATACAAGCGCTGGCCTAAATCACAGCCTTAATTAACCGATACGGAACCATGACACAAGACGCTGACACAACGCAAAGTCAGCGATTACGTATGCAGCAAGATTACTCGCGACCGCCTACCGGGAAGTGCGAAAAACCTGTGCTTGGGATGCTAATACTATGCAGTGCCGTTTGCATGCCTCTCTCGAGATGCAGGGGCTGCTAATTGGGCATTCCGCCTCCCTATAGTTGCCTCAGCACTCATTCGCACCACCGAATTCAAGATACCAAGCAAGGTAATGCACTTGTTTATCTGTTTCTGGCGAATCTTTAGTTTATACCAGCCTTAAGGGCTTCACGGCGCAATCCTGGACTTGCGCCTCCTAGCGACAACTCTCATTAGTTCCCTCGCAAGAGTTTCCGCTACGTTTTCTCTGTTTCCGTCATCTCACCACAGTTTTGTTTTGTTTCCATCCTGTCGGCACTGTTCTCTCCTTCCACTAGAATTACCCGCGGCTCATTGGCTTGCGCATGGTGCCGTGTCTCTTTCTGGAAGACACTGTCTTAAAAAACTTTGATCCGCATTGCTCTATTTCTGTCTCTCCGAGGCACGGATTCGGATTTTAGTTCGCAAAAAAAGGCAAACAAGATAAGTCCTCTTGCTTAAGCCCATGATGCTCGTTAAGTTTGAGAGCGCCCAAATAAACAGCTTGGTGGAAGTCCTGGACATCCAAGAGAACTGCCATAAAATAGAGCTGCTGGTGCTCTTTGGCACTTAAAATCCCCTCGCTCTTCTTTTTTTTTGGTGTACTTGCTACGTACCCTAAAGTGTTCTAACCTGCAGATGTGTACAGTAGCTCTACATGGAAAGTTATCACTGCACCGCTCTTTGAAAAAGCACAATTCCCTTTCGCATCAAATGCTTCACGAATGAAGTCAGCAGAACGCAGAAAGCTGGTAAAAAAAAGCCAAAATGAAGTCATGTTTAAGTTTTTTATACCGGTTACACCCAGCGAGAGCACTGGTTTAGGGCATTAACTAGTGTTTATCTTCTGTTTAAAATGAATTCGCGAGACTGTTGATATTGATATCGATCAGTGATTCTTAATCGCTTTAGGGGTATGACGCTATAGCTTTAGTGGGTTAGTGCCCATGAATGCAGAAATTGATAATCCTCTACTTAACATTCATAGATGACGACGACTTCGCATACCACAGCCAGCGCAGTGGTGCAGTGGTTAAACGATGCGCCACTGCGCTTCCGCTGGCAGGTGGTTGTTTCTATCGCAGCCACCGGTAGGGCTTGTGCGACCCATCTTGCTGTTCCCAAGCAACCTCTCGCGATGAGTCATTAATTTAGCTACCACCTGCCTCCTCCGAACATGCCCGAGCTTCTCCCATTGGCTGCAGTTTGCGCGACGCTCCCCCGAACTAACCCGAGCTTAGCCGAGTAACCTCGAGTTTGTTTGGAGCACAAGACAAGACAGCATTCTTGTTCAGAGTTCGCACGTCTAGAGGAAGGCTTTCAACCTAAAACGTGATGGAGTTATTGTGGATGCAAGAAAAGGGTAGAATGCAAACAGGATTCTATTTTTTTAGTGCTATTTTCTTATTCTGCTTAGGTGTTAGACGCGAAACAGGAAAACCAGAGGCAAAGAGACAGTATCAGAAGACGTGGTTTTTTTTTTATACATGTAAGCAAAGGAGTTGCACAGAGAAGTCTCATGTGAGGATACTCGTACGAGGGGGCCAATCCAAAGTAAGATCAATTTCTATGGCAGCAGTGACTGTGCAGCTCGATTTTTTGCCTTGTCCGCCCACATCTGGGATTGGTGCCGTGGGAAACCCGTATCGCGAAGAGGTTGCGGTCACGACTGCGTCAGCCTGCATCTAAGTATTGGGATCTGTGCTTTTGGCGCTCGTTCAACGTCCAGTTTTTCGAATAGGTGGTTGAAGGCGAAGACGGCAAAATTTCTCGCATTTCCTCACGTTGTTATGTTAGATTTGCCTCTGATTAAGACTGAAATTAGAAAATATGAATAAATTGAAATATAAAGAGATAATTCCTGCACTATTCATTGGTCCTTACGTCCTACAACAGGCATATGTTGAAAGCAGCATTTTGTTTGTGTTTTTTTTACCTTAAACCCTGATATAAAGCCTCCAGGCTATGTAGGTTCGAAGTTGACAATATCGTGCCCAACGGGCGATCTATAAGCGCCGCAGATATAGAATTTTATCTTCAAGTAATATCCAGTGCAGATTAAAATGCAAAACGCGTTTCAATGCAACAGATGTATACAGTTTGTTGAAAAAAAAAAAATGTCAGCCAATATTGACCTCTGCGTATCTTATACCGTATAATATTGTATATCATAATGCAGAAATGTAAATTCTATATTATTTCGCATATATTAATGCATACTCAAGGACACAAAAAGACACAACGGTCTGAAAAGAAAGGAAAATGCGTACAGCCAGATTTTTTAGAGACGGAAAATAAGCAGGCATTAAGTAATCGTGTCTAGTTAACACATCTGAAGTCCATTAAGAAAATTAGGATATCAGAGCAGTTTACAAATAAAAAACTAACGTATAAATTGCAGCTGTGAACCACTCGTACATTTAAAGTACCTTTTGTTAAAAATATAATAAGTATCAACATTTTGTTTCTCACTACGTTCTTTCATTCTATTAGTATAAGCTTCATTATATGCTCATCTTACAATTCTATGTATTATTGTGTCTGGTTAATAACTTGGTTTTTGTGTTTTATTCTGTTTGTTATACTTTCGCGCAACCTTTACCTAATAACGAGCTCCACTTTGTTCGACTGTTTTTCATGTTATTCTTCATAGCATATCCCCTTAGAGGCACCGACTACGGTGCCTCTAAGGGGATATGAGGCAACGACTACGGTGCCTGATTTCACGCATCAGTTTTTGTTACCGCTTTCAAAGCCGCTAGTAAGGCTGTGATTATGGTCCTGAAGAGCGGATACCAGCAGAAGAAATGCAACAAAATAGTACATGCCACCGGTGGAACCTGGAGCCATTACTCCTTCGTGCCACTTGCAGTGCTCTACCATCTCATCTATGGTGCCCGTCGCGCCTCCCTCTACCGAGGAAAGTATTGGTAGCAGATAACTGCAGTCTAACCTCCAGTGTTGAGCAGCGCCGCATTCAAGAGTTAGGTTTGGACAGGATACGGCCATTTAGAGCCTAAGTGCTACACTAAGGATACTCCTCTCTTCCCAAAGTATAACGACAGTCGCTGTCGAGGCAATCTTGATGCCATACTTAGTGTGAAAGCGTCTTCATCTAGCTTCCCTTTCTCTCAACTGCATTCCACGACGTCGTTCATCATTCCAGCGCTTAAGCTCTCTTAAGCCTTGACCGGCACCTGAAGTGTAATTTTCCCACCGACAGCACGTATTTAATGGCAGCGAACCAAACCACAATTGTTCTGCAGGTGTTCGTGGTGCAGACCAAGGAAGGTGTGCTCAAACCCGCAGCTACAGCCACCTCCAATCCCGAGGATGTGGGCGACAAGAACAGTCCAGACGCTCCTCCTCCGCCTGTGCTTCGTCTCAAGGGGCAGATGGTGTCGGTGGAGGAGACGCAGAGCATCATGTTCCTGTGCTCGCCGCGCGTCAAGGACATCGACGACATGCAGCGCATGGGACTCTACTTCAGCGACCTGGCCATCCACGACCCGGCGAGGGAGCTCATCCTCCGCTCGCACCACCACCGCGGCGAACGAGAGCTCATTGAGAAGCTGGACGAGGCCACCAACCGACTGCGCATGCTCCAGTCGAAGCTGGACGAAGACAAGAAACGCACCGAGGAGCTGCTGCACGGCATCCTGCCCGCTAAGGCAAGCTGATACCCCTTTGGTTTTAATGAACCGTCGTTTTCTTTCCGAGCATGGTTACAATTGTAACAAAATTCAATTCAGTTGCCAGCGTGGCTGTTCACTTAATCTATTCTCAGTTGTAAAAGCCATAAAAGAACAACTCTCTTTCCACTACGCCCAAGTAACTAATCACCTTTTCTATTACTTTCAAACTTGCTGCTTCTAGTTCTAGATCAGCACACACCTTTAGTTAAGCGTCCGCGTTCTGCGCATGCGCATTCGTTACCCGCAGAGTGAATGGCTACGCAAGGTCACTGCTGCATACTCCTATCTGAAAGTGTCTAGTATACTCTAGCTACCTGTTTGGCGAGGGCTGTTTTGCTATTTCTATGCCGTGTCATGCCACAGCTATAGTGCAACTGAAGCCGAGCCGTGACTATTCTCTACGCTTCCATTGTGATTTCTATTTATAGGCTGGGCAAAAGTTGCAGTGCACTAGCGTCCTTCTCCAATAGTAGAAAAATACCAATGCCGTAGTCATTGCCGTTGTACGCCATCTACGGGGATTTCTGAGGCCGTGGAGGCCTAATTCACAATACTTTTTTCTCTATATATGTTTGTGACCGGCGAGATATAGATCGTTGGCCTCAGAGTTTGAACGGGCACAAAGCAATGTTCGCATTAAATTTCTTTGTTTTTCTGTTGCACGCTCACTGTCGACAATTTGTCCGCGTAAGCCAAGGCGATAAATTCTTGTGCATACAAAATAAACGAAGGGATGCAACCCATAAGCTAACTGAGTTAAAACATGAGTTCTTTTACAAATACCCAAGGAAAGGACCAAATAGTCACACCGCAAAGACCAATCTAAAACGAAAATGTTAACAATAAGCTGTCAAGCTAGAGACCAGAACGAACCTTTAGGAGTCGAGTTTCTTTTCGCTGACGCGTCGATCACGTAGCATAGGTTACAAATGTCATATTGATAAACGAATCACTGAACGCTTATCGATAGGCGACTAGAAAGTGTTAGAACCAGTTTGATCCTGAACTGCCTGTTTTAGCCTACCGAAAATGTAAAAAAGCGCACGAAGATAACTTCTATTCTAAGTGATGGATTCAGAATGAGTATAGAACATTCTATGCTCCGGTGATGGGATCAACCCAAAAGAATCACCCGCGTATTTTCACCGATGCTAATTGCGGAAAGGCTGATATCGTAGTTATTCCTATCTTTGACTCCAGAATCACAGACCCGATACTTGGGTGCAGGCCTCAACAGGGCTAACTATTCAAAAAAGTTTCCTGTCTCTCTGTCAAGTCCAGGAAAACAAAGAAAAGGAGGAATGGAATGAATTATATGGAACAGTAGGCGCCGCCTTCAGAACTTGCTGCGGAAAGTCATATTGCTTTCCGCTATGTTTAGTTTCTCTCCTACTTGTGGTATCATCTTTGTTAGTGCTTAGTACGTTAAGAAGCCCTGGGAAACAAATTGGGGTTGGCATTTATTAACCTCCACATAGTCTGCGCAAAGTCTTTGAGACACGCCCGATAGACTCACGATGGGTGCCCACGCATGAGGCTGCGCTGATTCGCTAACGAAATAAACAATATCTGTTATTTGCCAACTGAAAAGTATATGGCGGAAAAGACAGTAAAATATTTGATGAAACTTTGCATACTAAATTGTTTTCAGTAATCTCCAGGTTCTTTAGCTCTGTCTGGCGTCTCCCGAAAGCAATCTCGAAGAATAAGGTTTATATGCAGGAGGTTGCGCTGCCCGCGGTTCATATGCTATCGAGCAGTGGCCGGTATTAAAATGTAAACCCGAGGGCTTAAATATATACAATATCGCCTAGAGCGAATCGGCAGCATCTAGCCTGGAGGATATTTACAGAGGTGTAATCAGAATCTGTGCGAGGAAGGCGCCGGTTGATTTACAAAACCTGTCCGTTATTGATTCGTGACTGCATGTGATCAGTCATGTATTTTGCGCTTATGGACTCTCTCATATTTAAGAAAGCACATCTTTTCTCTTGTGCACTTTCGGAAGGTCCTTCTCTACAAGGCTAATAAACAATAAGTAACTTTCATACCATGGTTAACATTAGCGAGAGGATGCCTGTGCAAAAGAACGATTCATTATCAGCGCTGCGTATTGCGACAAAGCATTTTATTCAGTTGAAAGATAAGGATTAAGGCGAATGTCTAAAATCAGAGCTGACAACGCATGTAGGAAAATACCGACGATTTCAGGGATTGCAGGGAAGGCACTGCGAGTGTAATAAATATAATAATCTAATCGGTGCTATTTAGATCCTCAGCTAAGCATAGAAAATATTTCTGTTGTTTTTGACGGCTTACCCCTAAGAAGCATTCAAAGCACTCGGGCTAATTTTTTTAGTATGCACTCAAAAAATCTTGTCCGAGCTGACAATAACATATTAATTATAATAAGCTTGGTAGGCGCTGGCAAGAAGCAAATACAAGCTACAGAGAGTGTTGAAATTGCATCACGTAACTAATATAGTCTGCCAATACTTATCTGAGGCGTGGTCGGTTTTGAGGATAAAGAGTAAGCTTGACGCTCACCAACTAAAGGGCACTAGTCACATGCAGGATGCACGGGCAGGAAATTTCCAGGCGGGAATCAAGACTTATTGCAATCATTTACCAGACGTGAATCGACGAGCACCGCAAAACAAGTTAGCATCGGCCACACGCATGCTATTGTAGCAATTACAGGTAGAGCTATTACAATCACCTGTACCCCCTAAACCTCCCGAAATTTGCGAGTATTGATATTACAGTGAGCTAATCTGCATTACTCGCCGCTCATCGTCTGAACTATTCAGCCTAAGTGCACTTCAGGCCTGCTTAGATCTGTGCGGTTCTCTGCTAGCCGTGCTGGCCCTACTCTCATAAATTGGTACCTGGCTACCGCTAAGAACCCTCCACTAACCTGAAAGCTTATAGATGGCTCTCGCGTTTTTGGACTCGTTTAATTTCAACAGCTACTCATTCCCACTGGAATTAGCGTCGTCAAAGTCAAGAGGAAAAGAAAGGTTGTCGTTATTTCGAACTCTGCCTGAAATTAATTAATTTTCGTTCAGTTGCAATAACTTATTATCAAGGGACGAGTGCATAGATGAGGCTTCGAAAACAAAGGTTGCCAGTAGTCTTGGAATGTTGAAGACTGAGGTTTGTGTCTGGCACAATCAGTTACCTTTCATATCTGTTGAAATATTACAATCAGTGTTCAATCAGTGCAACTGTTCAAACACTGGTGTCGTTCAGCTTGCAAAAAAATCAATACGCTCTAGGTAAATGCAGTTAACGTCCGTGGAAGCCCCGAAGAGAATTCAACCTTCCGGGCTGTCAAAATAACAGAATTAGCATGAATTTCCTATAGTGAGTGGGCGCAAATTGAACGTCTGTGATCTCTGGTCACTTGCTTGCTGAATGCTTCTGGCGAATTCAGTCTTTAAGGCAATGCCTTTGGGTAGGCGGGTGGCTGCACCGAAGCCAGTGGTGAGCCATGGTTGGATGACTATGTGTATTAGTGGAGTGGCGTCGAGTTTTTACTGATTCTTCTTTACAATTGAATCATAGAGTCCTTTTAATTTTAATTTAACAACAAACATGTTATTCTTTCCTACTTGAGTAGAATTAAATTATGCTACCCTATTTACGCTGTAATTCTAGTCCGCGAGAAAGTGCCCAAAAATTATGCCCAAAACTACTTCAGCTATAATCCGTTATAAAAGGAATTTTACTGCTGCCAGAACACCTTTGGCTACTTATGTTTAAAGCAACAAGGTAAATGCGCGCTCCTTTTTACATCTCTGACGATATGTCTTCCTTATTTGCAAATCAGAGCGGCAGAATGTGGTTATATTATCAAAGTTAGCGTTATTAAAAGGGTAAATTATGAAAACATCTTCATGAAACTTTAATCTCAGGCCTGTAGTCGAGTTAGGTAAATTAGTAAGTTATTCAATAAATTACACCACCACATGCGTTGGCCAGATGTAATGAGTGCACAAAAGTTTGTTCCTACAGTCACGTCTCTTGATTACCTTCACCACTATAGCTTGATGCGTGACTGCAACTAGCAAACGACAAGACATTAAAAATATTACATTCTAGGAGATGCACAACAAAATAGCCAGTGTTGGAGAGTGCAACTTTGAGTGCTATACTCCCGGCACGTCCTGTAGGTTTAGCCGTGTTGAGCCTCGGTATCAAGTCATGATGCCATGTCTCTCTCGAGAAAGCCATTTTTTTAGGAGACCACGGAATAATGCACGGTGTTTTCGTAGCGCCCTCAGCACGTGTACCAAAGGGAGCTAATGCGACCGTCATTCCGTCTGGATAGAGCGCTCCCGTTCCAGTACGGCACACAGCCGCCTCCCTCAGACTGTCCCTCTGGCGTGTGCTCTACGCGAAGAGATAGAGAGAGAAAGAGAGAGGTGAAAGTGGAATGCACACATTGGCACTCCACGAGTCTAACGACTCCAGGGTACGCTGAGGGAGGCCGATCTTTGCTGCATTTTGCAACAGAGGTAGAACACAACGACGCAAAGAGTACCTGTTGCTGCATTCGAGAGGGTGGTGGCTTCCGTATCCGAACCTAAAGCGTGTTATTTGCACGGGCGTGGTTTCTCCCTGGGCTGTTGCTTCTCCTTTAAAAAGAACGACGCGACTGCTCCCGCAACCGCGCCTCGTTTGAGGCGCGGCCGTAAACAAACGCCACATGCTACCCTACCGCCATCTATCCCCGATGGATCTTGCGCGCTGCAATGCATACGCGATGCGTGCACATGTTTGTTTTTCTGCGGCTGAATGCGTGAACAAATCGAATGGAAACCGCGGGAGAGCTCGGTGCACACAGCTCAGCATTTCGGATTCTAAATGCCTTCTTTGTGGTGTTGAGGGATCTCGCAGTACGAAGCCAATGGCGGTGGTTCTCAAACCGGAAAGTCTCTATGCTGTTTGCGAAGCGAAGCGCCATTTTTGTCGAATGCATATGGCTCGTATAGCTGCTCGAAACATTGCAGGCATATTTCGAAACAAAAAGAAAAACGTTGGTCTACTGCACGGGTAGCTCAGCTTCTACTTCAATATTAATGCTACTTGTTGGAGTAGCAGTATTTTTTTTCCAGTGCTAGGAAATATCGCCTGGCATCAAGTCTCGTCCATTTGGTAGTTGTAAAGGTGTTCTGAGACTCTTTCAGTGAGATTAAATTCATTTTTCACTGTAATCTCTGTGTTCATATATATTGTTCAGTGTGCGTCTATATGTTTCGCTGGGACAACGTAGCCGCAGATGTAATAGGGCTAGGTAAACAGGAGTTTGGTCGGAGAGGCCTCTCTTGGAGTGAATGTAACCAATGATAATGATCATCCTGATCATGACACATTAACACACATTCTGAGAAGGCGGTCCTCATGGACCGAGCCTTTCGTAAACCTCAATTCCCAACGAATATTAAAGCGCAG
The DNA here is from genome assembly GCA_030143305.2 of Amblyomma americanum. NCBI lineage: Eukaryota > Metazoa > Arthropoda > Arachnida > Ixodida > Ixodidae > Amblyomma > Amblyomma americanum. The sequence goes on from JARKHS020009373.1 coordinate 170,493, forward strand.
TACTGCAGCAGCTGCTTGTAGAAGTACTTCCTTGTGAGCAGTTACCCCTCCCTTTACACACCCTGTTGAGATATCGGAAATAAGTAGGGCCTGCTGTTAGGCGTAAAAGCGACCAGTGCTTCGCATACAATAACGCTTTAAAGCTTCCTTGCAGCAAGGAAGGCAACTGGCTGCTTAAAAACCCACACAGAGTCCGCATCATTCTCCGCAATTCTGCAGTCGCTTAACTTGGCTGGCACGAAGCAGGTGAGAAATACCAGGTATTGCAGAAAAGATTTAAGTAATTTTAGAAAATAAGGCTTTTGCATAATAAATAAGACAGTTACGGCCACCAGAAAACCGGTAAATTGTTTTAACTAGTAAGCGGTTAACTAGTTTCTACGAAATAAGCTTTCGACTATTAGAGTAACGCGCCTGATTGCATATTTAGTTTGGTAGTTGGCCGTTACTGACATTCATATTATTTCTTAAACTTTCGAAACTTGATTACCCTCGGTGCTTCCAATCGACAATGTTTGGTATTTCGGAAAGTTCCATGCACTGGAAGGGTTGTTTATCCTGCATGCTTTTCGAAACCATGTCCACACAGCGTTTAGTGTAATCGCGCTTTTTGAAATAATGAAAACTCATAATCCTGTTATTACCGACCGGCTGCAAATTTCTATTTCCAACCAGGCTCCTCACTCCAATGGATGTTATGAGAAACTAGTTAGCCAGATTAATAGATTAATCTTTACCTCAAACAGCCTATATACGAAACTTCCCTGGGGAATTCTCTGAAACGCATTAAGGGAATGATAATTTTTATTTCGTGAAAGCTGCCCAACGGCTGCTGCATTTCTTTAGTATTATTTATAAGCTAATTCCTCATTCGGATACAATAAGCAGTTAAGCACACCAGACACACACGGTTGCTGTTCAGAAAAATACATAGTCATTACTTTTTACCCTCCATCAATGAACCATTGTTTTTTCTTCGAAACAAATATGATCAAAGGCAGATTCACTATGACAACAGGTGGCCAAGCTCCTGTGCCAGAACCTTCCCGTCGAGGCTGAGAAGTTCGAGACGGTCTCCTGCCTCTTCTCAGACATCGTGGGCTTCACGAACATGTGCGGAAGCTGCGCGCCCATGGACATCGTGCGCCTGCTCAACAAGCTGTACCTTCAATTCGACAACCTCTCCAACATCCACGGCGTCTACAAGGTAAGAATCCCCAGCGTAACGCCAGGACATTTCGGCTCCACTACGACACCGTGGCCCTCGTTAGTGAACATGAGCGGGATAGAAGTGTAAAACAAACAATTCATTGCATATTCGTTCACCCTCTGTCGGTTTTGAGGACATTTCATCTACATCGAGCTGACATCGCGTGTTTAAAGATTTCGCAAGGTGCGTTCGAGAACAAATGGAGTGAAATGTTTTTTAGACGGCATCAACATCGTGCCCTAAAAGACGTTAAACATGAGCATAAAATGACAAACGAGTTCTGGATGGAGAAGGCTGAAGTAGCGAGTGTTGTTTATGCAAGAAGGTGGCCAGGGTGCGGGGACAAAGCCAGAGAAAAACAAAAACGTGCTACCTATAGAAGCGGTCTACAAGTAATGAAGCCTTCTGGCAAAATCACACCTGAAGAAAAAAAGAAAAGACAAGCACCAGCTAGATGTAACCAGAGGTTTGTCGGCATGCACATTAGTGGGCTCATTCCGCCTCATTTCCATTCGTATATGTGCGCTAGTGTTAATGAGCATCAGAGTGTGTAAACCTCAAGCACCAGCCGCAAGCTCCGTAGTGGCGCGGCGCGACTGTTTCTAAGTAGATATGAGTCGGGTTGTGGGCATGTGTGTTTGAGCGGACGTCAAAGTCTGTGTGAGGGGGGTGAATACGAGGCCCTGTGAGTATGCGGAAATGGAATTGGGCTGGGCCCTCTTGAGGGCGAATAAACTGAAGACGTGTCCTTCAGTGACTGTAAGCGTACGTGGCCGTGAATTCCGACTCCTATCAGATTCCCCACTCCGGCGTAGATCTCGACAACAAACTGTAGTTGTAAGGAGCTTACAAAAGCAATCGTAAAGAGCGCTATGACGCCGCACATGCAGTACAACTGAACACAACCGACCCTACCAGCCATTTGCAGCTTCCGAGCCCCTTCGGAGACTCTGAATGAGTATATTGATTTCGTGTGCTATATTTCGTCCGTAGTCTGTATCAATGAGTCAGCGGCCTCAGGGTTCGACTATCTTGTCGATAGTTCTGGAAACTTTCTCCAACATATGGTTGCATGTGAGCCGCTATCAACGTCGGCGACCAAATGTAGATTTTAGTGGATTTGAATGTGAACACGGATTATGCCTTCAGAATATTAGTAGGCTTTAGTGCTTATGAATAAATGTGAGCGTGATAAGTTGGGGGACAGGAAAAAAAATTCATTGGCGTCCTCTGTGATCATAAACGCCGAAACCTCCGAACAGAGAACACCAAGGCGGGATTCTTAAAGCGCTTCAATTTTGTTTTTTAATGAACATACGGGGCATACGCGCAGCGGAAGGCAGAAACACTGAATATTTTGTGCGACTTAACTCTTGGCTGACGTCTGGTGCAGCTATTTGAAAGTTTCAAAGCGCTGGTGTGCGTTAATACTTTTTTTAAATGCATGGGCAGAGTTAATCTTTAGGCATTTTTGTCGCTTACCATTATCAAAAAATTCTTATTTCTTAGTAGTTTTTTTTTGTACCTCAGAAACGTTTACGGTTCAGTATGACGACACTGACATTGCAGCCTCTAGCCCGTGTGCCACATAATACCTAAGGCGGTAAGGGGAAATAGGGCTGCTGAGTTGTTTACCACACTGCCTGCGCAGGTGGAGACCATCGGCGACGCGTACGTGGTGGTGGCCGGTGTTCCGGACTTCGTGGAAGACCACGCTGACCGGCTGGTTGCTATGGGACTCGACATGATCACTGCCACAAAGACTGTGGTGAACCCTGTCAGTGGAGACCCCATCCAGGCAAGTTTTACTGCCACTTTCACGCGCCAAGTAGAGCGCTGCGATAGCGAAGACAAGAGGCGTATCTGGCTGCAGTCAACAACGTGTTAAATAACCAAGCGAACATTCAGAACTTTAGTTTTTGTAGAAATGCCCTAATATTTCTCAATTCTGCTGAAAATTTCACAATCGACTGGTCTGTGTGAACGCATCTGAATGCAATAAAGCAGTGGTAAAGAGCACAATTCTGATATTGAGGTCCATGCGCTAATATTACGAGGGATATTTCAAGCAGCTGTGCTGTTCTGTGCTTTCTCAAGTTAAACACCTCTAATGAGCGTCACGTAAGTGACCCGCGGGATTTTATCACTTCGGCTGTACGCTACTTTCTTGCGCAATAAGTTGGACTTGGGAATGATTTTGAGCTGAAATGAGCGAAAATATGAACAGCTGCTCTTACTGGAAGATTTCCAAAAGCCGTAATAAGCCGTAATTCTGTGTTTATATATATATATATATATATATATATATATATATATATATATATATATATATATATATATATATATATATATATATATATATGTGTGAAGGAGGCGAACAGTCAGCGAAAACAAGGTGCACAGGGGAATGTTTCTTTTTTTTATGTGTAGTGCTGATCAGTGGGATAATAATACTTCGATTAATCTATCGCGTAAAGCAAATTACTTATAAAGCAACAGAAAACAACAACCATGCCACCGGTGGAATCCGAACCCTCGACCTCCGAATATCGCGCCCGGTGCTCTACCAACTGAGGTACGACAATGGCTGTCCAATATGCTGCTCTCGTAGGCATTTATGTTTATTGTGTGTAAGCAAACCTTGAGCCTACTACCGTCCGAGTGCCCTGCATCGACGAAGACGAGGTGCGGAGGGAGCGCGGGGAGCGAGCGCGAGAAAGAGGGCGATAAAGAATCCCCGTGGCCGGTCGTGTTTCTCCTGGTCCCTTGTGTCCTCCTGCAGATCTATCTGGACGGGGCCGCCGTCCCGCTACTATATATATTTCAAAAAGGATCCAATGAAAATGAACACAATCAAACTGAAACGCAGTTCAAGCTCAGTGCGTAATTCTTGAAAGGAAAGGGGAAAATTCTCTTCCCGGCGAGAACTTTACTGCCAATCAATGAACCTTGTATTTCGCACTGTGCGCGTAAATGCGCATTTCATATTATCTGGAGATTACTTCACTCAGTGGGGTATGTGCAAAAAAAAAACATTGCTTCTGTTCTCATACTAAGCAGCATACTTCATGCCCCTTACTACGAATCATCATCGAACACAGACGTGATATGGCCTTGGTGATACCTGTGTTTATCTGTTCTTTCCTTAGTATACTGCGCAGGTAGTGAGACTAAAAACCATTGAATTTGTTGCGACACTTACGCTAAAAATGATTTATTTTTCTCCATTATACTACGAGCATGAACAGAGCGCCGGAAACAACGCCTGCTTCAAGCGCTTAGCAACAGTGGTAGCTTGTTGCGGAGAGTGTTTGTACCTCGTCTCACTATACACTGAATTCTTCGACCTTTATCGCGAGTGAATATAAAATGCGAGGCAGACTTTCCCTAGTTCAGAGTGGTGCAGTAAGAAACCGCCTAAGCCGCCTCGGTGGCTGAGTGGTTATGGCGCTCGGCTGCTCGCCCGAAAGACGCGGGTTCGATCCCGGCCAGCGGCGGTCGAATTTCGATCAGAGGCGAAATTCTAGAGGCCCGTGTGCTGTGCAATGTCAGTGCGCGTTAAAGAACGCCAGGTGGTTGAAATTTCCGGAGCCCTTCACTACGGCGTCTCTCATAGCCTGAGTCAATTTGGTACGTTAAACCCCCATAAACCATAACCATAAGAAACCACCTATGAACCCCAAGAAACCCGCCCACAAAGAATTCGATAGGAGCTCTTTTGCGTGAGGTGGCTTCGAAACACCAAAATTGCAGTCGCCGTTCAATTGAACTAATCAATACGATTGCCTCAACTATCACCACCGCGCTGCAAAGCTGTTTGGAAGCCATGCACACAAAAAGACATCAGTGACTATTGGACTGGCGAAAGTAGAGAAGCATCCGACTACTAGCGATGTTTGATGCAGCGCTGTCGTGCTCTTGCATCTAGTTAAGTCGTGCAGTGTTTAAATAAAACAGTGGGGGAGTGAAACAAAAAGTGATTAAGTGTACAACGCTGCCTCCGCGGAGATGAATGCGTCTTTGGTTTCAGGAATGAAAGGAAAATGTAGTGCAGCAAGCAGAACGATCTGTTTCTAACAAAGTTCATGCAAAACAATGAATGCGACTGGAAACAAGAAAATGACAACAAAAGAAGCAACCCTAGAAATAAAGGAGACGAACAACTGAACACTACTTCACTGTGCGATCAAATATATAAGCAGGAAGAAAGCGGGAAAGGGAGCAAGACGTTTCTAGCTCTGTTGAGAGATAAATCTTTCAAGATTCCCTATCTGTAATCCTTCACGACAACACTGCTTTGTTAAGCAGGAAAAATTTAGTAAATTAGAGACTGGCTAAATCCGTCCTGAAATCTTGTAACGGCGCCTGATCACGTGAATACTTCGCCGGCGATGACTGGCACATCGCTTTCACGTTTTACACTATTTCGACGAGAACCGAAATCATATTCTATATAGCAGCGCGTCGAGTATTGTTGATATACTAAGATCTGAATCGCCGCCCGTTTGTCATACCATAGATTCGGCCTGCGGAATGCCGTTGTACTCAGCAACTTAAATAGAGAAAGTGAAGACGCAACCTATCGGCTTTGTTACCGCTATTCGCTTCCGATGAGCTTGGTATGAGCATAAAGGATTATAAAGTGGACTTACTTTCAATTGGTATGATGGCGCTATTTGCTGATATATCACAAAGTGTTTTTGGTTTCGGCTCTTTGTCATGATTAGTCTAGAGAATTCTATATTTATCTAATTAGGAAGAGATCACATCGCAAATATGACGTCGCACACAGGCGTTTGTTTCTTTGTAAATTAGGAAAGAACTCAGGGACTTCTGCAATTTTCTCAAAAGCGCAACCACCTCGAGACGAAAAAAAAATTGGCATTGGCGTACCTTGGCTAACCCTGGAATTAAGCGAAAAGCAAGCACGCTTGCTACGCGTCTGAGTCTCGTTCATGGCAGCTCCGCTACACGCTCGCGACAGCCGTTTTATATGCAGCCACACGACCACGTGGCTAAGACGTGGTATCACATGGTCTTATAACACCCCCATCGGATGCCATCAAGTGGTTTCACGTCACCCCTTCGGATGTTTTAAGGTCAAAGGTCAACCCAACGGTCACCCAATGTCAAAGATCAACTAAAGTTCATGGGTCAAGGTCAGGGGTGAAGGGTTGGACACCATAACTGGACCACGTATCGTCATAAACGGCTAACGTGGTTAGGCTGAAGGTCGTTCAAGGTCATTGTCCGGCCTACGCGACGACTGCTTTACCTAGCGTAGTGAAGCTTTTCGCATCAAAAAGCTAGTTGTGTTCCCGAAGGGATATCTGTAAACCTAGCTGAGCTTCTTGGTTCATTAGGTTTTCCCACTAGTGCCCCAATGAAATAGTCGATAAGGGCGCGATATATTTTTCCAGCCCGCAATGGTAACAACTGTCAGAAAAGAAGTAATGTGTCGAAAATGAGAAAAAAGTTCGAGCTCTTTTCTTGTTTACATATTCGTCTGCATGCTTTGGTAGTAATGACCGAAACTGACATATTTTCCGATCCCAGGTGCCTCTGACTGCGTAGTTGTGCGATTTAATTTTTTTCGCCTGTGTCGCTGCAACACATATAACTACAATGTGCTCATTCCTTATTTTGAACTTTATTTCTTGAGATGAGGTGCCTCTTCAACTCCTTACTTTCTGTTCTAGTTTATCTCGATCGCTACAAGCTCAAAGATTTGTTATGTTTCGTAATAGTTTATGACCTTTAAGAAACTCGCATGCTCTAAAATTGAAGTGGATATGCAACCGCTACGCTTCATTTATTACAGATGCGCATCGGTGTACATACGGGCTACGCGACGGCCGGCGTGGTGGGCATGACAATGCCCCGGTACTGCCTCTTCGGCAACACGGTCACCCTCGCGAACAAGACTGAAAGCCTGTCCAAGCCGTCCAGGGTGAACCTCACCGAGGTGGCCAGAAGGTGAGGAGAGGCGGCGTGATTTTCTTCCGTTGTCTCTTACTCAAGGAGCCCACGCTGATACAAACCTTTAGGCATGGGCGATGGCAAATAAACTAATCTTGACAATTTTTACAAAGAAAGAAACACGAAGTTAAAGCCCTTACAGAGGGCTGTTTCATAATTTACCTTTAACTTGAAAGCTCGTTTGAAGACATGTTAGCTGGGTTTTGAAGTCCGCATTTTGAGCCGGGAACGGTACTTGTTTATGCTCAGGGATGATGGACCTAAAAGAAAGAAGGAAAAGAGTGCACAGATGGCATGAATCAGCGAGGAAATGTTGAGCAGACCAATTTTTTTTTACACTAGCAGTTTCTATTGAGCGCTCCATTACTACAGGAATAGCCTCTGTAATTTTCAAAGACTATGATAGTTTGCGATTTCGCAGAAGAGCTACAAGTAGGTCTCTGGAGTATTTTTTGTCTGCAGTTGCCCGTGATAGGTGTGATGTGGATTTAGTAACTGGCTTTAATTTTGCGGCGGATTGTAACAATTCAGTGCGGTGCTGCAGTATGTGACAGAAAGAACGAAATCATTCGTAAAACGAACTTAATGAGCAATAAATTTCTGCTCGCAAGCAAAGTAGTCAGAATCTGTTCCTCCCTTCAACCATCAAAAAGTAAAGCTCCTAGAAGCAACACTACATTTCGTGCGCCCGCCTGCACACAAGCGTTCACTTACGCGAGCGCACACAACCATACGCACTGTTGCATGGGCCCACACCTGCACTTGTGCGCATACATTCCTACTGGGAGAGTGACCTCTGAAGCTAGTCGCAGACCGTACTATGTAAGCGCAACTCCGAAAAGACTCACCGCGCCTTGACGTGCAAAGCGCATAGGACATGTGTTCCTTGGCTACAAGAAAGAAGAGAGAGGGCTCCAGATGTCTCAGTCCTGCTCCACACTTGTTCATACTCCAGCGCACCCTCTTGCGTCCGCTAGCAGTGTCAACAGACGCTGGCGGCAACCTGCTCCGAGATTTCACTGCCGTGCACGTCAGGCTGCGAACAAACACTGCCTCCGTACTCCAAAGGAAGGGGCCTCGACGTGGTTTGTTATGCTTGCGGCGCTTTGTATATAACCACTCGTTTGTACTTTCCCGCGTGTCCTATCGCCAGAGCAAACAGTCGAATCTCGCAGCGCGTTGTCCCCGCAAAAGTAAGAAGCAACTGAAGAGCTTTACTTCCCCGACCCGAAAACAAGAGATCCTTGTCTGCAGAGGAGTAAAAATACAACGAAGCACCGACGAAAGCACGGAATCGTGCAGTACTGTCTTTTGAAGGAATACGCTCAGGGGCACGGAAGTAGGGAACAATGTCTCGCGCGGATATGTCGCCTTTCTTCTCAAATCCTAGTTATGAAATGGTGACGCTTTATTCTCAGTTATTGTACCTTGAAGACAAAGAATAATTGTTTACGCTTAGTGCGTCGCACACGTTAAATGATCGGAATGGGTACTTGACCAATTACGGCCTGTAATATCCGGGCGCGGATAAGTATGGCCGAGATTAGAAATGATGGCTAGCGACAAATATTGCGATTTTCTGGTTGGAGAAAATATATTTTTTTCTTTATGACTCCACAGGTCGTCCTTTTGTTTTAGCTAGCGAGATTTCTCCTTCTAACAGGCCGTTTGAAGGGTCTTAATGAGCGTTCAGCTAGTGGATCAGGTTATTTGTCCATTCACCAAGTTGTCTTAATTCACGGGCAACTCGTGTGGTATACCACTTCTTCTAGATCACGTAGCTCTATACATTTTGAGAAGAGGCTTCCTCAGTTGTACATCAGGCACAAAATCAGCATACTGCTGGGGTCAGTTTTGTCAGGAAATGTAGTGTTTTAATTTCCTCTGAATGGCATTAGCAAGATTTTTGGCAACCCTCCCGCTGTGCCTCTCTCCCGCAGACACCTGACGAAGCAGGACTACGTGTTTGAGGACAACCTGGACGTGGGCGACTTCCCGCTTCGGTGCTACCTGGTCGACATCGCATCGAGGAACAGCGGCGAAGAGCAGCCAGCCGCGGCAGGCCAGCAGCCGGCCGACGACAGCATGCTTCTCTCGCCTTCCTCCTCGCCCGTGCGCCGCGCATCGGCCGTCCCATCGCCTTCCTTCGAGACGGACGAGGTACGCGAACATTCTAAAATAGGCCCAATGCCAGACAAATGCAAGTTTACTTTTAGTGATGCCGAAGAATGTTTAAATTTCGTTCGAAAATGTGAAACAGACGAGAAGCGTTCCTGGTAATTAGTCTACATGACTGGGTCAGTCAATCGCATGAGCAAGCGTCAGCCGAACGTACTTAACTTTTTGTGTGGTTTGGGGCATAATATTAAGGAGAAAGCCATTCTTGCCTCATCGGTGTGTGCAAGACCTGTCTACAGTAAACGTATACAAGAAGCGACCGCTCCCCCTGCCAATCAAGCCAAATATCATACAAGGTCACCAATAGTCATCAATAATTGACATAATGAAACGATCAGGTAATCACTATGATATCATTATATTTAATGAAGTGATAATAAATGTGATGATAATTACATGGTGTAGTATGTCTTGCACTGAAACCTCCTAAAGCGAACACATTGGGTAGAACGAAGGTGTAGTGTGTCGTAACTTGAAACCGAATATAACGAACACTTCGGATATAACGAAAGTATAGTATGTCGTATACTTGAAACAAACAAATTCGAGAAGCATGAGGCGATCGTATTGAGCTAGAGAGCTCTACAGGATCACATAAAGGCTTTCGCCTTGATGCACGTAAGACTTAAGTGCTCCTCTGAATTATTATTATTTACGTTATATGAACGTTGAAACTATTTCTTTGTCTACGTGAATAGCACATGGTATTGTTTCCGAATTAAGAAAAATCTACCAGCGGTCGCGCAAGGTAGATACTTTTTCTAGGTCACGCTGCAAAGAAGGCATACGGGTAATGAATTTCACTTCTTAAATGTCTTCTTAACTGCGACACCAGCAGGGTGACCCTGTATGACAAAAAAAAAATATCGTTGAGGCAGTTACCTAGCTTTATAAAAGTAGCTTCAAATTTTTTTTGCGTTTCATTTTGAATAAGGTGGCGTTGACAAAAATTTGCATGATTCACATATAAGACCCAAAAGCATGCAGCAGTGCAACTTTGTAATGTGCTTAGAAGCATCAGTAATTGCGGTTTATAGTCTGTAGTGCACTACCAAGTTGCGTCTACCTATTGCCGTTTTTCTTTGCGTAGCTGAGATGTACACTTTAGGTTAGCAGTTATGAAGATGACTAGGCAGATATAAGAAAATCCACCCTGGAGTGTCAAATAATGTGACTCGCATAGAAAGCTCAATTTTGTTTCAAAGATGTCAGACTGAGAGAGGATAGATCGGCCGTTAAAAGGTGTGTTCGGAAACTTATACAAGAGTGATTTTTCCATTCGTCTTCAGCTCACCAGAGCGAGTGGCTCTCATCTGACCTCAGTGTTTCGCATTGGTTTATGAGGGCAGCATAGATCATGTATCAATACTTCCCAAATGAAAAATGTCCGAAAGCGTGGCACAGAAGACGAGATAATTTATTCTCTCGGCAGGAACACATAGGATGCGTACCTAAAAGAGAACCAACCGCCTTAATGCGACAGTAAGTGCTGGGCCTTGCGGTGAGATATACTTTCTTGTCTGGCTGGGTGGTGTCACTTTCCATCTGCATTCCGTAGCAGCGTGCAAAGCGGAAGCAACTTCGCTCATTAATAAACCTAGACTGTAGATATCTTAGTAGCTCAGCCAGTTACCGCAGAAGTTTAGGAAAGCGACATCCGCAGTATTCACTTGTGGAACAAATCATTTTCTTTCATGCTTTCTTTCGCAGATCGGCATGTTCATCAACAGCAGAATGCCTAACAAAAACGTCGAGGGTGATGCAACGACGCCTGAAGACATGAAAAAGAAGGGCGGAGAACCAGTCTTTAAGGTTCGCAACAACGTCATGTCCTGTCCATTTCGTCCAGACAGTGCAGACAAAACATCTGCTGTAATCGCACATGGCTCGGCTGCTGCCCCACCAGCGGCAAGGATTGCCATCGAAGACCCCAAAGAGGACACGTCTACAGATTTCTTGGGCAACAGCACTGATGGCAATGAGCCATCCGCATGCAAAGGCGAACAGGACATGAGCAAGGCGGTGACGGGAGGAAAGTCTTCGTTCCTCGGCCTTAGATGGAAGCTGTCGCAGTCACACAAGGGGAAGAAACACAAGAACGACCCAGCTCAGCCTTCACCACAGCAAGATGACAACGACAATGGCAGTGGCGAAAGCACTGGAGCTGTACGCTTCTTGGAAAGCCCTGAGCCGAAGGCAGGCCGTCTGCAATGCCCATTCTTCCGGTTCCGGGCTAAGAATGTCGGAATTGACGAAACTTTTTCGCAGGCCAGCAGCGGTAAGGCTGTTCCAGTAGCACTGGCTCCAACTGGAGCCGGAGCAGGGATTGGTGCGGGCCAGCAGGAGGCGACACCAGCTCGGAGAACAGATGCACGCAAGAAGGACAAGTTCTGGTCGCGGGTCATCTTTCCTTCCTGAAGGCCTGTCGAGCCTCGGAACGGCTAGAGTCCTCTGTCCTTCGGAGAGAAAAAAAAACAGCAAGACCACATGGCGTCCCCTGCGCTCGTGAAACCCTAGCCTCAGCCAGCCCCATCGAGCACCGGCCTCTCTGCAAGATACACACAGACACACGAAAAGGGAACGCACTATTTTGGGTTTTCTATAGTCGACACTGTAGCAGGACCGAATCCGGGGCCCCAGTTCCTTGCGATAAGGGCCCACCACGCATGAGCACCGACGGTTTCAAAAAAGACGCGGCAGGCGACGAAGGCGTCGTCCCTGCCTCCTTCGTTCCTCGCATTTCTGTTACTTTCACAGGTTCCGCTTCGAAGCCACCTGCCACCTCGAAGCCTGCCGGAGAAGTGGCTTCCACAGCCCTCGCCATTTTCGTTTTCCTCAGCTTACGCCGAAATAAATCCAAAGAGATTGTGGAGATTACGTGGGACGCCCTCTTTTGCAGACCTGTGATGGGAAGAATGAGTGTTACTTTGTGGGACCCTCAATATAGCACTGCCTCTGACTAAAAGGTGACAGGCATGGTTTTGAACCTGTCAGACGCCATGTATGCATTTGGCCCAACACTGTCCTAATGGTTTAACAAGTGCACACATTGATTACCTTGGCAGTACGCTACGATTAGGTCATGTCTTTGTATTAGATGAATATAACGCCTTTGATATCACTAATGAAATAGGGAACGCAGGCTGTCAGTTTATTTTTGCAGTGGGTAGCGCTAAGCTTGACGAAACGACTTGCAACAGGGACAGAGAACAGAACAGAATGAACCCTATACCAGAAAAATTCTATAACCAACTAGCCCAAGTCAACGGTTTATTCTCAATATAGTAGTCGGTTTTAGGAAAACATAAATAGTAACAACTGTAATAACATTACTTTGTTCATAATTTATAGCATGGCCAGAGACATGCGCAACTTTATGTTTACTTGAATCAGTGTAACACAACAGAAGACGTGCTTTATTTAGTGAATAATGCTAAAAGCTACCCCAACCGAAGATGATGTTTTTGTATTCATGGCATCCCAATGTAACGCACCGAGATAACCAATTCATGTGCAGCATGACTACGTCAGCATCCTGTTGCCGCATCGAACTCCTTAAATGTCAATGGCAGTGGTCTCCACACCAATTTTTTCCATGTGTGCATAAATTTTAGTGTAGTAATCAGACTTTTTTTTACTTAAAAGATAGTTGCCAAACGCAACAAAGAAAATGACCTGAAAGAACGCGATAATATGACTTTTATCTAGCGACAAAGAACGCTGGTGTTAATCTACTTCGGATTCATCGAAATCGTTTCCTTGGCCAGATATCAAAAAATCTCCGTACCGGCCATAAGCCGCTAAACACTGCCTACCCACTGAATATGCCCATTGCAATGGCTTTGTATAAAAAATATTTTGAATAATAATGTACTGTCTGGAGAAAATGAGAAGCCGAATATTGCACATGTAAAATTGGTTTCATTTTGTGCGTATTGAAATGTCAAGTTTATTGCCTCCGACGAGGAAATACTTTTGCTTTAAAATGTCTTAACAAAGGAAGCGGCTTATGCCGCCCGAGGCTCCGTATTCTCGAACCTCATTTTATCTAGTATTGATATAAGGCGTTTTTAATACTTAAGTGAGCGATACATTTCCGATGACACAAAACATGAGGATCCAAATCACTTTTTTTACTAGACACTTGTAAACTTTGTGATTACTGAGTTTTAAGCGTGCTTTGTGCTTCACCAGCAGAAAAGGGAAGGGAAACGAGAGGATCATTTGACATACATATGATAGAAGTCAACAGCCACTGAAACCAAGGTGGTGGTGGCAGTTGTCTTCCTTCCTATTTGTGCTGTACGGGTAAGGAGTAAAACCAAAGCCGAACATCTGGAGCTGCAGACAGTTATGAAGTATCAATTTCTTCCCTGTCTTCCATAAGCAAGCATGGTTCGAAACTTTATGAGGGCTCCTCAGCAGCAATTGACAAAGAACGAACTGTTTTCATTCTTTAGTTGTCTTCCTCATAATAAGCGTCCACCTAGGTTAGTTCTTCATTTTATTTGCACCCGGCTCTTCGTTGCTGAACATCGCCACTTTCCGCATTGGAAAAAAGTCACTCGTGGCGCAGGCTCTTGTCTCACAGGCGCATTTTTCGTTCTCTGATTTGTGTTTCCCGCTCGGTACTTCATCATCCAAGTTTTTCAAACGCATTACGCGCCCGAATGCACGAGTGTGATTCCAACCGCGAATGTATGAGTGGGCGCATTACAAGAATAAGCACGAGGCAGAGCCATGATGGAAGACCCTTTGAAGGGGGGTTGCCTAGCATTTGTGGAATATCCGGAGGCCGTTCACAACGCATTGCATTTCCATTTCTGTCGTTGGCGGTCAGCGGAAATGCCTTGCCGCCATAAATTTGTTGAGCCCTGCTTCCGTACTTCTCTTGCAGAGCAAGTGCTGGACATCATTCTTGTGTACAAAAAGAAAGCAAGGCCTTGACATTTAAGCAAGTTTTTTTTTCTCTCTTTTTAGCCAGCAACTCTTCTTCGCTAGCTCTTTTGTGTTCAATCTGAGGAGATCTGCACTTATTTCTTGCTCAGTTTGTTTCCTGTCATTGAATTTCGTATTGAGAAAACGATGTGAAACAATCTAGTTAGTACACACCTTATTTAGCACTCGGTACTAGTCTATTGCGTGCTCGAAGCCTAAATGTATATGAACTCAAGCAGCTATGACAAAAATAGTCACTTTTATTTTATTTATTTTTGTTCTATACTACTTACTTCCTTCGCAATGCAATCGAAGATGCTGCATTACCGACAGGGGCCAGTTCGCTTGTATTGTATCTCTAAACTTTTCGGCGCTTTCAAAAAACGGTGTGAGAAACTATTCTCATTGCTCGGACCTGCTCACTCCAGCTGTAGTTTTTAATGTGGGAATTATTTTTCACCTGCACTTTTGTGAACAGTCACAATGTAAATATACCTTAACGGTACAAGTGATCAGACAATGGGTGTGCGATTACCACTTTTTTCAAAACAAATCGCATGAGAATCTAATAGTGAATGAAGAGAATTGAATATTTTTGAATATATTCTAGATTATTGTAAACGTTCGTGAACACCGATTAGTCGTGCGAGACCAGGCAGCGCCCCGGTGCTGCAGAACAGAGCTATAGCTTATAGAGATATCGATTTTGCTTTCAGTCGAATCAACACTGAAATCAACTGGGAGTTACGAAGTATAAGTCACAGTATGCAATTACACTATATCATCGTCATGCAATTCATATTGGCAAACTTAGTATTTGCTGCTGATGAAGACGGCGAATAAACTAGCAGCACATCTCAGTAGGTGAGAGCGGCAACAGGCACCGCCTATGCCAAATATGGCGGCGGCTTTTGCTTCTCAGCTGTGTGGCGGGGCCCGTAAGGAGCATATTTATTTATTTATTTTACAATACTGCCGCTCTCAGCCGAGAGTCTAGCAGAAGGGCATGAACAATGATTTCTTGTTCACGTACAAGTATGTGTGTGAGTGACACAAATAACGAAGCAACAGCACAATTCATCAACAATTCAAGCAATGAGATAATACAAAAATACAATATGAACCAACGTAGAATACAAATAACAAATGTGCACGTCATAGAGATAAGACAAAACCGGAAATTTTAAACAAGCGCCTGCATTTTATATCTACTTATTGAGAGTGCTACTTGAGAGAGAATGGGGAAGAAACATTAGAATATATTATTAATCTTTTATGATAAGCTCGAACTGTGAAACTAACCAGGATAATGAATATGTTATTGTTAATTATGAGCTAAGTCCATTCCATTCTCTGATTACGCGAGGAAAAAATGAGTACCTGAATGTGTCGTTAGAAAAAGAGTAATCAGATAGCGCATGCTCGTGTTGATGCCGTGTTTTTCTAGCTTGCGAATATAAAAAGTACTGCGTGGTATCCATTTTATACTTAATAATAATAATATAATTGGTTTTTGGGGAAAGGAAATGGTGCAGTATCTGTCTCATATATCGTTGGACACCTGAACCGCGCCGTAAGGGAAGGGATAAAGGAGGGAGTGAAAGAAGGAAGAATAGGTACCGTAGTGGAGGGCTCCGGAATAATTTCGACCACCTGGGGATCTTTAACGTGCACTGACATCGCAAAGCACACGGGTGCCTTAGCGTTTTTCCTCCATAAAAACGCAGCCATTTTATACTTACGATGCAGCATTTGCATAAAAGACAAAATGGTCTTACAAGCAAAGGACTAGAACCCTCCTTATAGTACAAGTGAGTGAGGGCTTGGGATGTGCCGTAACGGTCCTACCACACAGCTAAGATGAAAACCATGCCACGTTGTCACATAAGGCAATGACGCAACGTCTGAGCCACAGCCTCCGAGATCGGTCATCAGGCATGATTTTGGTATACTTGCTTGAAGACAATCGTGGGGTCCTATCTTAAATGCAATATATGAGCATTGTGAACGCCGGCGCACGAATGTAACACATAGCGGAGCTAAACCCTCCATGCGGCGTAGACCGATCTCGGTAGCATGCTATTCTGTGCACGAGTGGACCAACCTTTGAATTAGCCGTCGAAGTAAAACACGGCGCTCATTATTCTAATTTCGTGCCACTTATCCGCTGATATTTAATAGGCTTGTATGTGTTAAAATGCAATGTGCGTATGGGGCAAAAGTTTGCACATTAGTGCAAACGACACTTTAAACTCACTCTACATCAAGCATTGCAATGCATTGCAAGATGTCGGCACACAATTTTAAGCACGCCTTTTTTGACAGCATCAGGCTTGAATCCCCACTGGAGACGAAGAAGACGTCGCACATTGTCCAGCACCAATAACGCACACAGTTCCAGAGCAGGTCAACAGACAGCCCTATAGAATCACATCTGGTTTGCCTCTGCAGTCTCGAGGTTGCTTACATAAGAGCGACATTTTCTCATGATCAAAGCTCTGCAGTCTCCCTGCTGTGTCGTTCAGCGCTACTCGAAGTAGGAATTCTTGAAAATTTACCAGGATATTTCCTGTAGAAAGAAGCCAGCTTGTCCATTTTTGATACTTGAAAATCAAGGTGATTAGTATTTGTAAGACTGCATGTTTTTAGTGCCAAAAGCACTACCTCAATAGCAAAGCTGAAAAACCCGAGTAATCTGGAAAGCCTTGACTTTGACGGTTGCCAGCGGTGGATGCCTTGTGCAACCTCGTGAAACCAACATGCTCCCCCCCCCCCTCCCGAATTCTCGCGTCCGGCTGTCGATAGGAGCTGTCTACAAGGGGTAAACCAGCACCCCCCCCCCCCCCCCCCACCTCTCCGCGCACGGCTGCCGTTAGCCGCTCGCGATAAGCTCTTGCATGCGGTTGGCTTTCAAGCGGTGTTGCCTCAAGTGCTTCGCACGGCCTGTTCAGTTTAACTGTGTTAAACCCTGCCAATTTTTCTCTTTCTTCCTGTGGGAACAAACACATTTCGGTCAGAACATTTGCGTTACTAATTTCAAAAATTCCAGTACTCTTTCTGAATTTCAGCGAGCGAATTCTTCGACGCCTGCAGTACAGCCACTGTGCTGGTGCCTCTAGGTTTTTTCCTTGGTCCTGTTCAGGCAACGACCCATATCTTTCTTGTCCCCATTCCACTAGCCGCTCTCATCACGTATCTATGGCGTGAGTGGAACCATATTCAGGCAATAAATGCGGCTGACTTCAAGCAGACCGAAATACCATCATCCTGCCCACTCTCCCTTTCATCCAGTCGTTTTTCATCGTGGCCCGAATAGATGGGCCTGTGGTGCCAACATTAATTTCAGAGGACATCTACCCATGACCTGCTGCCCTTCACAGGCCATTCAATCATATGAACTCGTCTTGGCTGCTCTAGCGGTATAAGCAAGCGCTTACAGTACAGCGAAATGCAGACGACCTCTTTTTAACCACGCGCTCTTGACAATGTTCATATCGATCCAAGTTTGTTGTGGTCCCTTGATGCCTTCTGTGATCAACAAGGCCATGCATTGCGTATATTGGCTTAGGCTGTGGAAAATAATTCTGCGTTGCACCTTAGTCTGCACTCCTGCGAATGTGTGGACTTTTTGTTCTTTTTTGTGAAAATCTCAAGGCGACGCTCAACAGCACTGCCCGTGAAACCGATGAAAGAGATTCGTTGTGCCGTTTGAGTGCACCCGATTTCATTATAAGTCTATCCACCTCGAAAGATGATAGGACGCAATATCTGAATCATGTCTCAAGCCGATCTCTTCCGTCTGGACAGCGAATAAATAAAAAAAATACCGAGTTAATTTACTGTGGCAAGGAGACATAAAACATTAAGAGACCTGAACAGTTACCTGTAGTCGAATTTTGATGGAGGCGAAATTCTAGAAGCCAGCGTGCTGTTCAATACCAGTGCACTTAAAAAACCCCAGGTGGTCGAAACTTCTGGAGCCCTTCACTACGGCGTCCTTCATAGCCCGAGTCGCTTCGGGACGTTGAACCGCCGTAAACCAAAGTTTGCCGTAGCTTTTAGGTCACCCTTCCCACTGTATGACACTTCTTTTGTGGTAGCAGATGGTCGTTCTTTTTTTTGGAGGCAGTCACATAATTTGCACGACTATTACACTTTGAGGATAACAGCAGGTCATGATGGTAGAATGCTTGAGTGGTACAATGTTCTCACATTCATTGACTTGGCGCGGTAGAACAATATAAATGATAAAGTCGTTCTTTACGAAAGCAGACATTTATGTTACCGATCTTAAATCAGCCCAAATCTACCTTGAAGCTTTGATATTTTATGCTAACAGAAAGACTGACCTCGACAATCGGCGTTCTCTGCCATCTAAGGGGAAAGTCATGGGGCGCATTAGTACTACCGATGCTTCAACTCCAGATTTCGCCATTCTCAAGGTTCCTCCGATGATTCCTCCCCATACTTGAAAACATTAGCAAATCGAACATAAGGGCAAGCTCTACGTACAAGCGCAACCTCTGCGTGCCAGCCTCGGCCTGCCGAAATGCGCCTCTACGACACCGCCTAATATCAACGTCCAACAGAAACTCATTACTAGACACATTTTGTCGAACCCATGACATTACTCGAGTTTCTTCTCACCATCTCACAGCTCTGCTTATAGCCCAGCAGAGTAAACTTCTTTACTTTGAACCAGCCTTTTTTTTCTTCGTAGTTTACCATAGCTTCTAGATCTTTACTGGAGATCCGTCAACTTCGAGTACTTCTCTCGATCGTCGGAAAGAACCGGCATATCATCAGCTGGTTGCAAAGAGGCGGCGTTAAAATTTCGGCCTTCTACCCACAGCCACCGACTACACATCTTCACAGACGACTCAGTCAATTCCGCTGGTTCTACAGAACATGTGATCAGAACATGTGATCATGGCCACAAGGTTCACCTTGATCGCGAAAACACAACATAATACACTTCATAAATGAGTGAAAAACTGGCTGCCATGCGGGCTACCATTGAGTTCATTACCCAAGAAAACATTCATGAATTGTCTGGTATTTATGACTCGAAAGCAGCCATCCAATGCCTAAATGCTGCACAACATGGCGGATCGCACGATCCTCTCCTCTGAAATATTACGCGAACTTTATCAAGGCGCAATCCTCAGAGACCGGTATACTGTTTAATTGCTATCGCGATACAGCAGTTTGACAGGAAACCACCAAGTACTCGAGGCCACTCGATGTACCGATAACGACGGTGTTTAAGTAGTCCTTTCTCAATAGTTGGCACACCGACAAGGTCACAGTTTCCAGGCGATCGCCCTTGGCACATTGAACTCAACTCAACTGTTCAACCTACGCCAAAATCCACTGGGCCCTGAACTACACGTTCGTTGCTGCCTCATCTGCAACGATGTGAAGCAACTTTGCCTTCCCGTCTATGGCTTGGAGTTACGTTCAGAAATCGGCCCACATCTTGCATTCACATGGCCAACAGCCTGACACATGTGGCTGTGAGGAAAAACTAGAATATCTTCTGTGTTAAAGTTGTTGCTTTAGCTTCGCAATAGAAACGTTGTACTGTGCTCTGGAAAACTCTACTCATTTTCCTTGACGGAGAGAATAATCTTCTCTCCGTCAGGAAGAAGGAATGAGAGAAGGAAGGAGTTAATAATTTTTTCTCTGTCAAAGGGGGCCGAATGGGGGGTGTATAGAGCAGCTTGGCACAGGCTGCCCCCAAAACGAATGGTCGAATGCAGGCCTGGTTGTCTGATAGCCTTGGCGTCACTACCAAATTACAGTGAAATGCGTGCCACCGGCATCAACGAGCACCGAAATCCTGAACCATGCGAAGAATTTTCAAGCAGGAAATCCCAAAGAAATGTGTCCATGAACCAGCTTTAGGAAATTGTAGTCGCAGAGAAAAAAACATAATTGAATGCATATACACAGACGGTTTATGAATATGCGCTGAAATGCTGCCGATGCAGCTCGACTTGCGGTTAGTTACTCACCTTCTCCTCTCAAGAAAGAACTGCCACCATTTCGTTAAAAAACTACTGTCCGATCTGCTTCGCTTCTCCGACCTGCTCATGGGCGCCGCCTTATTGCTGCACTACAGCTGCAGTTCCACTTCGGAGAGTGTAAGTCAGCCAACAACTCGTGCTGCACTAGACTTGCACTTACACATTTTAAAAACGAAGACAGAAGTGCAGCGGACGCGTGCTACACTGGCATATGGAATGCGAAAGCGCCGCACTCTGTGACCTGGTCCAGAAAGTGCACCTAAATCGAAGAGACCTGAAGAGTCGGGTTAGCAGAAGGGTAGACTATAAATGCGAACCTTTTTTTCGTTTGCATCGCTGCGCCTCCGAGACCGTGGTTGCGGATCGCAATCTTGGAAGCTGCTGCTGCTCGCTCGCATTGCGCTGCTCGATGCTTGGTCTCGCTGCAGTTGAACCGGTTTCGACTCGCTAAAAATCTGTTCATGTAAAGACGCAGTCGTCGAGTTGGGTTGACCTTGCTCATCCCGACCCCCGACTCGAGCCGACGCTGTAAAGTGTTTTTGTAAACAAGTCTTACGGCGTGGGAGGCCCGTTCCGTCCGCTTCACCCGTCTTCGCTTCTCTCCCCTCAAGGCCATCTCCTATTTTCTACAGCAGTCGTAGTCGACTACTTGAGTCGACAGTTTTAGTCTAAGGACACAAAAGAAAGTACGTGTTCAGTGAGAAGAGGAGGCGCAGCACTACGGCAGTATCTGGCAGCGAAGGATTCTGCACTTGTGGAACGCCAGCTGATGCTGACGCTCAGTGATTGTCTTCTAGGGGTGCCTCTGTCATCCATATATCTCAGTTACGTTACTGGCTTTTGAAAGCCCGATCTCTAACTTCGGTTCCTTTACGAGCCCTGAAGAGGCGTATGGTGACTTTTGGGCGGCGGCCGTAAAAACATTTGTCGACCAATATCCATGCATGCCGTAATGCTGAGGCAGATCACTGCAGCGCATACTTGCGATGATCGCAGATCTCCTGTGATCTGTGAGAATCGAGCCAAGGTGGAGCTAGTCAGATGGATGTGCGTAACTAACATTGTTGGCTTCTATTTCGAGTTGTAGAAGGCTTTCTTGTCAACCGCCTGAGCAGTTAAATCATTTCAGCATTCTTCTTTATCTGCTTGAGAATTCCGGGAACCAAATAAAGCATGAATTGATGGCGCGGAATCGTTATGAGCAAGGATAAATAAAAAAAAAGAGAGGTTGTTTAAACTCTCAGTGATTCCGTAAAGCATACTGTGCTCCAGGTATTCTGAAAGTCACCAATTAATATAATAGCAGAGGTAAAAAGCTGCGAATTTCACCCCAGGTTGTTGCACTATTTCGTGACAGAACCTATCATCAAGTACAGGCAGCAAAATAAGTCCATAGCCAAAAGTCAACCTACGCGGGGTGTTCATGAAACCTATTATAAGCGCGTTAAGTTAAGGTACATTTCAACGCGAGTCACGCATAAAATCTGCCTTGCAGAAAGCGCTTTTAGTGTTGAAGTCACGGGCATCACTAACATATCTTTTAGTTGCGCGCCTTTCGCTCCCTTAAGTAGTATTTGCGTGGTCATTATCACGAGGATATCCCAAAGTGCTAGATTAATTATTTGAGACGTATGCCTAGTACAACTCATAGCAGCTGCGGAGTTGCGCGCTTAATTACTTGATACCATTTTTCCGCTCATAAACCTGAAACCTATGTGCCCACTGCTATTTATGGGTGAAACTTTGTGGGGCGCAAACTAGTACCAGCGTTAGTACAAACCTGCCGCTGGTGCATCCCTAACGTGACAAGCCCGCACAGATTTAGTCGCAACGCTCTGCTGCAAGGCCTAAAATAGTTTCATAATTCTGGTTACATTCTTCACCGCTTCACTTGTTTAGAGAGCAGTTGTTGCCTTCTGGTTTGGAATAGTATTCGACAAAGCGATGTAGCTGTAATGAGTGATTACTTGAGCTAATTCCTCTGTCTAGTTACAACAACCGGAGAGGAAGTTTGCTTCGTCTTGCACTCACCCAAATATTGACCGCCGCGGTGGCTCAGTGGTTGTGGCGTTCGGCTGCTTACCCGAGAGGCGCTGGTTCAACCCCGGTCGTGGCGGTCGCATTTCGATGGAGGCAAAATACTAGAGGCTCGTGTATTGTGTGATCTCAGTGCACGTTAAAGAAACCCAGGTGGTCGAAATTTCCGGAGCAATTCACTAAAGCGTTCCTCATAGCCTGAGTCGCTTTGGGATGTTAAACCCCCATACACCATAAACAAAACTTAGGCAACTACTCATTTTGGTGTTAAATAGTGGCCATAAAGCTCTGTTTGGCATAAAATGTCGCACCACCACTTTCTAGTCCCAAGTTTAGCGATAAACGCACGCCTACAAAATATATGGGCCACCTAGTGGGGCATCAACATTATAGCCAGAGCGCAATGTTTCACCGAAGGATCCTGCCTGCCTGCAACCAAAATAGGCGTATCTTTTTCTTTTCTCGGAAGTCTAACAGAACAGGGCAGTGGTCACCGCACTAGTGCGTTCCAAATTCAGCTATTTTGAACTTTATCAATAATTACTTCTAGTATGATGAGGAATGCAATTGTCTTGACACGAGGCCAACTATTATGCAGAAAATATTGGCTTTCGATTATTAAAATTTTCCTTTAATTTCCTTGTTTCACCCTTCGTGTACCGCATTGTATTGCCCAAATGCTTAAAAAATAAAGTGCAAAATTTGAGCAAAATGCTTACAAACACAGCACAGGAAATGGTATGACTCGTCGTGTATACTCTATTATGAATGTGCGTGTTAATCTGCTTTTAGCGCAATTTTTTCATGCCTGAAGAATTGCACCAACTTTCCCAACAACCTGTTGTACTCAAAAAATGAAACATTAATACGGCGTTAACTATTTCATGTTTTACTAATCACACCATCAGCGCTGCCTAATTTCTCACCACGAGCCTATTCGCATGCACTTTCTTTCAGATACCAGAGCCGCAGATAACAAAAGCTGGCAACCCGATTAATAGGTTTGGCCTATATTCTTCGCGAATACTGATGCTGCGTCATAGATATAGTCGTTAAAATTAAAGACCGGCCAGCCTACGCTTGGGAACACCTAAACGAGTGACTGGTAAAGAAATATAACTTAGAAGGGTCAGGGTTTGGGCTACTGGGTAGTCAACATGAGGATCCATAGCGCACAAAATTCAAGGGACACAACTCGAGCTCTTAATTTCCACTAAACGATCTTTATTTGGTGCTGACTCTTTATAAAGATCACGTATGGTACAAGTATAGACTACTAGCAACGATTATCTTGCCAAGATCATGATATGTCAAGAAATGAGATGAAAAAGCACAATAAAAACAACCAATCAGTGAGCAAGTTTCACACTATAGCCCGCTGCCTTGAATATAAGAAAGCTAAGTCTTTTCATGTGGCAAGTTGTATATCGGGCAGACAGGCCGGTGTGAATAAGCGACTCAGCGAGCACCACAGAAATGTTAGAGATGAGGGGCCAGGTAATTTTGCTTCCCACTGCCGTGGTCACAAGTGCATGTCTAAGTTCGAGGAGTGTTCAGTGTTAGGAAAACATAGCGATCAAAAACGAGGGAGATAATTGAAGCTACGGCGGTGGAAAAAAGGGGATTGGTAAACTGTGTCACTGTTCCTTCGTTGTCATTATCAAGAAAACAGTAAGCTTTCTTAGATTCAAGGCAGCGGGCGATAGTGTGAACCTTGCTCACTGATTAGTGGTTTTATTGTGCTTTTTCATCTCATTCCTTCACATATCATGACCTTGACAACATAATCGTTGTTAGTAGTCTACGCTTGTACCATACATGATCTTTATAAAGTGTCAGCGCCAAATAAAGATCGTTCAGTGGAAGTTTAGCGCTCGTGTTGTGTCCCTTGAATTTTGTGCGCTATGGATCCTCATGGTAAAGAAAGCCGGCTCAAAGATTATTCCGCATTGGTTGAATGGATACAAACAAAAAAATGACTCCACTTTTTGTTTGGTTGTCTGTAGCAGGCGTATTATTACGTACGAAATGCAGATATGCTGTCTGTCAATAAGATGGTCAAACGTCTTCTTTATAAAGAAACGAAATTTCAGTCACAAAAAGGCTTGCAGAGCTTCTGTTGTTTCCAAAATACACGCACAAGCGATTAGAACTTTTGAACCCCACCCTGTCGGGGCATATTTCAAACTGTTTTTATTGAAGCTCGCCTTCTGGACGCATATCCTTGCGCAAAAAGCTGTGGCGCTCGCAAACATGAAGTGCTCCCGGTCCTGCTCGTACACTGAGTTGCTAAAAAATAAGAAACCAAACTGACAACCTGAGTCCGATGTCTATCCCTAGTGCCGTAACCAAGACTGCCGTCGTGACAAATCCGGCTGAGCAAAGACAGTCGGACGCATCTGCTGTGAATGTTCTCCGAGCAACCGTCACGGCTTTCCACAGATTTATTCTCTCTCTCTCTTCCCTTAGTGGAAAGAGACAGCATCCCAACGTGATTTTGACAGGCAAGACACCCGCCCGTGCCGCCGGAACAGAACACAATGACAGCAGTGTCAACTATGGCCAGAGCAATATGAACAAAAGCTTCTTCTGCGACACTTGTTCGTCTTCGGAGGGCCGTGCAACGAGCACTGAGAACGTAGCGGAGTGCTTTCTGTATTCAGAGCTATTCGTATTTTTCTTCCTTTTTTTTCTCGTCCCGGTTCTGTGCTTTGCGTACCTTCCCTAGACCCCGGGACGTTTCGTCTGACGGCTATTGGATTGGGCGGACAAAGCTGTCCTCACTGCTGCTGTTTCCGTCTAAACTCATTTCTGACTTGCTTTTATACTGCTGAAGATGGCTTTTTGAAAGTGGAAGTTTGGCTGTTATAGAGCTGTTACACCGAGTTAAAATTGTTACGCCGCGGAGTTGGAGGAAGAAGAGAGTGGCGCACACAGTCTGATCTGGGCTCTGGGCCGTCCGCGACCAGCTTTCATCCACCGAGCTTTCACCTGTATTAAAGCCATTTCATCCGCTACAATATCATGCAATCGAATAGAACAGCTACTGATGCGCTAGTTCCGCACTTCCATGCCACCACAGCAGCACTGCTTCGCAGCTAGCAGAGCGCGCTTTTCCGCAGCGGATTAGATGGAAGGTGGCGCTTTATGCCCTTCCATGTATGTATACGAAGAGCAACTATCGAAGATATCGCCGTCAGTTTCTAAATTGACTGCAATATCTTCGATACTTGCTCTTGTTCGATTGTTGTTCGATAGATGGCGGCTGATGTGTCTTCGAGCAGACGAATCTGTCAGGTATCAAGCATGCTCGTGACCGGAAGCTAAGGCGTGGGCGGCAGAAAGACCCAGCTATAAGTGAAGCCGTTGCTGCTGCTGCTGTTGCTGACAGGAACAGTGAAAAGGAAAGTGCACTGGCTTGCTCACTGGCTCAAGCCGAACCAAAATCACTGTCACGTGCTGACAGTAGGAGAGTTGAAAGATAGGAGTGCAAAGACAGAAAGAAAAGACGCGCTATTATAACCCGGGCCGATCCCGGAGGCAGTGCAATACCGTGCCAACCCGTGCCGGAGGGCTTCAGGCACTCCGCTATATTCTAAAAATAAGTTTAATATCTTGGGTCCAAATAGGACTCGTAGCAGATATTAAATCAGAAAGCATATATATAAGTAAAGCAGACTGCGAACAAGGTAGACTATGGGGCCAAACCTAGTAGTAGCGTCAGGGACTCCTTGAATTCTTCGTGTAAAGACAGAAGCGTAATTGTCAGAAATCTTTTGCGATATGAAGCAAACAACAACTTGGTTGTAGAATAAAACAGCTACATTATGTTTGACTAAAACAGTCTTAAGATTTCAGCTGAAAGGTACAATTTCGTGGGATGTTTTCGTACCATAGTTACTTCCATATTAGTGTGCAGAACCTCAAATCAACAATTTTACAGGGATTTCTAGGCTCTGTAGAAAATGTCCGCAATTTTATGGCATAATCGTTCACTATTAGGTTACGACGCGTGCTGGAAACCGGAAAATGGATGACTCGCTCGTATTTTATACGTATTTTTTCCGCATCTTGGACTCAGTTGTCTAGCGCTACAAAATACCGCAGTGACAAGGGGCAGTCTCACCGGAGTCACGTTTTACCGCTGTTACCGAGCTCAACAGCGGTTAATGCGAACCGCGGGTCGCCGTTGTTACGCAGCTCACCAAGCGCTCTCAACCGATGGCCCCTTGGGTGTAAAAAACAATTTGACGCGGAGGCAAAGAAGCGAAGCTGCATTCTCAAATATCTTAGTTATATACTATAACACAGTGTCTGCTATCAAGAGCATTTGTCAGATGGCGAAGCAGCAGTGCGCTGCCTCCACCGCCGTGCCTCTCGTAAGCCGTTACCGCCAAGCTAACACCTTATGTGCGGCGGATCCCTGCTGGAAAACTCAGACAAGCGGGCTCAAATTTCTTGTTCTAGTAAATATTAAGTCCTTGGAAAAAGGAATGTTAAACGCGAAACCTTCGTGAGGATCACCGACCCGCACCTAGTTGCTGGTAGGAGCCAAAATTAGATAGAAACTACCTTCTGCTCAAAACCGCATAGCAGCACCGTGCTGGTGCGGAGCGGCTCGCCCGGACTACTACGCTAGCTAGCTGCTAAGGAGTCGCTGAAATTAATCGTACTTTTATTCCTTATAAGACAGGGAGGTTGACCGTGAGGCAGTGCCATGGGTACATTATTTACTATAGCGCTGGCTAATTCAAACGTGTCGCCCGCTGTGGCTTCAATATGAAACAATCTAGGAGATACGACTAGGGAGTTGAGCGCTGCGAATGAACGAACGAAAGAACGAATGAATAAAAGAACAAACGACCTAACGAACGAACGGCATCCGCTTTTTTCAATGACGTATGTCGGTGTCCAGTCGCGCTGATTTCATCGGAGAAATCAGTGGTTTTGCGGCAGCACTTTTTTGTGCGTAATGTGGGGGAAGCCTTGCATTACCTTCAAGATCCACTGATCTAAGCAGTTCTGACGGTTCAGCGGTCAGTCCCACTGTGCGCATTTTACCTCCTGCAATGATCCCTTGGAGCTGTGCCACCGCCTAAACAGGTGCGTAATTTCAAAAAACGCAGCACTCGTTCTGATTTTGGGCCCAGGTATTGAAATGGACGAAAATTCTCCCTGCACAACGATTGCTCCGAATGACTCTCCTGGCGCAGATACTCCACTTCTTAGGGCAAGAGGAAATCCGCTGAAAGCCGATGAGTCAATAGCTGAGTGATACGTCTGAAGCGGTGGATTCTCTGGTGCCCCATTCACAAATAGGCACTCTTTTAAGTTCCTGATCTTACTGTATGTGCTACGGTGCAACCAGACGGTTTGTTCTTGTTTGTTTTCACCATGGCGGAGATGTAAACGCCTAGCCGGATTTTAAATTTTGCTTTGTTAAGTTTGCGTACTGCCTTCTTCAAGGAAAGAAGGCGACAGTGTTTCGTTATGACTGCATAGTCATTTGTAGCATGTAAAATGCGAGTAAAAAAATATGATCCCTAGATATAACTGCTCTGGTTTCTGCTGCAGTGAAAGTCAGGGAGCGCTTGCTATGTTTTGAGAAAAAAGCTACGTTGAAATGCTTGCCCTTAATCGCGAGCTTCATAGCCAAGGGTGCATTTCTCTGCAATCCGAGATCCCCTCTCTAGCATTCCGTTTCTGCGCCATAGGTTGCTCAACACTGGTTGTATTTTCTACAGAGTTAAAACCAATATCAAAACATTAACATTTGTGAATATTTTTTTTTAAATCTATGAAACTTGTAGATGCAGCAAAAAAATTTGTGAAACTAAAATACGTTTTGGATTGCGGCTTAAAAATCTTACTGTCATTCTATAATCGTTGATGGTGAACCAATGGTGGTCGATTGCAAGCGACTGCACTTGCGACCCCATACACTATATTGCACTGAGTATAAAATATTGTTCCAAATGAGTGAAGTTTCTCCACTGAAGAATTTATACGCCGTTTAAAGGCTGATATTGCTGAATGTCTCCCACAAAAAGTTATTATAGAGAGCGAAAACTACACATGTGCATGTGAGTGGGGAGGGTTGCGGGGCGGGGTATATGCAAACTGGTTATATTAGGGATAGCTGCGTCCTTCGTGACTGCTGTCGAGAGCCACCTAGCAGCTTGGAAAAGTGATTATAATCAGCTCTGCAGCTCTTTAAATTCACATACCTGCGTATTAGCCCACGCTGCTGGCAGAATGTAGACGCTGTAAACAATCACGCGCATGATAGCACAGACAGCGCAAAATTAGAACGTTACTGCTGGCAAAGGACTTAGCCGCTGCTTTGCGCATATTGTCAATGCGCTAGTTCTAAGCCGGTCGGAAAAATAAAATCGCGTGTGCTGCATACCGAGATTATCCCGTTTAATAAATCCGAATGGCGCAACGAAACGGTTTGGTCGATAGCCACCAGCTGTGTCCGAGAAAACTGCTCACTGATGGCAAAGCAGCTCCGCCCACATGACAGCCAAGCGGTGAGCCTGCATCCGGCAACCAGCGATCACGACCTGCAAGGAGCTTAGCAGCCATTTATAACACACAGAGAATGATTAGGCCAACGAAGTCTCCATTACATAGGTGGGAGCTCGCAAATCAATATTGTGCATGAGTTGCGATTGGTGGTAAGCCTTGCAGGCAAGAGGATTTCTGCAGCCAACGCTTACGTTCATGTTTTATTTCATTTCGGGGTCTTCCGCGAAGCAGCGCAGAGAGGGAGGGTACGCAGAAGTGTGAGCATGGAAATGCCCGTAAGGAAGGCGGCAGGAACGTTATGGGGTAACACTCCTACGCGCGCCTGCAATTTATCAACGTCATGCTCCTGCCCAGACTGGCGGTGTCATAATCCCACGGCCGGCTTACCGGTGCTGCCGGACGCTCCAGTGCTTCTACAAATGCGCTGTACACTTCATGCACGTACGGACAAACCCCTGGTTTCGCGCTATTATTGACGACGGCCTTTGACTGCCTGTGAGGGTGGTTGCAAAACGTTTCCTTTCTTGTCCCCTTCTCCCCTATATCTCACGTTATTTGGAACCTGTTCTTTTCACCGGTGATCTTCTCATATTTTCTTTTAGAATTTGTACAACTCACCTGCGTTTATTTTAGAAACTCAATAGCTGCACAAACGCCCAGTAAGCTTTCTTGCAGCAAAAAGGGATAGGCGAGCATAGTGGATCCGGCTGGTTGGGGAATCAAGGCAGCGAAAACACGCGTATTTTATGAGGAGTACATGAGAAAGGAAGAACACGGCCAGTGTTCGTTCACCACAAAGCGATGGTGTTCGTGCTTTCTAAATGTGGCGCCTTTTATCAGCTGTTTTCTATGCCGAGAAGCAATAGAAAAGCTGACTCCACTCATCTTATACTTATCCTTCAACTGTTGAGTTTATGCTTCGCCAGTACTTGCATTCAAGGCGGTGTACAAAATCCAGAATCAACTGGCGGGTGAATTTCACTGCATCAAATCATTTTTTTTTCTGTGAAGGCGTCAATAGCTTTGCCACCTGATTTCGTTTCCATTACACATTTTGCAGAGACGATGATTAAATCAACACTGAGGGAGGCACTAATCTTACATTTGAAATAGACGAGTTTTTATTGTTGATTCGGTGGTTACTGCTTGCTGAGCGTGGGGCCACAGACAAGCAAATAAACTTAATGACGGCGGACAAAAATGCATGCTTAGAAGAAAAACAAAGGCGGAAAAGCTTTTTTGACAATGTTGAAAAAAGGATTCTAATTGCACTGTCACTTTTTTCTCGGAAGCGTCAAAGGTGGCCCCACGTTATGACCATTATCTTCAAACGAATGTAACGAGGTTATTTTGCAACACTTGCCCTTTTCTAGATCGTTCTGCTTATGACACGAAGACAACTCAGTAGCGTCAGGTCAGTTTAATGCGATTATTCTAGGAGAAAAAAAAATTTGAGTCGGGCCGTGGCAAATTGTACATTTTCATGTATGCCATTATTTTGCGACTTTGGGTTAAAGCACAAAGCGCCTTAGAATAACAATGAGAAATGTATTGTTTCTGCTCTTTGTACAAGAGATAAAGCTTTTTTTTCAGGTTTCTTTTAACACTGCGTGAAAAATATTAATTCGCAGGCGAAGTTGGCGAAACTCAAGAAGTATGAAGTGATGCTACTTTTAAGAATCAATTCTGTTCTTAAGAGTCACGTTGAAAAGCCTCTCGAATTCAAAAAAAACGCGCGGCGTCTGGTACTATGCACGCTATATTCTGTGCAAATATAAAAAATTTTCGGGATTTCATATATAGGAGCCACGTAATCGCCGATTAAAAGCAGCAGTCGCTCCGCGCCCTGCCGCGCGCCAAGCTCTCCAGCGGTGGAAAACATCGAGCGAAAAATTGTCTGAGTGACGTCAGCACTGTGGTCTCTCGCTTGCGCGCCTCCGCCAGCCTCACTCGCTTCTCTATATCTGCTGTTCAACCAAACCTGGGATCGGCTGCGATGTCATTTCCTGATGAAGCTTACAAATGTTGCTTTGTGCGGCAGTGCAAGTCATAGTGAAATGGCGGCCTGAACATACCGGTGGTCTTCGAAGCCTTCCGCTGCACGACCACAAGTAGCTGAAACGAGCCGTCTTCCACTGGTAGCGCCCACCGAGAAAAGGCTAGCATCGTATAGACGGTCGCTGCTTTGGAGGAGAAATTAAAGATTTGAAAAAAAAAGACTGATTCGGAAATTTTACAACTCCCTCTAACAGTGTGCAGCTCGAATCTATTTCATAACAAGGATAGCTGTACGAGTGTCAGGCGGGCGAATATAGTACTTCCAGGAAACGGACTTTCCCTCGCGAAGTGTCAGTTTGGCGGCATGTTGCAGCACGGGAAAGTAAAGTGTCATTCATAATCGTGCTTTTCCTCCCACACACTGCATATGCTTGTTGTCTCCTCGACACCATTCTCTCAAGGCGAAGCCGCCAGAAGTTTTCCTGCACAACGGGCCTTCCCTCGTGCAACAAGACTCAGCTCTGCCGGACGATATATCAGGTGCAGCGCTGGCACAATATAGGGTCACGCAGATGGCGCGTAGTCCCCGATCCAACCTCAATCAGCAGGAAATAGTTATTTGGTCCGCAAATGTCCGTGACTCAGAAACAGGTAGATTAAATGTCAAACTGATAACACGCCGCCCTCACAGGTGCGGCCACGAACGAAGAATTCATACCTCCTTAGGCTACATGACGCCGGCGGTGATGGCAACTATTTTTCTGAAATGTAGTCATGCCAAGAATTCAGAGGAATGTTCACCGCTTAGGAAGCTGTTCAACTGCACAGCTCTGAGTGTGTGTATGCCGCGTGCATTAAGTTCGCCGAGCCCACCCGAGTGTGTTCTGCAGTGAGTGTCACTA
Source organism: Amblyomma americanum (assembly GCA_030143305.2). Taxonomy (NCBI): domain Eukaryota; kingdom Metazoa; phylum Arthropoda; class Arachnida; order Ixodida; family Ixodidae; genus Amblyomma; species Amblyomma americanum. Next base: position 202,295 of record JARKHS020009373.1, read on the forward strand.
CAATTCATCGTGCCAAACTGCGTGAAGCTTAACGCTGAGAGTGGCACTGTACGCTCGCCATTGTGACAAGAGTTACAAAATGACCAGGCTTCCTTCAGAAAACAAGCTCATAATCGACTTTGCTACACGCTTTCGTTAATAGCAGTGCGCGGAAAAAGGGACAACGCAATGCCTGAGATAAAGGTAGCATTTCCATCTCGCCTTCATGGGAACGCTGTTGCTGTAGGCAGTATCGAGCCCATCCTCATGTTATAAAACATTATGCAAATCCATCAAAGTCAGCCTGTAAACTCTAGATTTGGCGTATTTCAATGTAAAACTCCAGATATGAACCAGTATTGTTCCCATTATATTATTTCTACTGGAGCCTATTGCAGTAATTCAAGCCGTATAATGCATATATTCCTCAAAAACGATTATGCGCTGAATTCAGCACAAAAACAATGAGACCTCTAATCATATGCAATGAAAGGCATGGCTGTGCTTTAGCAACACCCTACAAGTAAATACGAATAGCCAATTTCTCTCACACGCATCCACCTGACAGCCTTCTTTTTTGTGTTCTCACTTCAATGGTGTAAAACTTAAATGGTTAGAATGTATGTGGTCTAGAATACATCATCCTTCAATCCTGTATTCTAAATTCATGATTATTGAGAAAATAATTAAACCAGTGGAACACAACGAGAGGACAACCACTAGTCCTGGCTTTTCTTTCTGTGTTTGAAATATCGCTTGTAATAATGAATTCAGGAATCGAATACTTACTATACTTTGGTCTCAGCCAACTAGAAGAACTAAACACTTTAACGTTTAATGTAGAAATGGCGCATCCTTGGCTCATAGGCGAAGAGGCTCATAATATCTCCGTTATCGCTATCTCCGTTATCTGCACCTACGCCATTGCCATTTTGCCTTCATATAAATGCGGACACCGCAGCTGGGGCTCCGTCCTGCGGCTTTTGGTTCAGCGGCCCAGTGCCAAGGCCATTAAATTACTTAGGCGGGTGCTGCAGAAAAGTAACCGTACGCACGCAATTTTATAGTTCACGCGGCCATTAAAATACGTGTGCACTCGTAAAGGTTTGTGCTCTGATTTTTGTTAGGAATGTGTTACGTGACGCGACCGTGTCGAATCTGGCGGATAGCTGATAAATTTACCATGGGTCTTCTCAGCGCTCCATCAACTCATTACTTCAGCCTAACTGAAGTTCGATAAAATATTGGAAACTTTGGTTTCCGGCACGCTGTACCCAGAATTTTTATGCTATCGCGATCCGAGCGAAAAAAAAAAGCAAAGCAAATCAACCAACAAGCAAAAAGAGAACAGAGCACTTAAATTCTCCTACAGATGGAAAAGGTAGATCAAATACAAATTGCCATAAAAAAATACCAAACTTTTACGCCGTCCTTTGCAGCAAATGGCCCTATCCGAGGTTGAATTTTAGCGAGCGCAACGCGTAGGGTCGAAGTTTTCTATTCCCGCCACATGCTGGAAGCTGCGCGCAGAGTGTTTTACGTTACCTCGTGGCTATTCATAATAAATTTAATACTCACATTAAGGTAGCTATCCTATGCGCCGATGTCTTTGAAGCGTACACAAAATCTGCTATGCAAGATGCCCGTTTTATAGCTCAGAAGGCGCGTGCAAGCGGTGGTTGTGGTTATTCCATCGAGTGCAAAATCGGTTGGGCCTTGAAGATGGCCACGCACGTGCTGTCGTAAACCGCACGTAGCCCTCCCGCCTTGGATTGCACGTGTCAGCTGTCGCGCTCATGGAAGAAGTGTTTTCATAGTTTTCATATTTGTCTTGAGGTATTTAACTTTTATACAATCTAGGTCATTCCTCTTGTCTTTCGTTTGCGGCGAATGGCACAATTATGCGCGTGCTTCCTCCATGGTGCTGTTTTAAGGAGCCATAAATAAGCAAATATCAATCTTAGTAGAATAGGCGTTTGGGGCAAAAAAAAAAAAATTTTCTGCGTCTTTTTCTATTTTCACTTCTGTGTCGGCTCGACGGTTCCTTCTACCCGGTCGTTCTAGATATTTAAGGTTATCATATATCTTGTGGCTGTTAACTGTATTTCCTTCCAGACTTTTTTTACTCTTTAGGCACGTTTGCCTTCATAATAAACGTATTTTGGCCACACTGTAAGCTTATGCGTGTCGTTGGTCGGTTTCCTTGTTTTCGGTAAAAATGTGTAAACCATGTCATTTCCCCAGAGTGCAGTGCACAAAAAGGCATGACGTGCAGTAATCATACTCTGCTTAATTCCTGCATCCTTCTAGTGCATTCTTATTTCAGAGTGCCGTTCAGAGGGGCAGTGATTTGAATAAAGAACCGCTTTTTATACCTTGAGTGGTGAGATCATAAATTTTGCTTTTATACTCGCTTAGTGTTCGGACCATTATGCACGGCTCATTTTCGTCGTGAGCACGCTTTTAAGCATGGAATGCAGTTGGCTCTCATTGTCATAGAATTAAGGTGAAACTTGTTAAACCTGACATGACGGTGAACCTGATGCCTAGCAGTACTACGAGCACGGAGCCATTGGTATCCAAAACTCTCCGTCCAAATGGTCACCAACAAAAGTATTGGCTATACTAGGCTACTGCTCTGTTAAAAAGAGCGTGTTGTCAGGCAAGTTGGCTTTGCATGATATGGAAGAAGTTAGCGCAAAACTTAAGACATTCGGCAATAGAGTGCATGTCAATTCGTCGTTCCAGGATGGCGTAGCTTTTTTCTCTGCTTCTTTCATTCTTCTTCGTCTTGGTCATCTCCTCTATCTTGGCTTGCTTTGCTTTTCGTGGTCTCGCCGTGATTCCTTTGGGCGCAAAGCCGAGCCAAGACAAAGGATTAAAGAATACTAAAGAATGACTACAACAATAAGTAAGATGGAGTTAGGTTGCACAAAGACTCACGGAGGGCTCTCATTAATAGCTGGAGCGCAGAAACTTCAGCTAAGAGCGAGAATGAAACCAGCTTTTGCTGAAACAGAGCAGCATCGTTTTCCTGTCATGATGTGCGTTGTAACTGTTCACTTGTCTTCTTCATGCGCCTTCGTCTGTTACATCTGTTTTACTAATATTTGCAAAGCCAGCTAAAGAACCGTCGATTGCTATGTCACTTCACACAACAAACAGGACCTTACGGATGCAGCGAGAGACATAGAACGCGGGGACCAGTACATACAAAAAAAATGACTGAACGCGGTGGCCCAGAAAACTCTTGTAGCAGTTCGCATGTAAGTGGCGGGCATGTGCCATTGGAGGAGCTATGGGCCCAGTAGGCGCAACAGGTCACTGTCGGGGTAGACTGCACGTACGCGACAGAATTTACCGCGTTTGTTTTAATTTGGTGGTTGAAAGACCGGTATCAACGATGAAGACGACGCTTGAACAAAGAAAAGGTTGTTTTCCTGTGTCGGCCAAGAATCGGGAGGAAGAGGTTGCTATTCACCTGTACTCAGCAAAGGAAAAAGAAAAGCACACGCGAAAGCAACGTAAGTGGATTCGACCTCAAGAAAGGCAAGTCCCGTTAGGACGTCAAACCCCATGAAAACAAAACCAAGATTTGCTAGCCAGTCAGTTGACACTTGCTCCAGTGGATGAAGCACATACGTCTTCTTATGCATCTTTATTTTTTACTGTCATGCTGTGGTTGGCCGCTCAGTTTAGAAACAATTCTGCATGACCGTACCTGAATGTACGAGACCTGTGTTACGAAAATATTTATCGAGGGCTTAGTGTTTCAACAGGGGCGACAGTGGCCATTTGAGGTTGGTGAACATTTTCTCACTTATAACGTTTCCTGCTTCTCGGGCAGCCCAAGCCAAATAAACGAATATGAAAAATATTAAAACCCAAAATGGACTCAAAAGCCGGCGGCATAGTGAAATGGGTGGGTGCGTTTATTTTCAACCCGCTCAGCCAAAAGCTCCCTTCCGGAATATACACACGGGACGTGTCGGTGACCCTTGCATAAAGCCATAGCAGATTGTGGCAGCCTTGTGGATGCGAGGCACGTCACACGCTTGAGCCTGACTAAAAGGGGACCGCCTCCAGCTCAGACACCACCCGCGCTGCGCTGATTGCGAAGTCGTAAAAAGGGCGGTGCCTTGGTGTTGCGTCCACACTCAGGCATCTCTTTCACCATGCTGGCAACGTGTGCTAGCGTAATAGCTTTCTTGTTTTGTTTTGGTGTGCTTTTTGAACTTTTAATGGCGCAGGTGACGGGGTTAGAAAGGAGAAATTCGGGGGTCAAAAGCCAGCCATCATAAAAGAAGCACCTGACGAATATCTTGCAAATATGAACGGAGTTTTTAAGGACTGACACTTTACACGTCCTTATGCGCTCAAATTGAAGCATTGCTTTGTTAAATAAAATTTATTACTTAGTGCATGCAATAATTTTTCTTGAAACGAGTGTGAAATATGAGCTCCACAGCAGAGCAGAGCACCACTGAATATTATGACACGGGGCCCACCACAGCGCCCGAGGGCACAGCGAAGTTATAAAAAATGATATCTGCGTCATGTCGTAAACGAAAACTACTGCTGCTCAACTGCTTGCTACAAACAATGTTGGCTAGTTGAGCCCGAGCTACAGGGGTGTCGTGCATCATGCAGTGTCGATATTAAGCCGCTAGCTGATGCACCTTGGCCGGGTTCGATCCTGGCTGGGTCGTTCGAATTTCGATGAAAGCGAAATTCTGGAGGCCTGTATGCTGTGCGGTGTTACTGTAAATAACCTCAGCCGGTCAAAATTTCCGGACCCTTTCACTTCAACGACCCACTTAACCTGAGCCGCTTTTGGACTTTAAACCCCCATAAACCAAACCAAACTCACCACGGCTTGCGTGAACATGGTGACGTCTTGAGATTTTGGTACCACTATTCCAGGTCAACGCCCCCGGTTTCATTTATGATTAGTCATGTAATGCTTTCGCATTAAAATCAGTTCGGCTGAAGCTTCGCCCACTGCTTTTTATGATCGATCATGGAGACTATAGTACTCAGGGATTCGTCTGTGCTGTTGGAAAAATTATGAACTGCGGGCTTTGAAGTGCCGATGTAAAACTAGAGCGATGACGGGCGCATTAGTCAAAGGCTCCGAAATAATTCGAATCACCTGGTGTTCTTCAGCGTGCGCGCACACACTACAGAATGCTATAGCATAGAAGGCTCACCTCATCAAAAAGCCGGCGACAACCATCCGACATTGTGCGGGAAAATGCTGATCGGGCAGTGCCATCATTAGTGCCGTTAGAAAAGCGAAGAATTCCCATTGCCTCTAGGGACTTAACGTCACTAGCTCAGGTCAGTCTTTGTGAAGCCTCCACCTGCCAAATATGGTAGATGGCAGGTAGTTCACAGGAAGAGCTCACGAGCTGGGTGACACAAGACCCACAAGTCACTTGAGGCAAAGTTATCAGCAGCTTCGAATGCTATCTCACTGCCAACACAAAATGGGAATAAGAGTCAGGTGTGCGCGTGTGTTTTTGGCTCTAGCCTCTATCGAAACACAGCCGCAGCAGCCAGGATAGAACCCTAGACCTTTATCATTTATATAAATTTGCACTGTAGTGGGACAGAGAAGATAGTAAAAACAGTGAGGCTTTTAGGACGGTAAGAAGATATTTCCCGTTAAATTCCTATGGGCTATCAGGAGCGAATTATTAATTGAGCTGTAATAATCAAAACACTCTCATTGATCATTGCGTGCTGCGTTCGTGAGGTAAAGAGAAAAAAGGAGCTACAAAATTTGTTTGATAAGTTCTGTATTTGTCGAGTTATCTGCGCATTGGGCGCCTTTGTTTGGCTCTGCGCTTCGGCAGCGGACACCGGACATCAACCTTCACCATTTTTATGCGCTAAAAATTAAAATGCGAATCACGTACGAATTGTAACCTTTCCTTATAATCGCGCGCTTAAAATACGATGTATAATAGGGTAGTATTATTATTTGTGAGTAAAACATCTCACTTTATAAAAACGCCACATGGCGGAGAACAAGCCAGCCGAAAACAAACTACACAACCCCACTTGTGTGTTTGCGCCTCCATGTTTTGTTTTCTCACCTTTGATATTCCAGCGGCAAATACAACGAGAAGTGGAGATCAGTCGGACTACGAATATGAGGCCATCCCGATCATGCCCAACAACCACGATCGCGTGGATGCCACCTGAACTGACCACCCCCAGTCATCGCATTTTATGTCTCAGATACCTCGTCTGTAACCTTAGCTTTAACCTTGGCTTTAAGAACGGAGTTATTGCCTCCAACCTATGCCGGTGCCAAACGCGATTGGCAGCAGAGTTCGCCCACCACATGCGACGCTTACCGGGCGTCTAACGAAGGTGTGTGAGGCGAGCTCTTCTGATTCAAGCTATACTTCCGCTTGCGAACATACAGCGGACCGGGTGCCCCTGGCTCGCACAGGTTCGGTCTTTCCTAAGGTCATAATTGGACAAGAGCTTTGAGATAGCTCCCGCTCATTTACTTCCCGCATCGTAGAGCACTACTAACGATGGGGAAAAGGCAGCTGTGCTTCGCGCTGATTGTAAATTGCTCTGCCTTTCGGCAGCTGGCTAGACCACCGTGTTTTGTGAGCGCCGACGTGCACTGAAATGCAGGCGCGGAAAATAGGTTTGCATGAGGCCCTCGCTACTGCGAAGCCAGCTATGTTTTTATATTTCGGTCAGACGTAGCTGCCTTCCCGTCTGTATGCCCTCATTAAGTGAAACACACATGAATCAGAGGCTTCTTTGAATACGGCTGTCCCAGCGCCTTTCAAGGGCCCGTAAGCAGGGCACCCTTTACAAAGCGTACACAACAGTCTTTCGTGAGATCACAACTCCACTGGAAGAGTTAAGATCTATCAGCACGGCCATATCTAGAAAGTCTTCCCACGAGCACACTCCGAAACCGACAACATGTCTCGAAACCACATCGTAGTGCCCAGATGTAAGTGCATAATGCCAGGTTCTGCAGCTGTTGAATGTGTTTTCGAGGGACAGAAGTGTTTTATACTAAATAATTTTTCATGCCTAGATGCTGGTTTTTCGAGCTAGTGTCAAGCTGGAAAATTGGCCTCGTTTTTTTTTTGCCGCCAAATGTTAAATAATCTGGCCTTACAATTTTAGAATAAATCCTGAGCTGCTTTCTAGTTTTCTTCCTTTCGGAGCGTCGCATGTGGGAATCGTTTCAGCAGCACCTGGTGAGTTAATTAATGCCGTGCGCTGTCTCGCTAAAGATTATTCCAGAGCTCTTTTTCGGTCTTCAACACGTCACAGACAGAAAGGCTAGAAGCTATATTGTAATAATGGTGGGGTGATGCAGGACACACAAATATACAGGCGCGCGATTGGCGCACGTTGTCTAGAACTGCAGCAGCAATGTCGCGCGATGTTCAGAATACAATATAAATAGCCCCTAATCATCACTCAGAGAATAAATCCGCTAAAGTAGCAAGCAATCTACTCATTTTTCTTCCCATTCCTAAACGTGAATATTTCAAAAATATTTCGTTTAGTAGCAATAAAAGGCAATAAACGCTTGATTTAAGCAGGTCCTTGTAGAGTAAAGTAATGGAGATATCGTTTTTATTTATGAACGATTGAAAAGACTAAAAAAAATGCAATGCATGTAGAATTTTCAAAGTTCTGCTTCCTGTGTCATAGATGGCTTTGAATAATTGAGGAAAAGTAAAAGAACTGAGGAAGCCAAACCCTGCATGTCTGGATCACTTTTCAAAGTGAATGCTTTCTGCCCACCCGAGCACCACCATATTCTTCTCGTCGAGAGAAGAAACAAACCACACGTTCAGATTAGCTTGACGAAACTGGCCATGAGAAAATAATCCGCTATAAATCTCACCAAATATATGCCCGGATTCACTGTCCTAAAGAAGTAGCGCTCAAATCACGCCTCTGATCTTTCTTGTGAGATATGACCTTTTTGTCTGCATACATACCTAATCCTTGGTTTTCTGCATGTTAATTTTAGACCCACCGTTTTGCTGTGTCTGCCTAACTCAATGATCATTCTTTGCAGCTCATCTCCTACGTGGCTTAGCAAGGCAGCATAATCAGCGAATCACAGATTACTCAGGTATTTTCTATTAACTCTTAACCCCAGCTGTGCTTAATCGAGGGCTCGGAATACATCCTGTAAACAGGCGGCGAAGCCTATTAGCTAGATCGTGTCTCCCTGCCCGCCAACCTTCTTCATTGGAATTTTATTCCTGACTTTAAGGACTATGGTAGCTCTGCAGTCGTTACGAATATCTTCCTGTATTTTCACATAAGACTCTTCTACACCCTGATTCCGCAATGCCTGCATAACTGCGGATGTTTCAGCTGAGTAAAATGGTTTCTTGTAATCTGTGAAGGCGATATATAGGGGTTTCTTATACTCTGCGCATTTGCCTATCAGCTGATTGACAGTGCGCGTGTGGTCTATTTTTGTGTGTCATTTACAAAAGTATGCCTGATCATTTCGTTTAGTGAAGTCTAAGGTTGTCCTGACTCTATTAGTGATTACGTAAGTAATTATCTTGCAGGCAATAGACAGTAAACTCTAAAGGAAGAAATGACCTTGGGTAGGGAATTTAATGCGCAGGCAAGAGAGCCATATTAGATAACCACTATATTGACCAGTATATTAGCGCTCGTCCTGCCTGATTCTTTTCTATGTTCACGTCTTAAGCGCTAGTCTTACGTTTATTATGCAAACTAACCGCTTGTCCTCAAGGGTAACGAAGTGGATTCCAAGGGAAGGGAGGCGTAGCAGGGCGGCAGAAAGTTAGGTGGGCGGATGGGATGAAGAAGTTTGCGCGGATACAGTGGCCGCTGCTGGCAAAGTACAAGGCTAATTGGAGACCCTGTGAGTGTCCTTCGCCCTGGAGTGGGCGCAGTCAGGCGGATGATGATAACACCTCCTCTGCAGAGTGTTGTACTTCTTCGAGCTGTTCCTGTGCTCTTACTTTTCAAAATAATAAATACGTTTTCAATTACTCGTTGTCTCACGCATCCTTGGAACGTGGCATCTTACTGAAATCACGACGGAGCAAACGCGAACAATAAAATAGAGAAGCAATAAATCAGTTATGATCCATAGCGCAGCAACAAAACAGGGGACAAACACAAGCGCTAACTTCCACTACAGCTTTATTTGGTGCACACAGAATTTATACAAGAAGTAACGAATGATACCAGTCAGATTAGACAACATACTTTGTGAACAAAGCTTAAAAATCACATGCAATACATTTCACCGGTTGGCATATTGCTCCGAGTCCAAAAATGCCATATCTTTCTTTGCCAGCGACAATGACGGACTGCTGACGCAGCTTTCAGGTCCGGCTCTTTCGATTGCGGCAGCCTCGATAATTTCCCTTGTCAATCTATCGGCATTTCTGCCTATCACCTTGCATTCTTTAAAACCAGGCTTGCATTTATGAACCCGACAGTGCCGTGCCAAATTGCTGGAACCGCCATCCCTAACTTCCCTATGGTGCTCGCTTAACCGCTCATTAAGGCATCTGCCTGACTGTCCAATGTACTCCTTGCCGCATGAAAGCGGGATACTGTAGACTATTTCTTCAGTACACTGCACGAAAGGGTTTCTGTGCCGAATCGTGCAACTATTCTGAAGCCTGCTGTCGGGACAGGTGGACTTGCAAATGCGGGACAATTTTTCTGGTGCAGACATATGCACCTTCACTCCCACTTTTTGTGCTACCTTCTTGAGGGAGTGTGACAGCTTGCATCAGCACGAAAAGGCCAAGAAGACTGGAACTGATGGCGAAGGGGGCAACAAGGTAGTGGTGGTGCCATATATCCACAAGCTGTCACACTCCCTCAAGAAGGTAGCACAAAAAGTGGGAGTGAAGGTGTATATGTCTGCACCAGAAAAATTGTCCCGCATTTGCAAGGCCACCTGTCCCGACAGCAGGCTTCAGAATAGTTGCACGATTCGACATAGAAACCCTTTCGTGCGGTGTACTGAAGAAATAGTCTACAGTATCCCGCTTTCATGCGGCAAGGAGTACATTGGGCAGTCAGGCAGATGTCTTAATGAGCGGTTAAGCGAGCACCATAGGGAAGTTAGGGATGGCGGTTCCAGCAATTTGGCACGGCACTGTCGTGTTCATAAATGCAAGCCTGGTTTTAAAGAATGCAAGGTGATAGGCAGAAATGCCGATAGATTGACAAGGGAAATTATCGAGGCTGCCGCAATCGAAAGAGCCGGACCTGAAAGCTGCGTCAGCAGTCCGTCATTGTCGCCGACAAAGAAAGATATGGCATTTTTGGACTCGGAGCAATATGCCAACCGGTGAAATGTATTGCATGTGATTTTTAAGCTTTGTTCACAAAGTATCTTGTCTAATCTGACTGGTATCATTCGTTACTTCTTGTATAAATTCTGTGTGCACCAAATAAAGCTGTAGTGGAAGTTAGCGCTTGTGTTTGTCCCCTGTTTTGTTGCTGCGCTATGGATCATAACGCATACCCACTAGCCCGAACCATCACCTTGTCAATAAATCAGATTTAGTTTCTTGAGCAAAACCTGAGATTTCCTGGCTTTTCAGAAAGAAATGTGTTTTATTGGAGCCAAAGATTTGCTGTCTAAAGCGCAGCGAGAATAACTAGCTGAGAAACAAATTATCTCCTATTGGAAATGGCATTTTTGGGGATGTTTGTCAGTACACAACGTGTGCAGGCGGCCATGTCTAATCACTGCGTGAGCAATACCGCAGTGTCTCTGTGTAATCGTTTCTCTTTCTCTTTCTCTCTTGTGCCTGTGGAAGGTACCCCAGAGGGGGTACACAAACGTACAGACAGAAGTAGCGGCTGCCGCCGCTGACGACTTATAGAGCGTGTGGAATGCGTTCTCCTCCTCTCTACCTTTTGAGCACTTCATTCCACTTCTGTGATTGACCTCCAAATTTCCTCCTCTCCACGTTCTACTCAGAGGCGTCGCACAACACCCGACGGAGAGGTTTTGCAAAGATGGGGATAGTAATGCTGACGAATTAAAAAGGCCTCCTAAATTTTGATGGTGATAATTGATCTATTCTAACGATGCTTTCTCTTCTTGGTTTGCCATTGCATCATTCATAGTTGGGGTTAAGAGTTGATTCAATTTCTTTGTTCAATTACGCTTGGTTAAATTACTCACCATTCTCGGTACGATCATGTGTTCGCCATCTTGACTGCGGAAATGGGGACAGAACATGGCTGATAACAAAACGGAAGAGGCTGTGCAAAAAAATTTATTCAGACGCAAAGAAAGATTGTCTCGCTAAATTTAGTGCAGAACTCCCCACATTCGCTAGGATACGATTCTGATAAGGAAGAGACATTATTTTGCACGAAATGACTAATAATTGCTCTCATATAGAGTTCCTGAGTTTTACTAAATGAGAGGGCAAATTGATTGTAGTAAATTTTATTCGGCAATTTAATGTTTTAGAGACCGATAAATGCGGTAAGATGTCGTTAGAAAAATCAAAATAGGTTTAATAATGCAATTATAGTTCCCGAAACATATAAAGGAATACTGAAGTGTACTCAACGTTTTATTTTTAAATCCTGCATCTTACGGGTGTGCTCAATCATTTTTTTTTAATTTGCACTGCATATTACGGTATTTCGGAAACGTCCACACACACACTCACATTTTGCAGAAACATTCTTCAGGCTCTTCCGTATTGATTAAGAGCAGAAGGAAAGCAGAGAGTGGTCTGTAGATCCTGAAAATTTGGGCGCTAAAAAAACATACCAGAATAAGTTCCGGGTATCTGCCCAACAATTGCTTCAACTGCCAGGACAAAAGGCGTTCATGGGCTGCTAAAGCAATGATGAAAAATATGTTTACATGAAAAAAGTAAATGGAGCGATCATGGATAGCTTTCTGATAATCCCGCAGGTTTCACTCATTCCATGCTTTGAAAGCTCGATGTTGGAGCTTATAAAAGCATTATTTTGTGTTTTTATGAAATGATGTACCTAAAACACTGTTGCATTCTAATATTTGCTTGTTTTTAAAGCAAAAAATTATAGTTTGTAGTAGCTAATAGAATTAAGTCAATTTTGGTCGGCCCCAATAAAGAAGAAAAACACTAAGCTACTTCATCAGAGAAACATTCTCCTACTTGCCGGCAGCCTTAAATGCAAACTGCGTTAGCCGTATGCCTAACTATTCGCATAATTTTTGTAACCGATTACGTCAGTACTTCTTCGAGTTTCACAACTTTTGAGGGCGTATACCATTGGTACAGGGAGAGAAAACTCCTTTATATAATTTTTAGTAATAAAATTATTAATTGTTTTGATGTTTGACTGATTGCTTCTACGATGAATAAACTGATGGCTACAAAAATTTACTAACGGATCTACATAATAATTGAACGACAGATGAAAAAATTATTGATTGCCTCACTCAATCAGCAGTTCACTGACGGTGAATATGCGCGAAATGTTTTGGCTGTGATTTTTCCCTAGCAACCCGTCATAAGATAAGTTGAACAAAGCTGAACACTAATCAGAAACAACCCGATTGGCAGTCTTTAATGAGCGGCCTATGATCTATCATATTTCAAGGGCCTCCCTAATCCTGCTGGGATCGCACAGAACAAGAGCTGCCTGATGTGGCTTTTGTGGCCTGTGGATGAATCCGATGTAGCTACACCAAAATGAAACCTCTTTTCTGTGTGTAAAGTTTACAGTGTTCATGAGTACAAACGTAGCTCGAGGAGGTAGCTTTCACCGCCAAGTTTATCTAGGCCTTAGTAACGTCTTCAAATTGTGTTTGTGTTATTCTGCACAGCGCACAACTCCATTTAAAGAAAATGTTACAATGGCGCCTTCTCAAAAGTCTTCTATCAGGCAGCTTGGCTCCAACGGCATCAAAACATTACTTAATTTTCATTGCCGGTCAAAGGGTTATTTTAAAACATTTCCTCTATATTGCTAACAATTTTGGAGAAATTGCCTTCCTTGTCGTAACTGAAGACGAGACGGTTATACGAGTAAAAAACACGGGGCGCTCTGGGTTAAGAAAGCGCATTCTATAAAGTACCGGCACTTTATCACGAGTAAGCGAGTTACCCACCTGGCATAACAGATACGAAAGCACTTTTCTTCCCAAACATTTTCTCGTGGCACTCCGCGAAAGACACGTTGTGGGTTCAAAATTTGTTGTGGACTATAAGATCCTTAGAAGTGGTTCTTGTTTTGTGCTCTCTGACGTATCGAACAGTTCGCTACGAAGGAGTCCTCCCACGTTAACCCCCGTCTGGACTCCACACAGAACAAAATTACGGTCTCACAAAACCCCTTCGCCTTAGAGCAAACTTTGGTCGCTCTGTCACATAGCCACCAGGTTTTGCTTTACGCACAGGAAGAGCCGTTGCACAGGAGCGCCGTATTAATAACGCCTTCGGATATGTGCGTGCCAGCGACGTTGGTGCCACCGTTCCCTCCGCTTCTCCAACATCTTCCATGTCTGGTCTTTTTTTTTCTTTTTGTAGAAAGTTCAGCAGCCAGCAAATGCTATAAGAGTAGACAGTTATTTACCAGCTTCCGCTGACTGGCTAGAAAAACAAGGCCGTGTTTGATACGGCTTCTCATGCATGTCTTCTGGACCCGAAAATGTCAGGCTTCATCTTATTTTCCATGCACGGTCGAACAAGCGTGGGATCGTAGTTCACCAGACGGGCAGAACAATGGGCCTTAATGTGCTGTGTAGCGGTTTTCTAGGTTTATGGTATATACAGTTTCGTCAGGTATCTAGCTCACCTTAACAGTCCGTTAGTTAATATGAAGTTTGAACAAAAATGCGCGTACATGGTGCGCCAAATTGTGTCATACCGGAAAACTTGCGAAAGAAATGACTAATCCGCTGCGGAGAGAAGCTCATAACTAGTTTAAGTACATCGCTTCGGAAAAGCATTCATGATGCTACATATGCTGCTATAGGTACATGCAATATGCCGCACATGTTAAACCTACGGTTTGCGTTTTTTCACTTATAATATTGTTATTTACACTTATTGTAATTCAAGATAGCGCAACAGTGTACATTGTACCGTAAGCACGATATTGCTATTCCTGGTGTTTCTGTCTTGTTGTGGTAGTAGATTAGAAAGAAAAGGGAGGTCGCGGCTACTGAAATTTATTTTATTATGATGTTTTAATGCTTTTAAATCTAATTTTCTTTTATGACTTATATTCTTCTACTTTAGGAAACACTATGCCAGTACCGTCAAAGCTGTATACTGGCTAAAGTGGAGCTGGAGCAGCAATGTCAAGTAAGTTTGCTATAGATCTCTCACTTAACGCGAGGTTTAAGGCGGCGTCATCACTACACAATTCAAAGAAAAAAAACGAAGGCCTCTTTGGACGTTAAACAAACCCTGGTTTCTAGCAATCACGGTGGCCTATTTATTTATTTCGAAAGTTGGTTTCGTTTCAGGAATTATGTGCCCTGATAATAGTACAGCCACCGAATATTCCTTTTGAAAAAATTTCTTCATTTCCAAAAAATTATCTCAATATTTTTCAAGTTATTTCCACTATGAGTTCGGTAAGTGCTTCATTAGACTGCAGAGATATTGTGTATGGCATATCATAATTAGAACTGTAAAGTGTGAACAAGAGCTCGGAGAAAATGCAGGAAAAGTGTTCGTCTTGATAACTTTGTCAATACCTTCATTTGGTGCGACTGAAAATTAAAAGTGAAAGTTGACTACGGCACCTATTTCTCTCTTTCTTCTTTCACTCCCTCCTTTATCCCTTCCCTTACGGCGCGGTTCAGATGTCCAACGATATATGAGACAGATACTGCGCCATTTCCTTTCCACCAAAAACCAATTATTATTATTATTTTTGGAGAAAGGAAATGGCGTAGTATCTGTCTCTCATATCGGTGGACACCTAAACCGCACCGTAAGGAAAGGGATTAAGAAGGGAGTTACAGAAGGAAGGAGGAAAGTGGAGCCGTAGTGAAGGGCCCCCTAACCCGCCGTGGTGGCTCAGTGGTTAGGGCGTTCGACTACTGATCCGGAGTTCCCGGGTTCGAACCCGACCACGGCGGCTGCGTTTTTATGGAGGAAAAACGCTAAGGCGCCCGTGTGCTGTGCGATGTCAGTGCACGTTAAAGATCCCCAGGTGGTCGAAATTATTCCGGAGAACCTCCACTACGGCACCTTTCTCTTCCTTTCTTCTTTCACTCCCTCCTTTATCCCTTCCCTTACGGCGCGGTTCAGGTGTCCAATGATATACGAGACAGATACTGCACCTTTTCCTTTCCTCCAAAAAAAAACAATTATTAAACCAATTATTAGTGTAGGGCCCCGGAATAATTTCGACTAGCTACCTGGGGATCGCACACCACATGGGCCCCTTTGCGGTTCGCCCCCATCGAAACGCTGCCACAATACTCTAGCAATGCTCTTCAGATCGACATGCAGCTGCAGTACGTAAGAGGAAACCATTCCTGGGTTGCTGAGCCTGTATAATAAAACCGTACTTTTCGTCCAGAGACATGTAAAACATCTCCTTATTTCTTACTAACGTATGAGCCTTCCTTATACCAGCATACAATTCAATATTCTCCTGTATTAAAGAAATACCGACCGCAAGTAGCCTCAGGGAATAGGGGCAGAAACTTCGTTATTAGGCACAGCACGCATCTTGCGTCTGAACGGCGCGCGTAAGTTTTGACGTTTCTGAAGTTAGGAGGACGAGCCGTCAAGAGGCATCACAAGCAGCCTCGCATTCCTCCAGCACACTGCGAGAGCGTCGTCGAAGCGTCAGTTGGTAAGGAACGAAGAAAGACACTACGCCATTGTTTCCCAGAAAGATCTCATAGACGTTGATTTAATTAAAGCGGGACAAGTTGAACGGTGAACACGCACCTTCGAGAATGCGCGCGCTTTCCTCGTTACCAGCTTCCTGCTTTCTGTCCGGACTCCCCTGACACCTTTTGAGTGGCACGTAAGGTAAACATGCATGCGGCGACCTTTAAATTTGCGTGTTTTAGTGACGCGCAGACGTGCATGGACAACTGGCACGTCGTTTTTAGTACTTACAGCAACAGGAATGCGTTTGGTAAGGCGGTTTGTTTCAGCTTTCGATTTGAACTGCTGTGGATAATTAGGTCAATTCTTTAGCGGGTGGTTTGACCTCCAGTTCATGTTCTCGTTTTTCCCCCCTTTTGTTCTCGTATTTCCTTGAACTCTGGTTAGAGTCTCGGCGTAAAAAGGGGAGAAGGCATTACTTACGCTTCGTAAGAATTGCTCCGAACGTTGAATTCTCTCTGCTGGAATTAGTGAACTGCAAATTGCTGTTTTGGCGCAAATATTGAAAGAAGTTGATTCTAAGACGAAAAAACAATTACTAAAACTTTCACCTTCCCCTTCTTAAATAACAAAAGTACAAATAACAGTAAAAAACAAATTCTTTCACATATCTACTCTATTATGCAATGATAGCTGTTTGTATGTGGCATCCATGATTAAAATAGTACCTGCTCTTTTCCTAAATACATCTGTACTCCTTGGCCGTGTAACTGACAATGAACACGCAAAGCTTGAACATATATTTGGAGTAGAGCCTAGGGCGGTGTATTTCTTATGTATCCATTTCGTCACTCCTGTTTTAGTTTTGAATGACTTCTGCAGTAATAGTATAGCCCCAGCCGTTCACGAACAAAGTACACTGCAGGTATTATTCCTAAAAACGAATACTCTCAGCTTTGAAGGAGGCTAACTTATTTTCAGAACAACGAACTTGGCCTCCAAGGCGACTGAAATGCTGTTGAAAACATGAAAAACAAAAATCAAAATTTTTATGCACGTTTTTTTCCGCTTGGGTAATAAAAATAAATAGTTATAATTGTGGCCTATACCTACTCGTAATGCGTATTTTTTTCTATAACGCTTAAATGTGCTACGTTGATCGAATCGAAATAAAAAAAACAGTTCTGTCTGGCGTATTTCTAGTCCACTCTGCTTGCTCTGCCAGATCTCGATATTAAAAATGCCTAGTACTCAATTTGCAGCTGAAATCAAGGTCCTGTTGTAAATTGGACTTCTGAAAAATCCGAAGCCCACGAACTCTCGTTGCTACAATTATTTTAGCACTGTAGGCTTATGCATGACTACATAAAATCAGGATCCAAATTTCTACTAGAGTGCTGGGCTTTCGGCATGAAGTTACGTGTTTTGCGCATTTTTAATGAACATAACGTCGACAAAAGTATAGATCTCTGACTCGAAGTGCTTTAAGTCGATTGCGCCTTTCTAGCACAAATATTGAAAATGACGGCCAATGCTCCTTGTCTTCCATGCGCTCTAAAGAAGATACCTCATACTATACAGGCACTTGTGAAGTCGAAGCAAACCATCACTTAATTCACAGAGCTTCTAGTATCGCTGTTTTGCAGCTTCATTGTTCATTCCATGCACTGCCATGCAAGTATGAAAGCGATCTCTGTAGACAGCTTGAAGGACTGTGCTGCGTCCAGTTTTGCCAGGCCTAGCATGACACACAGTCAGATGTCAATCTGCTATTAGGGATTGCGTAGAAAGAAATTTCCAGGCGCAAGAAACAGGAAGTTTCTGAAATGTCCCGTTTAAATGTAACTGTCATGGTTGCTCCATTCAGGACCGGGAGTGCAGCCACCTCTTTTCAAGCCATGATGCAAAACATGGCTGCTTTAGGACACTGGGCCTACAGCAAGCCTGGGTATGGAGTGGAACCTGAGTACAAATAACTTTTCTTCGGTCGACGTTTCTCGCACCGTATACCCTGAGCACGCAAGAAATGAGCGGCGGAGTGCGACAAAAGATTGTTGGAGATTTCCGGGGATGCTGGCGTTATGCGAGAGTAGTATAGACACGTTCTTTGGGTTAAGTGACTCATTAGGGGTAATTGCCGACAGAGGACTGTAAGCCTAATCCCGCCTGTCTATAAACACCTATTCCACAACCGCCGACAACATCCTCTTCCCCGAAGTTTAAAGATCGACGCTTCAAAAAACTTATTCGCACAGGAATGGAAGCTTTAATGGGCAGCAAAGAAAAGGGCTATTGCCAAGATCAATTAAGAGGAGGTTGACGACTCATGCAATGTTGATAAATTATTGGCGCTATAGAGGAGCAATTATATCACTGCAGCACCATTGCCGACGTTTTGGGAGACCACTTAGATAGATACAAAAATGTTCAGTACAAGGTGGCAGAAAAGCAAATGTTCGTAAATTGTTCAAGGTGCATCAGTGGAAGAGCAAAGGTCAATTTCCATCTGCTCTGCCCCAAGGGAAGTTTCTCAGATTAGCACGAGGCGTTTATCTGCACGTTCGACCGCTGAGGGTGAGTCTAGCCTGAGGGTGGCGGGAAGCGGCGCTGGTTGCTCAGAAGAGAACCTTCTTTTTGTAGTTCTCTGGAACTCTCTATGCCGCGCCAGCGCATTGTTAGAAACTGCTGATCTATGCAAGATGGCGGCATTTGTAAGCCACAAGTGTGTCGGCAGCGGAAGTAACCCTATTAACTTACTTGCGTCGCATTGTTCCTCTAGGACTTTAATGTATCTCGTACTGTGCATGATATCTATATTTTTGCTGACAGTTCATTATCCGGTCTTTCTTTCCTGATCACCACGTTACGTTACCACCGATGACGGGAGCCCTTTTCAGCAACCCTTTCAACTTGTGTACATATATCCAAGTTTCACACTTCTACTACGTAGAAAATTTTATTTTACTCACGTTTTTGTTTATTTTAGTGTCCTGTTTGAGTGAACTTTAGAGCATTCCTGAATAGAAAATCTCAAGCCTTCCCGCAGCAAAATCAAGCCCTCCGCGAAGCTACACGTCAAGGCTTTCTGGACGCGAAGGAAGTGGGGGATGTGTAGTGGGAGGAAAGGTAATGAATGACCGCAATGGCGACCGCTAAAAATCAGCGCCAAAGGGACGTGAATCGCCATCATCGGCTAGGCACGGCCTGCGGCAAGCTTCGCTTCTCTTGGATGAATGCCCCAGTGGTGTGAGGGTTACAAAAATTAAAAGGCAAGAAATAACGTAATGGTGTCGAAAGGCACACACACATATAGTTGCTTTATAGAGAGATTTCACTGATACATACAGATAAACTTTTCGTCGTAAAGAGTAAGCGAAGGTAAGGCAATTCAAAAAGCTAAGATTTAGCCCAGTTTTGGATTGACAGAGCACAGTCATGCACACTGGACTGTATTGTTACAGCTTCTTTCTGCATAAATGTTCCGCGTTTATGGGCGCGACTCGTTAACGTGAACTACTCGCTTTATTATAAAGTTTCATTCGGGAACCATACAAAAAGTATGATGGAGCTGCCATAAAAAAAACGTAAGCCAATAAGCTTCTGCCTGTGCCACTACGTATAACAGGGAACCATACAGTCCAAACTAAAGAAAAGTGACTGCGATTCTGTTTGGCGCAATTATGACAACGTACAAACTACGGCATAAGTTCGTTTTACTGCGCCAGTGGGCCACTAGTAATTTCTATTCTAGATTCTTCTTTGAAGGGCGTGTAGTTCTTTATGGTGCAATTTCAATAAGTTGCGATAAGTCCATCAATAATTTTTTCCCTAAGAGCTTAGCGTCTTTCACTCTTTTTTGAAGTCTACACCAGCACACCAGGCAAAAGCGCAAGCTATGTTAAGACGCGGTGATATGCTGCAAAATTCACTAAACTTATATTCGCTCAGGAAGGAAGCACCTGAAGAATAGACAAGATTTTTGGGACAATGTTATTAATCGAATTGGCTTGAAGCTGATATTTTTTACTCACCTTTGATATTATTCTCTCACTTCAAATGGCGCCGTCTAGAGAGACGTGATGCGCACAGAGAACACAAAAAAAAGGCCAAAAACTGTGTTTATAGCTGCTTCTTAACCCATAGTGACTGAGTTCTCGTAAGCACAGAGAAAGAGAAAGAAAAAGATAAAATTATTACGGGATGAGCAAAAGAGCTAGAAGTAAACTGCGAACTGCATCATGTCACCGAGAATGTGTTTGACTGCTTCCATTGTGTACTTAGCAATTACTGCTGTTCTGGTTAGAGCCTTCACATCTGCGCTCTTGCGTTGGGTCAAAAGCTTTTTCATGTCCCTCTCTTTTACCCTGCCGCTATTGTAACATGAAAACAATGATTGCAAGCTCTATGCTGTCTATTCACCTTGTGTTTGGTAAAAACTTGGGAAAAAAAAATCTCTTGTGAGCCACTGAATCCTCTCGTCTCCTTTCTCCAATCCCACTCGAAATAGCGTCACTTTTGCCGTCCTGTCACGGCTATCTCATGAGGCAACTCAGCATAACGTTTCTTTACGCAAGTTCTGCGCCTAGGCGAGATGTCCGTGTTCCTGTAGAGGTCAGTGCTCCAAGCATCTAACGTAACTACGTTTCTTTCCTTCTTTATATTTCTCGCGCAACTTTGCTTTCAGCCTCCCGATTTTGAACACAGCCGTTCATCTGCTCTTTCTCCTTTACCTTTTACGTAATTTTCATCAATCGTACGTAGTAACTATGACCACGAAAAGAAAAACAGATGGCAATAACTATGTGCGCGCGAATGAAACGGTTAAACCACGAGAGAAATATGTTTGCACAGCCAGTTGCAGTCGGAATTACGCGATCGGTCTTCGGGCTTTGATGAACGTTCCCATCTTGTGCCCCTGCTAAAAGCGCTGTATCTAATTTACAAGCTGCTGGCGACATTCAAGTCCCAAAAGATTTGGTCAAACCCGTGTACTGTGCTGTGTCAGTGCAGGTTAAAGAACCCCAGGTGGTCGAAATTTCTGGAGCCTTTCATTACGGCGTTCCTCACAGCCCGAGTCGTTATGGGACGTTAAACATCCATAAACCAAACCAAACCAAAAAGGGGTTCACAACTTGAACATGAAGACAGATCACCCCCAAAAAATTTTGCCACGCCCTCCTAGGCATGCCTCTGAGACGTGAACCACCGAGCAGGAGAGTCGAAATGTGAGTCCAGTAGTACGTGCTTAAGAAGAAATCAGTCAAAAGGCAAAGAACGAGATAAACGAACGCACGCATGCGACGACTGGTCATTGTATGTGTGCAGTCAAATCTTCAGTGTGCCTTTCTTTTTCTCGTCCTTCGTCTTCTTGAGTGTCTTACTTTAAATCTACCGCCAACTCTAATAAAGAGAATGCGCAGTAACCCGACATTGTTGAATGATGAGGGTGCGTGTTTTTTAAAAATATGAAATAAAACGAAAGGCATTGAAATACCAGAAGAAAAAATCGTGCGCTCCGAGTGGGATTAAATCCCACGCTGGCATGCACTAGTGGCCTATTTGGTTGACTCCTTAGAAATTCGTGGTGAAGGAAGAGGAAAAAAAAAATTTGTTTCACCAATGGTAGATTGCTAGTTGGTAGCCATCATGTTCGGGCGGTGTCCGGGTTCAGAACTACATTCGCTGTAGATATCCTGCGTGCCCGCCAGATCAGCCATTGCTAGCCTTGTAGATCTGTGCTGGACAAAGCAGCCTCCAGCGATGAGAAAGTGAGGCGGAGGATATGTGGTTGGTGCCTTGGTGAGTCGGGGCATTCCTATTGGGAGTAGAAGTTTGTCGGTGTAGAGCTCTTGTAGGCTTGGCAGTATCTAGGATATCGTATGGGGAAGAAGAGGTGGCTGCGAAAGGCGTTTGAGAAGAGAAAGTGTGCGTATCAAGGTGGCGCCAGGCTGTGGCACCCGCTATATTCACAGATTTATGCGTGGGGGGGGGGGGGAGGGGGGGAGAACATTTATGTAATTATAGAGAGAGGTGTTGGGGGTCGCAACCTGAAAGGTCACGTCCTTACAACCACTAGGTGGGATGCCTAGTCAGGCACCCCATTGGCGATTGCCGCTGCCCGGGCGCACTGCGTTAAGGCCCTTTGGGCCTCGAGGGTGCAGCATCCGGACAGGGTCGCTTCCCGGACCTTTTGGGTGGGGTTTCGGATAGGGAGTAGGGATGGGTTCCGCTGGCAGACCCACACCATGTGGTAGGTGTCAGACACCTCCCCACGGTGCGAGCACCGCCCGTTGAATTGAGGATTGAATGCTTTAAAGTGCCGGGCACAGCATCGTGTTAGTGAGCAGGCGCAGGAGTACCTGAGGAGTGGGGAGGAGTGTTCACTGTAGTGTTCGGTCTGCAAGAGGCTGTGTGGGCGGTGGTATTCCTACGATTTTCTCTGTAACATAGTCACGGATGAAGAAAAAGGCAACACAGGCCTCATGAATAGCAGATGCATTAGTAAATCGTGGCAGAAGTCACGTGTCATTCCTGGGCATATTTTACGGGAAAATAGCAAGGCGTCATTGGAGATAAGACGCAACGCGGCGGTAGGCGCAAACGGGTCGTTACGGCCGCGTTCAGCTGAGAGGTACGGGAGAGAAGAGAGCTGCCTCATGTAGATGTCCCATATGTGGACGCGACCTAGGACTCTTCATATTTTTGTACGCAAGGCGAATTTCCTCCTTTGAATACCGCGATCTTACTATTTCGGCCCTTCCTGACAAGTTTGTGGCGCCATTTCTTGCATTTAAAGCGAAATGCGTTTGTAAAAAAAAAGAAAATATGTGCGTCACGTTGTTTTTTCGCGGGACCACTAAATATCTTCTCTTTTTGCATTTTATCATTACAAATGTCCGTGAATGATGGAAATTAGGGCTCGTAATGTGTCGATAAGTTAATGTAGAAACGGCACACTAATTCTGATTGTCATAGACGAAATAAAGCGCTGCGGTGGATGTTCGGAGTGACGCGTACGCAAATATGGAGACGGCGCCTTAATGCCGAAAATATCAAAGTGGCGTTTCCTCTCTACAACACGTCGTTTTTTTTTGTGGACGCATGATGCGAAATGGGCTTACTGCTTACGGACGTGTAAAACTATGCTTGTACAAAGAGAACGTCGGACGACTCTTCAGCTGAAGCGTTTTTCATGAAAATAGCAGATGGAGAAGCACCTCCAAAGAAGTGCGGCCGACCGAGCAATGAAGACCCGCAGATGGTGGCAAAGAACCGCCACTTAGCTGAGACGCTGCCGACAAACACAGCGCGCTAAAACCAGTGCTTCAAGACAGGGAGGTCTAGGAAGGTCTTGGGTCCCCTACCAATATTCAAGAAGGGATCAGAGACCACTTGTGCTAGATTGTAGAACGCATGAATCGGAACAAAGCAACCATTTTCATTGGCGGTCAGATCATTCGTTTCTATATCGTTTTGAAAATTTCGCTGCTTTTTTTAGCAGAATCATTACATTTTATATCAAACACGAGATGGAGAATAATACAAATTGGCAGCACTACACAAGAGGGGATGCAAAGGGGGAACCCGGGCCCTCACACGATGGTCAGTTCAGAGCTGGCAGCTCAGCTCCAAGGCTACAGAACAACAATCAGCACATTGGTAGAGCGACCTTGAAAATGATTTCCCATTTTTGCAAAAACCATGCGTAAAATACGCCGCAAGATGCTCTCTCTCTCTTTTCACCTGTGCTCAGATCACTCGAGACCCCTTCAATGCACTCGGACTTGAAGCATCACTTATGATGGAAGCAAGCATTGGCCCCAACTTGTGAACATGTTAATTAATTACACAACTGTGCCGACGTGAAGGCTCCACATCTAAAAGCCACATTCGGTTGTCGAAATATCGAATTGTCCTCTGCCTTTCGTCACAGAATGACTGCTTTTATCTGTTTTATAAGTCATGCACTAAAAAATATTTGCCTGAAGCGTACATTCTCAAAGCAAAAAACGTATTCATGTCTAATGATCAGTAAGAAAAGGCAAGCAAATGTAGTAGTGTTTACTTTCATGTATCAGGTTTAAGGTGCTATGTCCACAAATGTGGACGCGAATAAAATATGCTTAATTATGAATATTTTGCATAACTTTTTGCAAATGACTTCTGCTTAGTATACTGATCTTCATTTAAGCAAAAAAAAGTTTTCCTTTCAGCAGATTTAATTGGCGCCTGAAGGGGTTATGCAGCACATGACAGGCACAGTGTGTACATCGACTTTTCATTGAGTGATATACTAACCTGGTTGTCATCAATAGAGGGGTCTTTTATCTTTGTAACGAAGTCGATCGGGCCCTTGAGATGCGTAGTAGTAATGCAGCCGGAGAGACTGCCTAGCTTTGAGTATGCAAATTTCCCGATAGCCCAAAGCGCTGAACATTCTTTACGCACTTCTGGCACACCGTAAATGGCTGAAGCAGTGCCGTTGTGTCAACGATGGCACTTGCAGAGGTACTTGTTGTCCAGGGGAGCGTGTTTGAATGCCTATGTAAGGTGCACAATCATTTTTCTTTTGTGTAGGTTTTGTAGAGTGTGCGCCTTTATGAAAATCGCTTTTACTATCCAAACTGAAAAAAAAAACGGCTTGCACAGAAGTTTTAATAAGCAAAGAGCTTGAATGGAAGCAGTAGAATTCCTTTACAGTTAGCTCAGCTTGCAAAACCCCAATCTTTATTCATTCACCGGCATTCAAGGATTCACAGGGATCCACACATTCACAGAAGTCCAAGCATTCACAAGGATTCATTCGCTTCGGCCGCCATTGACGGCCGGAGCATCTTAATCGAGGGGGGTAAGCATGGAACACTTAGACCGCACACAGACAGCAGACAGTAGATCCCTCAATGTCCTTCTGGGACGTAATCTGTTTCGAACAAGTAGCAGTCGAATCTTTATCCCAAGTGGAAAGCAATTATTTGACAAGCGTCTGGTAGAGTTTCGAACTTTGAATGTCTCTGGTGTTGTCAAGCAGCCCATGTGTGTCAGGCAGCCCAAAGCATCGATCCCTTTTAGGTATTCGTTACGGAGCAAGTCAAAAAGCCTGGTGGTGTTTTGAGTAGGCTTCCTTTATGCGTGCAAACATACTGGCACTAACAATGACTTGTCTAGTAAAGTGTTCAAACGAGGTGACATACTAGCAGCATCTCTTTCCAGGGAGACACTCGAAAAATACCGCCTCCTACCTGTGAACGTAAATGCCTTAGCTGCCTGTCGTGCGAAGCGAAGACTTGCACCTCTCGCTCTTTTCGCGACAAGCTTAAGCGCTGCATTACGACACCCTCCAAGGGCGGCGTTACGAAAGAGCATGTATCGATTTCCGTTCACGCTTCAAGTACCGCTAGGTTGCTGCGGCAAGAACAAATCGGTACGAGATGCGGAAAATAAAAAAGCGCACATCCCGCATGGAACTAGTCAGGCATGAAAAACAGATGGAGCAGCACTTCGAAATCGAAGATCAAGACAGATTACACGAGGTGCACTGGAGTCCTCTTTCTATATTCGACGACTTCATGCAATTGTGGTGCAACGCGACAAAACGACTGTTCGGATTAGCACATACATATCTCAGGTGAGAGAAAATAAAACAGATAAAAAGACAGCATATTTTGAAAACGACACAATTTATTCCAGATTGATAGCTGCCCGCATACAAGTCACTTAAGAAAAAGAAATAACAATATATTTTTCAGGAGAAGAACATTTTGGCCACCTTTCAACATTCCGAAGGCATAAATTCTGAAGAATCTTCATGATATTCTCTCAAAATCTTGTCTTCTTAGCTGAGCATGTTAATCTACGTTTTTTTGGCGTGCAGTAGATGTTTTGTTAACACCGACGGAATGCTGAATTTTTAAGTTCAGAATGACTGAGAGACTGAATCGATATATTTAGCCAAGATGAATTGATTTGCTTCAGCTAAGAATTTCACAAAAAGAGTATTCATTCTGAGAAAAAAAATCAGATCGCAAGAAAGGCAGATAAAATCACACAGTTCAAACAAAACCAGTTCATCTAGCTTCCTGTAAGAAAGCACCTACAGTGAATATAGCTTTCTTGCCAACAAGATAAGATTAGTGTTGATGACCTCTTGAAATGAGAAGAAAATCTGAAGAGCATGGCACGAAGTAGATCAACTGGCTGTGCAATAGTATTAGGTGCATTCATAATAACCCTACTCCAAATTTTGGCTTCAGGGCCAAGAAAGCGTTCTTTGTCATGATTTAGATTTGTGGTTTAAGAATTTCAAGCTTTACTGTTTCTTCCATGCCACAAAACATCTGCGAAACAAACATTTTTTTCTAATATAGGACGTGTTTCTGGTTTTCCTTGCGAGAGCAAGGTCATTGTTCGGCATTCCTACCTTACTACTTCTGTTAGCGATGGTTATCGCCTCAAGGCATAAAACGGTATGTAATGATGGAACCTTGCTACTTGTACGGGATACCAAACCATCAGAGCGTAAGCAGAATGCAGACTCTTGAACAACACAATCAGAGCTCGTATATCACGGCATGCTTCCAATACTGAAACTCCAGATTTGCATTCAGACCATTTATATTTATTAGTGTGCTAGAAATTATAGTGGCCATATATTGCATTTAGCCATTGCATGTCTATCTGTCTGTGTTTGTCTGAAGCCGATTTTGTGGCAGACCCACCGTGCAGGCGGCAGCTCTATTATTATTGATCGGCTGCTCCCGAAGAGCAACCTGGATCGAAACCGAACTCATGCAACCTAAGTCCATTCCATTAGAGTACCTGCCATAGAAGGGAAGTTGAGTATCGCTTGACTACTGCCCCACTGCACCAGAATTGGTAAGAAGTTTCCCAGAGATCTATGAATGTAGAGCAGGACTAACTCTCTATATATGTACTTTAGTCCGTTATAGCTATTCGTACAAGTGCCATCCGTGAACACTGAATATGAGCTTATTTGCTGCCGCCTTCCCCCCCTGGAAATTTTTCTATAGTCTCGAATCGGCAGGCTTTCATTATCTTGCCTAATAGAAAAGCTTTCTTTCATCATTGTATTGCACAGAAAGAGGGTATCTTTATTTTTGAGCCTGCGATCATCACATAATTTTTAAATAGTATAAAATCGAAATAAATTATTAACCATTTTCCTCACTGACCGAAGTCCTCTATGTGCAATAACTCAAGAGCGATTACAGCTATGAGCAATCTAAGTATAAAAGCGCAACTTCTGTGAACTCAAGCCTTTCTTCTTTCTGCAGCGCTCCTATTAAGAAGGACGGACTAACGCTTATAATTTGATTTGACATTTTAGCACCGTTTTGTGCGTCCAAGAGCACTTTTTGCAGATTCCAACATTTGTTTCATTTCGCTGTTAGTGTTCAATTAACTCTAAGTTTCAACAGTCTGTCATTGTATCGTCATGAATTTGACGTGTCGTCTCTTTATTTAGGTTTAGGTTAATGGGTTTTCACGTCCAAAGCGACTCAGGCTATGAGACCTCAGGCCAATGGTCACTCATCTAAATATACAAATGGCACCAAAACAAGTACCCGCCTATTCTGAGTTTTACTGCAGCCGAAAAAGAGTAAATGGAACGATACCGCTTTCGTGTAAGGGCTGCAGCTAGTCAAGGCCTACAAAAAGCGTGGCCTCTACAGTGCTCTGTACAATATGTGCATCAAAAGTTTTAAAGAAGGTGTCAAGCTCCGAACGGCACGAAGCTTAAAGGCCTTTTCGTCACGTTCAGAATTATTCCACCTGATTAAACAGCTGGAATGTTTGAGTTGATACTATAACCCACGGCTCCTGCGTTCAACGTTAAAATAAGGCTGTTGTGTGCAGAACGTTCGTTTGCCGTTCAAGGTGGCCGTAGCAAAGATATTGATAACGTGCGGATATTCCGAGGACTGCGAACATCGGCGCCTTGATAGGGGATCCGTCATTGATGTTTTTGCATTCTACGGGAGTAAAGTCGAATCACGGAGCCTGTACCGATGTCTTCTTTTAACGTGAACCACTTAACTTACAATCGACACTTTGCCCGCTAGGTACTTAGCAGGCGACGTAGCATTTTTCGGTGAAGCTGCAGAAAGGAAAGGAAAAATGACAGGCAGTTCTGACAATGGCGCCGCTGTTTCCTTTGCTCCGCCTTAGTAGCCACTTTCGTGCTAGAGGGGACGAGTACACAAGTGGTATATGCGGGAGCTCAACCTTGCGTGGAGACAATGAGCATGGAGTCTGTTCAAAAGATCCTTCCATGCTCCCTTTCAGGTCAGCGTCTTTTTCTGCTGCATAAGCTTGGTGCAGAAACCGGGTGGGTATTCGAATGGCAGTCTTTGCTGGCTACTGTCTGAAAAGGATATTACGACAGAAGGCTGGAGTATTTTGCCTCTCTCTTTACGCTTCTTCAGTCACTCTTTGTTGAAGACGAGGTCTCTAAGCGCAAAAACACAATAGCACAGCACAGAAGTGGACGGGAGGAACGCTAACTTTCAACAACTTTTTTGAAGCTCACATTTCCTAGCAGCACTTACATGCAGGACAAAATTGCTACTCTTCTGCACTCTTTGCTGCCTCCTTTGTTGCTTGTTCAATATATCTATTGTAGGTACATATCTAATTTTATATGCTCTGGTTGCCTACCCAGAACGGTAGTCGTGTCGAAAAATATTTACAGGGACAGCTGTTTAGCGTGAGTTCCTAGATTTCCCGTCTGTTTAGTAGTATTCAAAGTAGTAGTATATCGTAGTAGTCGGCGCAACTGGTGCGCGCGTTGCCACGGGAACTACTCGGAGGGTGATTACCCACGAAAGAGGAGGGTATGACGTCAGTGCGAAAAGGCGCAACTGGAAGGTGGTTACCACAAGAGTCGTCAGGAAGGTGTTTACCGTAGAATAACCAGGGTGTGGCGATATCGAAGGTATCTTCAGCCAGAGGATGACTAACGCAGAAGGTGGAGGGTATAGAGAGAACAGAAAAAGGTAAACCTGTGGATGGTTGCCACAGGGACCACTCCGAGTGATGTTATCCTGAAAGGAGGAGGGTATTGTGAGTGTGGAGGAATAGTTGACCGGAGGTTGGATACTGTGGGAAGAGGAAAGCAGAACGGGAGCAAGAAAAGCTTAACCGGAGAGGTTGCCTTGGGCGGAGGAAGCTATGGCGAGGTCGTAAGGCGCAAGCGGATTGTGGTTGTCACGACAGCCGACCTGTGGTTATAAGCCTGGAAGCAGGAGCAGGGGGATTAGTGTGGAAAAAGCAGGGTTTGGGGAGAGCGTAAAAATGCGCTACAGGGGGGTAGTTACCACGTAACCACCCAGAGGATTGTAACCACGGAGGATTGTAGCACGGTCTATCTGCGGCAGCTGCTGCGAAACGCGGCGTACGAGGAGAGGGTCATCGGTGACACCGCGCGCATGAAGCTGCGGACTGGAGAGGAGAGCTAGTCGAAAGGCGATTATATGGGGTGACCAAACAAAGCATTCTAAAACTGCACAGATATGAACTCCCTGTGATTTTTTTAACGTGATCACCCTCAAATATAAACACTTTAACAGATGTCGCCGAACATCGCGTCAAATACTGGTAGTAATCCTGTCATGTGTTTTTCGTATTTATCAGGAAAGAAGGCATACATTGTGAAGCGCATTTGTCTTCGAAGTCAGGGGATCAGGAAAGTGTTCACTAACAACCACCCTAAAGACAGAACACAGCTGTGCACCTCCTATCAAGCTAAACAGCCGTTTCAGCAATGGCTCAGTGTCATGCACTTAGGAGCAAACCTGATGACGGTGCACTGCGTGGAACTGCAAATTCACATACGACAGATGCTGATCTGATAGCCAAGATTGTGATCGTTTCCTTGTTTACACTTCAGCCAGTCGCCGAAGAAACATAAACGTGGAAAAAAAATAGTGAAGATGCACGCAGTCTTAAATTCAAATTCGTAAAAATTCATAGTGAGTGAAAATCTTCAATGCGTTTTGCATTAAAATGTATGCTTCATATTTAGTCTCCTGATTGATTTCTTTGGTGGTGCGACCACCGCTTTGTGTTTTTTTCTTTTTTTTATCTCATTGCATTTGAAGTCCACTAAATTGTTTTCTCTCGTTCTTTCTTTTCCTTCTCTCTAGCGTGTTGGTTTTGTGGAAAGCGTACTACCTCTCTATGCTTGAGACCCTCACCTATTGAACTCGAAAATCGATGAAGTGTGGTCAGTGTTGCTGCATCGAACGCTTGTCCCGAGATTTTGGGGAACGAAGTCTTCTGTTTGCGTGTTTTTAGCTACTCCAGGAAACTTGATCGAGGAGCTCCGGCGTGCACAAAGCAGCCAAAAGTAAGGGTCCTGAACGAGGTGTTTAAGAAACATCGCTGCGAGGGTCCACAGAGAAATTACCAGGGAGGTTGCCTAACATTTTAAATAGGAAAAAATTGCCTATAGCAAGTCGAACAAGCGCAGGTGTTTCTCCGCTCCAAACTTCTTCAAGTGCTCGCAAGTGGCATTTCCGCCCAAGGAATAATGTCTGACGTTTATATACACTTCTTCAACCTAACACTCTTTATCCAGAATGCGATTTCCACAAACAGAAGCCCAGCGTTTTTCAAACGTAGCATTAAGATCTGAGGGCGAGAAAATAATGAGTTAAACAAACTATTTTTTTTTTTTGTCGTGAATGCAATATATAGGGCAAATATTTTTCAGTGCTTCTTTGACAGCTGCTGATATTTGCGATATTATTCGGCTCGTCTTTAACTCCCAGTCAAAGGGGACAAGCCTATGCCAATTTAAATACAGTGTAAGAGCCGCATACCTGATGGCGATGGCATGGTTGATCTTTTTGTCAAGAGCCTTGTTATTGTTAGAGTCAGGTGCTTTATTCTCTCCAGATTCACAGGATTGTTTGCTCTACGGTAGCCGTAATTATGCTCGAAGACCTTCTGTGAAGCTCACTGTATATACAGGGTGCAGCAAGAAACAATAAGACATGTGAACAAAAACGTT
This sequence comes from Amblyomma americanum, assembly GCA_030143305.2. Taxonomy (NCBI): domain Eukaryota; kingdom Metazoa; phylum Arthropoda; class Arachnida; order Ixodida; family Ixodidae; genus Amblyomma; species Amblyomma americanum. The sequence goes on from JARKHS020009373.1 coordinate 233,135, forward strand.
TTAGAGAAAGAGAGAGACAATACAGGTAATTCAGATCAACCAATCAAGGATTTTAGATCCGATACGCTGGCCTATAAGATCGGAAAGCATATAACCGAACGAAAAGATTAAATGTAGGGAGAACGGTACACTAGTCATTGCAGCCACAGAAAAGTCGGGTAAAGATTACAGAAGGTGGTCGTCATTATCCATTTCTAATACTGGACTAGCAGCCTTCCTGTCCTTCTGACTTCTTGATTTTACCATGACATTCGCATTCGTTTACCATCCTGCCATGGTCCGTGGAGGTTCTCGTGTGAGTATGGTCAAGTTTACAGCTAGCCTAAAGCTTTCCGCAGAGTCGGGACCGCTCAATGTGAAAATTCGTAAAGCCTCGTCGTTATTTAAAGGGAACCTAAATTGAACTGAGATTTTAAGATCACGCATGCGGCTACGCCTCAAAAAAGAAGAAAGTATTCTGGAAGGCTCGGGCCTAAATCAAGGATGTTGCATGAAGACTAGCTCCTTCTTGAAATGACTGCTCCATGCTTCCGGTTGCATAGTGGTGGCGTGGAATGCTTCGCTGAGCTCAAAAAAAGATCATTGACAACGTAGAGCTGTATGTCGCCAGTTTATGACGGCAGCTTGCGGGAGGTATAGACTCTGAAGACTGACATTTCTTCACCCTAATCGGCCTAATTAAAACGTGGTTTTACATAGCACCACTCAAGGAAGCATAGTAAAGTTTAAACTCAACAGCTGTACACGTGATCATGTGTAAAACCTGAAGAAAAATTGCGGCTTACGTAGTCAATATGATGAGAGCACTTTCAGTGTGCTGAACCTTTATCTTTAATTCAGTCACGTGGACGCACTCATTTTTAGTAACGTCATGCATTTGTGAAAGCCTAATCTTTCATTGCGGCCAGCCAATACAAAGCGCATACTATTATGTGCCCCAATTGTGATGTGCATAATAGGCTGCCGGGCGCCTCCAAAGCAACTAATGATCATGGCACAGCAGCGCATTTTCCCAAAAGCTGAAATGATAATTTAAGATGCTGTCAGCCACTTTTGTCTGAGCCGGCTAGGAAGACATGTTGAGAACAAGAAGCAAAAAAAAATTAATGACTGTACAATCAAATGCCTCGATCCTGATACGAAAGCTGAGTGGAGGATAATTTCAGCTATGACATTTGTAGGAGAATTCGAGACACATGGAAAAAATTGCAGAGTAGTAGCAAACGCAATACCTTATGCAAACTGCACACTAAGGAGGTTTCTTTAACAACTCAATAAAGTTACCCTAAGAAAATCATGATAACGTTGTGTCCCTGTTTTCCTAACGAGCTTCTAATCAGTTTGCCTCAAAGCTGCTTAATTCGTAAATAAGGTTAGAAGTAATTTGGTTTGCATAGTGTGCAGTGCTTAAACGGGACCCTCATTTTTGTTATTTGGTTCGCTCTAAGATCGGTGCATAGAAATGAAAGATCGTGAAGCTAAAACTAAGTTTACGCTTAGCTACGCTGTGCCTATTTATTTCTATGCTATCCCAACCAATAAGAACCTCCTCTCAACAAACATGAAAAGGGGGTATTTATCCAGCTTTTACGGTTTGTCAGAACGAGAAAGGAAGTTCATTTTTCTCGTTAACAGTGTATCTCGCCGTTCGTGGAGTCATGCAGAGTTGGGCATTGAGCCAACTTGTGTTTTTTCTTCTTCGCTGATGCTAGCAGCGCATCTAGATGCCTTTCTGCGCAGTTATGGCGAACATGAAATATATGAAATGGAAGGCCTTCGAGCCTTTACTATCGGACAAGCACCCTTGCGAATGGTCAATGGAGGCGCGTAGTCCAGTTCCTGTAGTCTAGGCTGACTATCAAGTAGGGGCAGTGAAGCAATTTCGCCTCCCTCTTCTCGCATAAGATCCGCACTCATTATTTACACACGGTCTTTATTTCATATTTCTAACCTCAGATTACAATTTGCTTTAGCGTTAAAGCCGATGTTAAGCCAAAATGTGAGTTTCAACACTTAGTATGCTGGCAACATTTAAGAAATTGTTGTAGTTGTCACTGCAATGAAGCACTCTTATAAGTCAGACGATATGTGCTTAGAGAGAAACATATGAGCACGAAAGGGGAGAGGATGTACACAAAAGAACCTAAATGTATTCTTAGGTTCTCAGTGTGTCTAAGCCTGACAATTAATTTTTCAGTGTGCTCAGTATGTAATGCACCAGAGAGCTTGGCGGAACAGACGGGAATCAGACTGTCAACAGCAACACGAATAGAAAAAAAAGAACACTCCTACAGTCTTCACTGAGAACCGCTAATCGGATTAGCTTAGGAGGATGGCTCTTCCGGTGGCCTCGTGGCATTTTTTCGGTGAAGCCTAGGTCGGAAGTACATCTTCGCAAAAGTTGGATCTTTGACGTTTTCCTTCGTGTGACTCCGACCAGCACAAGCCTGCGAGGATCAGTCAGCTTCTATTAATAATCTGTCTTCCCCCCCCCCCCATCACGGGTTTCCTCTGTCCTAAATGTTCCGCCTCGCTCCTGGTTCCGCAGTTTTTCTAGTTCAGAACAGCAAGTGTGGAAGCAATCTTCTTTTTTTCAGATTCCACGGCTCAAGGCAATGAGAAAAGAGACAATGTAGGATTCACACTTCGAGAAGAAATTAGACAAAAATCCGTACTAGATGTGGTCAACTTTTGTTATCAGTGCGAGAGAACCTACTTCAAAAAATAAGGAAGAAAAGGCTGATTGAGTTTTGTGTAAAATTTGTCATTTCCACATTGTTGATGGTGAGAAGCTCTTATAAACACCAGGGCACATCTCATTTTCTACCGAACAGCCACCGCTTTTCTGACACTGTGCCTCGTTAGTTTAATCTGCTGAACGTATGGTTTCTCTGCTTTTTTACAGCGATTGGAATTCAGATTACAATATCTGCCCTCCATAGGTAAGGATAACTCCCTTCACGAATAATATCTTACCGTGTGGACACTGCACTTTTCTCCGTGATTCTTCATTTCATTGCAAAATTAATTGAACTCTACCGGCAAGAACGAAAACTTTGTAACGAAGGCATTCATATTGCTCACTGGCTTCTTTTTATTTAGAACTCAAGAGCAGCGGGCACAGCTCTAACGTCATTATTTTTTTAAATTACAGCCGTAACGTGGATTGGATGCTTCGGCAGGTCTAATATACGCTAGCAACAAGATACACTGTATCTTGTACACTGCGCTCCTATGTTTTAAAATCATATCATACACACTTGCCTTTCATCTACACCCCTTGAAGACTTGATGACAGTGAGGTAGAACGGTGACTATGAAATTTTTGGTGATGCGAACGCCGAGACTGGGCCAATACAGCGGTTTACTGACATCACTGCAATCTGAATGAATAAGCTACGTACATTAATCTTTGTTCATTTTCTTCTCGAAATTTCTTTCTTCAAAATAAAATAAGCCCAATAGACCACCTTGCTCCTTGCAGTGGAAGAAAATTTTACCAGTTAATGTAAACGGGCTGGCAATAAAAACTTCTGCACCTCCAGCTGTGATTTGTTTCAATAATTTGTACTTTTTATTGCTACCTTCTGTTGATATGGACACTTCATATAACCTTTGTAAGTAACTTGTTCGGACTATTTTCAGCACAAAATGAAGTGCCGGAGACAGAACCTGACACCTATCATCTTTAGTCAGTGATTTGTACACGCGACTTTTCAATATTTGCGTCTTTTTCAGAACGTATTTATCCCGCCTAATTAGCGATGGGCACAATCATGTACTTCTGAATGATACTACTAGCACAATCTTTAGCAGAGAAAGGAAATCGTAGAAGTGGCCATTTCTGTATTGCTTCGGTGCATTGTGAAAGTTATAAGTAACATTTTCGGACTATTCTCAGCAATAAGAAAATCACAATTGTCCTTCACACTGAAGGACATATATTTCGCAGACACGTTTACATTGAACATGACGTAATTGTCTCATCAACAGCAACAGCGTTTATCGTGAAAAAAAGCTCTCACGGGAAGAAGCGGTGTATTTTCATGCCTGTTAGACATGAGACATCATTAAATAAATCACCAAAGATTCAGTAATAACACAGTTGAGAGAACGTGGGTATGTGCCATCCTTTGAAAGGCTAACAAAAAGCCACAGGTACGATTCCGGTTTGCTCTATGATGCAACTTAAGTAGTACAATTTTTATGCTTTGACTGGAGGGCGCTGGCAGCAAATTTAGTGTAGCAGAAAAAGAAGTCAGTTCCTTCTGGACCAGAATACAGCGCAGGAATGGGGCCGTCGGTGAACAGAAATGGTAACCTGTTCGGGCTGCATTTAGGAGCATTGCATTGTATTAGCAAATACACGGTGCTAGGGAATTAGCGCAGCGTTTCCGCCTGAAATGGTCTTAATGCCAATTCCATTGTTTTGTGTCGGTGAATGTGGTGCTGCGACCGTTAGAGCCTGATGAGGAAAGCGGAGGATGAGGGTATGGCTTGAAGGGAATGAAAGGGCGAGAAACCTGGGAGAGAGGTAGTGCGAATGACAGCGGCTCCGACTGCAAAACAAAGCTCAAAGTGCCCGCACCTAACAGATAAAACAGGTCGCTGCGATATTTCTGATACACCTTTCCATATTGGTGCACCTGCGGCATGACGGCGCAAAACTAATACAAAGTGCTACGACCAAACCGATTTTTGTTTTTTGGAGTGCGGCTGTTAACGCGAATTAATTATAGGCCTTTCGTTCCATGAAACTGGCATCCCCTAAAACGAGTGGCCAACATTATAAACACACATCGACGTGAATATCGAGATGCCGGGCAGCGTGAATTGCAAAAACGAGACTGCACACGGTGCGTTCGAACTTTTTAGCCGTCGGTGCTGTTACAAATGTGATTTAATTGAAGGCCAGGCTTTGTGAAATATTTAGCGGCCATCGTCGAAGCCTCGAACAGGGTGAAAAGGAAACTGGATTATGTAGGAGGCGGAGAGCACGAACAATAAAACACTACGTAAGTGGCTCTGATTGGACAGATGGCGGCCTGCAAGTGCCTTCTGCGGTGCTGACTAGAACCAGCTCCACCTGTGGGCGTCGTTGCTCGAAATCGATTAACACATGCAGCGCTCCGAACCTGCAGACAAGCAATATCGCCACAAGCGGCACTCTCCATTTGTATAGCCAAGGTTCAAGAGAAATCCTCCTTCTTTGTTCATTGTGATTTATAAGTTAAGACCCAAATGCATTTTCCAAAACATGTTCTGCAGGTCCTCTGTGATGATTCTTAATACCTTGTTTTCAGGCATCTGCATAAGAGCACGAAGTGACACGCGTCCCCAAATGCAAGCGAGACTGCAGTGCTCAGTTTCCATTGTGTCTGAGTACTTGCGTCGTCAGGGGCTTCAGCTATCACCAACTAAAATCGTCGTCTTAGCTTTTACAAGAAATTTGATGGCGTGGTGCCTTGTCACAAGTGATGGCCAAGCCACTCCATATGTGACACACTATATATACCTAGGTGTCACTATAGACCGCGACCTGTCCTGGACGAAGAACACATCTTTGCCCCAAAAAAGGCAGTATTACAAGCATCATAGGGTTTATAGCTGGCAAATCCTGGGGTCCGTCTGGGCGATCTTTACTTCGCCTGTACCAGGGGCTGATGGTCGGTTATCTGAAGTACAGTGCGCTTGGTCTTTCGAGGTAAAGACTGACCACCCTGCGAACACTGGAAAGCGCCCACGCTCGTACTTTGATGGTTTGCTTGGGATTACTGTGCAAGGTTTCTATATGCGCCACATTCTATGAGGCCCGCGCCTGCAAAGCTCGTATTTATTTTGAACAGGCGATACTACGGGTGCGTTTGCGGCACCCGACCAGGCATCACCACCATCCCCTGCAGATATTAGTAGTGCGCGTCCAGAAGCCACCTATTCGAGAGCCATCCGGACGTAGCGCAATCAGATTTATACAAACTACATTGCGCAGAAGATTTCGGAAGTGCCATTATGAGAAATTCTAAATCCCAACGTGCGTGCCATTGTCCCAGAAATACCAAAGAAGTTACACAGTCCGACAGTGGAACAGAAACAATTGGCGTTATAATATATCTCGTCTACGTATGGAGGAGATAAATGACTCAGACCATGTTTTTGTCCAAAGATCAGTGAAGAACACCTCTTCAACAGTAGCGGTTATTGCGCCTGACAGCGCCTTCAGCCACTGCTTGAGGCTCATGCATAGAACATCATCCATGGCCACCGAATTGGCACGCTAACGAGAGGTCATCCGTTACATTGGCCAGCAGACCACAAGCCACTGGACTAACTTATGCTCAAATCCTGCATTGCAGATAATAAAAACATACATGAAACGACGCGCATGCGAGCAGCTAATTTAACGAATTGTATGTTTGCTAGCTGAGGCGTTCTATCGCGGCGACACCATCAGGTTTCAGTGCACACCCAGCCATTGCGTTATAGCGGGAAATGAGAGCACTGATGCGGAAGCTAATCTTGCTAATACTGATCAGGCTTCCATCCATCCATGCAGGCTGCCATGGAACTACACTGGAACGATGTGAACCACCAGCAGGACCACACCTCTAGGCTTGATGATGGTTCGCGACTTCACCTACCATCAAATGTTATGCGACGTCAAGGAAATCTGCTCCATCGGTTGCGCTTGATGTAGCGTACAGTAAAAGCTACCTACACAAGATTAGAGCCCAAGCTATCCAGAACTGCTGCAACTACAGCTATCCAGAGAGAATCTACCGCATTATATGCGAATGCCCTCACTACACCGAGGCGAGGAAGTCCTTGGAAAATACGTTTGGTCATTTGGACGCACGCCCTCTCTGTAATGAAACTACCCTAGGCGCCTGGCCGAACCTGACAGATGGTATGCAGTGAAGGCTGTTCCCGGGATTTTTTCTGAAATAGGACTATAGATTACGGTCTCTAACACTTGTCTGTGCGTACTGTGCGCGTCTACACGGTGTGCAGTGCGCGCTGTGAGTGCACACCCGTTTGTGCCGAGATGTGAGAGTGCGCAGCACCCTTCCATGCAACCGTGCGCGGTGTGTGTGTGCGCGAGGAATACATGCGCTTTATGTGCTACATGTCGACATTCGAAATGAATTCCACCCAGTGCGTACGTAGTCTTCTCTAACCCGGACCACTCCGAGCAATTCTTTTCATTATGACATCATCACCCTCCATTCGCAACTTGACTTTTTTTACTCTCCCTTTGCCCCTTCCTCGGAGTAGAGTAGCAGGCCAGGGTCACCTTACAGCAGGCCGACTTTTTTACGCTACCTTTCATTAAATTACTTTCTCAGTCTCTCTGCCAGATTCTAGGGGAAGGCATCATCATCCCAGTTGATTCGAAAGTACATACAGCCAGAATCATTTTTCTTTGTCATAGATAGCGTTCGCTCTTGCATTTAAAGGAAGCAGTTCTTCAGGAGATTCATCGGTGAGAACTTGGCCACGTTTTCAGACTTGCGCGATGTTCGTAAGCAGAAGCATGGATATGCATTCCCACTTGAGTCGCCTTGGTTGAGGCGACGCATCCATATATTTTCAAGGTTTGCCTACGGAAAAGCAATTATCATTGTGGAAACCATTCTCATAGGTAGCGGGAGCAGCGCCTCCAGTCAGGGTGTGTTGATAAAGACATATTTAGTTCGAACTTCACACGCACGATATAGGGCATAAATTAACGGAAAAGAGCGTATGAACCGCCGGACGTGTAGATCTAGTAACTGCCCCTTGCAGACAATCTGCCACATTTCTCCAGTTTATTTCAAGACAAGGCGTTTTCACACGCAGGTTCTCTGCTGTCTCCCGCCTCAGATGATAAGAATGAGAGGATGCTTCCTCGCAGATATTTGCCCAAAAAGGCAGCTGAATACACCGCTAAATTTACGGCTACGGCAAAATGTACTCACTACTGCGCCAGTGCTTTTTCACAAATATGGGATAACGAAGTAGCAAACCGCGGAGCATTTTGGAAGATCTAGATATATAAAAGAGAGTGGCTTCAATAGGAAATGCTTGTAGAAATCTCTGGCTGCCAGAATTTGGCTTGTGATAGTCAGCGTTCCTAGAGTGCGGCACTGCAGAGCACCATCTTGACAACCAACTACAAGACACAAATACACCCACTATTGTTATCTTCTGATTTACACCTATTTAATCCAGAACATTTTTAATCTCAATACACAAGTGAAGGCCAGCTTTGGGATCAACGCTGCCGAGTAGGCAAGAAGGTGGGATTCAAAAGAACACAAAAAAATAGCTGAGAGATAAAGGCCGAGTAGAGGAGCTTAGAGTTGCTAACAGACTTATGTTTCCATGTCCCGACACTTGTTTGCCTTTCTTTAATTTGTCAGGACTACCATGAGTTTTCAAGACACAGACCATAAATAAAGACATTTATTGCTATATCTGATATATATGAATCGCTGACACACTTGTGCTCTCGATTTTAAAGATAATAAAAAATTCATTCCATGGGATGAGGCAATATCTGTATGCTAGTAAACTGTTAATACGGTGGCATAGAGACCGCAGATTTGAACGCGTCCGAAAAATTTTTAAATGTCGCCCGCGAATACCGTTTCTTCCTGCTTGTAAGCAGTGTTCATTGGCTTTTACTGGGACGCAGTTTAGAAGGGCATAGGTGTAAACTGCATGCAGCGGATGTCACAAGACTGACTACCTCGGACCCTGTGAAATTAGCTACTGGCTTTCAATTTAACGCCGAGGTTATCACTACATTGCATGTACTCTTCACAGTTAGTGGCGCGTTTAGGTCCAATTGACTGACAACTAGTTACGAGGTGGGAGGAACAGGAAAGCTTCAAAGAACACCAAAAAGAGATTTATTCTCTATATTTGTACTATTATGAAGAAATAACACAAAAGTGAGAAGCACAATAAAACACTATATAACCATTTAAAAACAAAATCCGTGTTTTCTGCAAAACATGGATCTTGTTTTTAAATGGTGACAGCAGGAACGGACTATGGCCTACTGTGATTGAATGTGTGCGTAGATGGTGTATTCCGGAGTGGACTACTTTATACTGTGAGTGAATGTGTGTATGGAGTGTGGCACTACAATGGCCTATGCTCTCCCGTGACTGAATACGTGCATAGATGGTGACTTCTGGAGTGGACTGTGATGTAAACTGTGTGGATTGATTGTGTGCATAGATGGTGACTGCGGGAGAAAATGTGTGCTATTATAAGAGACTGTGCGCTTAGCGGGGTAGATGCAGCATTCTTAATATCGAAGGGACGCTGCGGTGGAGCAATTGCCGGCAGATAAAGCAAGGCTAACCCCACCTGTAGCATTCAACACCTCAACTCAACTAGGTAAATACGATCCATGATCCCTAGATCCCTGTCCAGGTGAAAGTGCACTCGGAAAGTGCACTCGGATCAGGTGCTCATTCAAGCTTAGGCACCACCAGTACGCCTTCGTGCGCCTTCTCAAGGGGAGGACGACATAGCCCCAAGATTTTATCTGTCCTGATTGAAGGTTGCATGTTCACAGATGGAGAAGAATAGAATGCAGCGCCACGGAATCAATAGGGGTTCTCTTTCGGCAGAAAGGCAAAAAGAATTTGATTCGTTCATCTCTATCGGCTTTCAGCCAATTAAAAGAAATATTTTTTGATGCCATGCAGATGACAAATTCTTCCTCGGCACAAAGCACCCTTTAAAAAAAATTAAACTATACCCTGTTATCCTTCTTCAGGCATCCGTCATAGGTCCGATGACCTTGTCGAGGTCGTTCACTCAGGATGTATGTTGCGAAACGAAGCACAATAGAGACGTCATTCACCTGAACGACAATGAATAATAATAATTGGTTTTGGGGGAACGGAAATGGCACAGTATGTCTCATATATCGTTGGACACCTGAACCGCGCCGTAAGGGAATGGATAAAGGAGGGAGTGAAAGAAGAAAGGAAGAAAGAGGTGCCGTAGTGGAGGGCTCCGGAATAATTTCGACCACCTGGGGATCTTTCACGTGCAATGACATCGCAGAGCACACGGGCGCCTTAGCGTTTGCTTCCATAAAAACGCAGCCGCCGCGGTCGTGTTCGAACCCGGGAACTCCGGATCATTAGCCGAGTGCTCTAACCATTTGAGCCACCGTGGTGGGTTGAATGTCGATGAATGTTTTTCAAGTCGCATCCTCGGCTCCTTGCTCCCCTAATTTAATTGCTTGTCGGTTATGCGTAGATGTTTAGTTTATGGGCGTTTAACGTCCCAAAGCGACTCAGGCTATGAGAGACGCCGTAGTGAAGTGCTCCGGGAATTTCGACCACCTGGGGTTCTTTAACGTGCACTGACATCGCACAGTACACGGGCCTGTAGAATTTCACCTCCATCGAAATTCGACCGCCGCGGCCGCGGTCGAACCGGATATGCGTAGAAGCAATCTTTGTTGATTTGTCTGGATTGCCGCAACGCATCAAATTCCTGACATCCAGGCTGTCAACACAGCGTAGCGTTTTCAATTATATTACTGGCCGCTGCATATTGCACGCACGACACAAATTATGGTCTTCACGATAGGAAACAGAGATGACCCTCCAAACCACACAGTTATATACGAATGTTTCGTCTGTGAACTTTTATGATTCCGGATACAATACTCAGCTTGATGCAAAAATAATGTTTCTTTTGAGGTGCTTCCTGGTATCGTAACAAAAAGCCCGCATTCATTTGTCACTCTCACATGTGTTTTTCGCAACATTATCTTAGTTGTGAAACACTTTGTTTTCCTAGCGCTGCTGCTATTCATTAGTATCAGTTTTATCTGCCACACTTGAAATAGCATGTCCGTATTTTTATCGTTTACACTTAATCTCCACCGCCTTTAAACATTCCTTTCTAGCATAAGTGTCACTGGTTTTTGTTGTGAAATATATATTTTGCGTTTATATTATTCTGCAAACCATAAACAATTTTCTTTGTACTTTAGAGTTTTGTTTTTGTGCTTCGTGTTCGGCTATAAATTTCAAACTTATGGCAGGTCAACCATGCTGCTAACGAAACTCATCTTCAAGCTGGTAAGCGCGATGATGGCGAAGATTTCAATTACGCACGTCAAAGATCAGTTTGCAAGAGCGTTTGTCGTTGTCAATGTCGGAATGCTAACGCTCCAGGATTCGGCGGGCACTGCCGTCGATCCAATTTCAGAATACAGAGTAGAAGGTTCAGGTTTCCGCCTCGAAACAAACATTAAAGAGGAGAACTTCCTTAAACTTGTTGGCGGCTGGGGTTGAAGACAAGCGAAAAAAAAGGCAGGAGGTTGTAATGCTGCTGTAATATAAAATTTTGTTGCATTAGAGTTTGTTAATGTTTTTGGGAAGCTGCTGTGTTTACGCGGCCAAGAAACTACAAAATCCGCGTACAATATCCTGCTGAAATCTAAAGATTGCCGTGAGAGCTTTAAAAGTGGCGCGAGGGAAGATATTAAACTATTGCGCTTTCAAAATGCTTAGGAATAAATGAATCCGATGGCGAACAGCTTCATGGGAACATTTTAGTGATCTCTAGAGTTCATCTGCTGCATTGAAATATTTTAGGCTATTCTGTCGTAAGTGCAGTCTTTGCTTCTAATTTGTCTCGATATTTATTGAAATTTTAATAGACTTTTGCCATAAAATACTCTACGGAACTTTCTTCGTCGCACTGAACTTCTACAGAAGTTCACAATCAATATATAATCGTTTCTGCATGCAGTTCAAATTGGTTTGCTGCAGCCAAAATCCAATAGATCACTGAACTGGTCACCTCGCTGAGGTTTTACCAATCTATTATGATTTCTTTGAATCTTGGGCCGCTAATCTGCTTTAATCTGTGTGAACCAGAAATTCGTTCCACCGCCCCTCTATCCAGTGCGCACAGACGCATCTGTGTCGTAGTCGAGCCCTCCTTCGTCGTCAGATTGCAGCATTTTAGGGACTCCTGCGCGAAAATTTTATGGAGCTTCGAACGGAATATCGCAACCTGAAATATAGGGCAAACTGGTTCCCAAAAAAGGTGGCTGGCATTGTGAGGAAATTCAAGCTTTGAATATAAGACTCTCCGGAATTTCAGGAAATCTCATTCAAAATGTAATAATGGTCTCAATACCAACAATCAAATTTTTTTATGATCCAGGAGCCATAGCCTTGACACATAAACTACTATGCATGTTTTGTGAATTATGTTTTCGATCACTGCCAACTGCTGGCGTACGAGCGTTACCTCCTTCACTCTGAATATCGGCGAAGACAGATTAGTGTTTTATGAATAATCTTTGTGATGTTTGCGAACTATTGTCTTATGCCTATATTTTTTTCCACAGCTTGAATTAGCCAACTCTCCCACATCTCTTAATGTACAGCAGCAGTGGCGTCTGGGAAGTTTTGGGATTCTCGCGACGCATTTTGCAGCTGTCATTGATGCCTTGAATCCAAAAGATTAGATATATGCAGCCGCTTAGCGAAGCTTCTGTAAATTCTCAAACTACCAAAAGCTGATGGCACATGGGGGTTTACCAACGTAGCCTGGTATATGTGCCAGTTAGCTCTGACGGAAGGTACTACTCGTAGAAACCTACAGAACTTTGAGATTCTCGAGCAGGATTATGAGATACTTTTCTTTGTTCACAATCATCATGCCCACATGCCGACTTTCTCGTATATTACTGCTTTTCAACGTATGTGCCTTTCCCGCACTTTCACATACGCGAACTTGTGGCGAATAAGTGTAGACCAGGCTCAGCGGACACTATTTGCAAATAGAGCCTTCACAGCCCAGGGTTAAATGAAACATGTCCAATGAACCACGAACTGGGACCGGACGATGAGGCAGTACGAGCACGAAATATATTTTTGACGAAATATGACAATGACTGATGTTCGCATAGGGCTCAATGCAGACTTCACAAATGGTACGCTTTATCGTGCACAGCGCGTTCTAGCTTATTCATTAGTAATCTTTATAATGCGCTCTGCAACCCTCCAGCAGTACGAAATTCCGTGCAGGGTTGGCGCAATCTAATCTAGGACAAGTCGTAGCTGGTATTAGCAACAATCTCTGAGCCAGTCACTAGGTTGCCAGCGAGTTTGTAGCTCTACCCATCCGCTTTCCGTTTTATTCACAAGCGACGCGTTCAGCAGCCTTTTGTCAGCTTGAAGCAGCCGTTGCCAAACAAGTGCCTCCGTGCTCCGACGTCAAGTGCCCGTACCGTTGCAGATTTTGGAGATGCTCCCTGGCTCTCAAAACATGCAGCTCTATCCACCACTGAAGGGCTGTAGGCGCCAGACACGTGCACGCGCAGGAGGACCACGCCAGGCACGAAGTGCTCTGAGTCACTGCGGTAGGTACCCGTCGCTATGTGCGGTGCCCCGCAGTTCCTACCAGCGCCCTAAAAGATCGACGTTTGTTAATATTCCGACGATCTAGGATCCTTTTATTGACTCGGTGTATCTGCGCCATTTTGAATTCGAAGGTATATCATCAAGATGCAACGCATGGGCTTTGAAGAACGTCGTAGGGAACGGGGAAGGGGTGGGGGACGGAGGGCTCACAGATTATTTAGAGCACATCGAATGCTTTACCTTCCGCTTACACCGCACAGCACACAAGCGTTTTGGTTTTCACTTGCATCGAAATGCGGGCGCCACGGCCGGCATCGAACCCTTCACCTTGGCATCTGTACCCAAACCCTAAAGCCACAGAGCCATCGGCGGTTATACAGAGCAATAAATGCCGGCCATCAGTTCTCAAAATAGTGTCTGCTGATAGCTAATATCAGCCAGAAAATATATTTTCTCTGTGGAACGATGGCCTTTTGTTCGTACGCTGGTTTTGTGGTGCGCCCTCGTTTCTATGTAAATATACCTGATGCCTACGTTTTTCGCTGTAATAGATGGTATGAAAAAAATATACAATCGCCAAGCTGTCTAAGTGCGAGTTGAACAAGCTAGTATGTTAACATGACTGTAGAATTGCGCCCTGCTCGCGGCACATGGAAACCTTAAGAGAAAAAGCTTTCAATTCCGTATTCAGTTTCGCATTTTTAGGATCGACATGGCGGAAGGGGTACAGTTCACGCACACAGCCTTCTGCCTCATAAAAGGTGTTTATTGAAAACGGCACCTAATATAAGAAGCCTCTTTCTCACATGGAAAGATTCGTGGCGAAAAGAACAGGTGTATATATATATATATATATATATATATATATATATATATATATATATAATATATATATATATATATATATATATATATATATATATATATATATATATATATATATATATATATATATACACCTGTATACGACAACATAATATTGAGGGCTAAAAGAACGTGATAAAAACTGCAAATTAAAAACATGTCTTTACTGATCTCTATAGGCTGTCTTTCAATTACTTAACTTCAAATTTTTTATACACATTTACTAAAGGCTGGCTGGTATTCTCCTTCGGAATATTTGCAACAAAGTATGCCTCTCAATTCTCCCCAGTTAGCTTCTCATGGTGCCCGAATAAAATATCCGGTTTTTGAACTTGTGGTCAACACGCGTGATCCTTGCAGTGCGTCGTTAATTGGAAACCCGGGAGGCCTTCTAAGGATTTCCAAAGTTCTCGCAGTTGTAAATTCAAATATGATTCTCTCTGCACGATTTAGATATCAAGGCCGAGAGCTGTTTGATAGATAAAAACTGGCACGCAAGGAACATTATTTGTTTCGGGTTGTTTTTAATGCCCAAACCCTTCGTGACCAGCAGCTTCATCTGCCATATTTCGTGTAACAGGGCACATACGACTCATTTTCTTTCCATTCATATTCGGCATATTCCGGGATTCCGATGAGATATGCGGAGATTACTGAGAACAGAAGCTAAAAGCATTTGATGGTCAGACCATTCAAAAAACGAAATATGCAAGGTCTAAGCCCCGCCTTTCAATACGTTTCGGCAATTATATGAACAAGCGCACCAAAAGGGAGCGCAAAAAAAACTATTTCTTTGAGACAGATTCGAGAAAACTGAGAAGGAACCTGAAGCGGTGGCTCAGTGGTTAGAGCGCTCGGCTACTGATCCGGAGTTCTCGGGTTCAACCCCGGCCGCGGTCGCTGCGTTTTTATGGAGGCTGTCACATATATTAAGGAGCCTAAACTAAATTTTAAAGGAAAAAGGTGTGAAGAAGACGCGAATTAACCGAAGAATAAAGAAGAGGAAGAAGAAGCATTCGGTGAGGTGGAGGGAGATGATTGGTGGAGAAGAGAAGAAGACGACGACAAGGCTTACGTGGACTAACACCGAGGCTATAAAAGGGACGAGTGAGAGCGACGACACGCCGGCAGTGGGCGTGGAGGCTAGTCCTCCAGTAAACAAGCCCCTGTCTCCCTCCTTTTCATCCTTCCCAACAATCACTGAAGAAAAAGAAGAAGAGGCCCGGGGGGGAACAGCAGAGAAGCGGAGGCTCGGGCTGGTCAGGGACACATTGGCTGGAAGAGAGCGACGCCGGCTACTGCTCCGGTGAGCTCGCGTTCTACGACTCCGCATCGTGGACGTCCTGCCGTGCCTGAGCCCGTTCCGGGGAGTCAACAGAGGACGCTACCACCTGCTACAGCCAGGGGTGTCTCCAGTGCTGTTGCCACCCATCCGGGTGGTGCCCCCAACGCCAACAACACCGGCATCACCTCCACGGGCGCTTGGACCGGGAGCTTGTACGACACAGCCAGCGACGCCGCCAGCGACGCCAGCCCAAGCACGCCGAACGCCGCCTCGACGCCGGCTACGGGATGCTTACAACGCCGCAGCCGCACCGAACCAACCATGAGCATGAACGCCGACCACAAATAGTAGAACGGTAGTAGTAGACGCTGGTAGTAGTGTGCCCGGGTCGTGTGTATTTATAGCCTTTGTGTGTTGTGTTAGTTTTGTTAGTTTTGTGTTCTAGTGTGTGTGTCACGTAGGGTGTATTAAATGTGCGTTTGTATGGGTACACACGTCGCCTAGTCCATTCTTTCAGTCCGAGTGTTCTCTGGAGAGATCCGTGACAGAGGCAAAACGCCAAGGCGCCGCTGTGCTGTGCGATGTCATAGCACGTTAAAGACCCCCACGTGGTCGAAATTATTCCGAAGCCCTTCACTTCGGCACGTCTGTCTTCCTTTCTTCTTTCACTCTCTCCTTTATCCCTTCAATTACGGCGCAGTTCCGGTGTCCAACGATATGTGCGACAGATACTGCGCCATTTGTTTTCCCCAAAAACCAATTATTCTTATTATTGTTATTATTAAGCTGAAGTGACGTAGCAATAAAACGATTTCTGAAAACAGAGCAAAAAACGCGAAAGTTTCGACCTGGTATGAGTTGCGGTCTCTTTATACGGTCTCTCAGAGCCAACCCGAAGGCATTGTACGGCACTGGCCTGGCCGCATTTCTTATGCGGATTAGGAGGCCGCCGGCTCCAATGCCACCTCTAAGCCATGGGCATATTCTTCCAGCTCTCCTTTCTCTACATTTGTGTTTCACTCGCATCGCTCCTTGGCTATTTACAGATGCCCCGAGAACCTCGGCAGGCTTCTGGGGCGCTCTGAGTTCTTCTAAGTTAGCTTAGCAGTTGCTGTCGTCCAATCTTAACTCCAACATGCTGTCCTTCGATTCACACCAGTCGCATCTTCTTCTGCCTGTTTTTTTTTTAAATTTTTTTCCCGGTATACGTGAGTTTGCGAGACGTGGCGTTCCGTCAACGCTTGACTACTTGAGGATTTGAATGCGGCATAGCTTTCCGTTTGAAAAAGCTACTGCAAAGGCTGATGAACTGGAAGAGAGGCGAAAGCATAGATATGAAGACAAAGTGACAATGTTTTAAACTTCTTCACAAGTTTCTTTTCTTTGATGACGTCATTTTTGTTTTTTAGCATTTTTTTTCTTGTCGCGTAATCTGTTTTTCTATTTCTCAATATTTCTTTCCGGTGGTAACGTTTTTGGTAAAGAGTAAATATTGAAGAATAAGAAAAACACAAACAAGTTGCTGATGGAAACAACAGGAATATGTGAAGCTTTTTCTATGACCATGTACCTCCGCTCAGTAGGATGCAAGTTTCTATGACCATTGTACAACCTTCATGAATTCCTTCCGCTAGAACAAAATGTTAGTAGCTGCCGATACAAAAATCAACCCCATGCAAAACTTACAGAGATTATGCGATAATTGTGAAACACGTTTGCCGAACATTGCGACCAGCTACTGCAAGGCACAGCCGTTCAGCTTCCCTCTGCTTATACATCTTTTCTTCCAGTATCGTACATGCAAAATGTCTGAATTCTACTGTTATTCTAGAAAATATTACTGTCGTTTGAAAGCTGAAATTAGTCATATCAATATAATACTGCAATTGACGCACCGCAAGAGGGGCCGAGTTAAACCTTGTATCCAGGAGGGTCCAAGTTAAACTCCTCTGGTCGCGATCAAATTCGTGCAAGGTGCACGCTCTTTCGTCATATCAAATATAAAGCTGCAGTCAGAACTGATTCCCTTCCCAGCCTTATAATACTGTTCTTAAAGCTCACAAAAGCGTTACATCAGGCTAGGCAGCTCTAAGGCCATAAAAAAATTACAGCATTCCGCCAAATCGGCAAAGTCCGCCCAAAGACTTCGCAGCTGAACAAATCTCTAGTGCACGGTGTACGGCAAACAGGCACCCTGAAATTCTGAAAGCACCAGATGGATCACTACAAAAAGCAGTTATGTGTCCGAGTGAAACCTGCCCCTGCCAACCATAGCACGTTAACGTTGTGCGTTAACAGGGTGATGGAGGCTGACTGTCTTCCAAAAACCGAGACGTTGCACGTTGATCTCAAAGAGCGAAGAAATAATGGAGAAGAAGGCGTGAATGACTATCTGGCGATCTCACCTTTCAACGGATTAGGGGAAAAATGCGGAGGCAGGCAATTCGTCGTCAACGGGCAGCTAAACTTGCTGAAGAGAAGCAGTGACGTGCGCCAGTAAACGCTGAAGCGAACACGATTGCATTTCCTCTGCATCAATGCGACAGATTGCCCCTGAACAAAGAAACACGGGGTAGCGCACCTAAACTCATTTAACTTAACTTGGCAAATGGAGGAACGTTGTTTTCTTTACTACCTGAAATAAAAACAAATGTGGATTAGCTCAGCTAATCCAGGATATACAAAGCGAAAGATGTCGGCGTTCACTGTGTTCAGTGGCATTGGCGTTGACCATGTTGTAGACGACGATGGCTTTGAGCAAAGGAAAGGCGCATAACTGGCTGCCAGCATATGCGGGCGCCTCATTCGTGCTTTGATACATGAGGCGGGGGTGAGACAGACGTATGGCCTGAATGCATTAGCGCTGACAGCGTTGTGGCTGACATGCGGCACTGCAGCAATAGCTAGGCCGCAGCGTTCATTTGGTGATCGATCTCTCACAATCAACCACTAACTGCATGCCACCTCCCAGGGTGACAGAGAGGGCGCGCTGCCTATCCAGTGTGCGGAACGCAATAAAAGCAGGCTTTTGCAGTTGGACACCAACGCCACGTACATGAAAGCGAGATTGAAGTCTCCACTGACCCACGATGCCGGTTTTGCGCCTTTTTTCGTGAAAATGAACGGCCTTTACCAAGTTGTCAACGCCAGTGAACTCCATGAACGCCGTCGGCTCACTTGTTTTGTTTGGTATTTGAGAAAAGGAAACGGCACAGTAACCGTCTCACATACCTCGGTGGACACCCGAACCGCACCATAAAGGAAGAGATAAAGGCGGGAGGGAAAGAAGAAATAAAATGAAAATTAGTTTTTGGCGAAAGGAAATGCCTCAATATCTGTCTCACATATCGGCGGACACCTGAACCGCGCCGTGAGGGAAGAGATAAAGGAGGTAGTGAAAGAAGAAAGGAAGAGGTGCCGTAGTGGAGGGCTCCGGAATAATTTCGAATAACTGGGGATCTTTAACGTGAAATGACATCGCATAGCACACGGGCGCCTTAGCGTCTCGCCTCCATCGAAACGCAGCCGCAGCGGTCGGGTTCAAACCTGGGAACCTCGAATCAGTAGCCGTGCTACTAATCCGAAAGAACTGAAAGAAGAAAGAAAAAAGTGAAAACTGAAAAATGCATTTTGAGGAAAGGCGCGGCCCTGCGCAGCGGCGTGCTTGGGGTTCGGTGCTACTAGTTGCGCATGCGCAGTAGTGACATTGGAGCGGGAGAGAGAGAAATATCCGCGGTGAGGCGCGCGTTGTGGCGTCATGTGCCTCCTCGGAGGCACATGACGCTTTGAAAAATTGATTCGTTGGTTGGTTTCGTGGAACGGAAATGGCGTAGTAACTGTCTCACACCTCGATGGACACCCAAACCCTACCGTTAGGAAAGGGATAAAGGAGTGAGTGAAAGAATAAAGTAAAAAATTTGGAGGACGCTTAAGCTTCGCCTTTAAGAGCAGGACGCGACAGCGTGTTGCAGCATTGCCAAGCAATCCACGGAACACCATCGTCCGACGGTGCGACCCCTTGCCCGGACAATTTAAGGAAACAAATCTTGGTGGACACCCGAACCTCGCCGTAAGGCAAGGAAAATGAAAATAGAGAGTTTTGGTTTCACGTACGTAGAGGCTTCACGTACGTAGAGGTCTTACGGGTGACCATTGCGCGTGCGCAGAACGCAAAGGGTATGCGCGAGTCTCACGTACGTACGTGAGATTCCGATTTTTACGTTGCGGTCTTTGCGTTGCTTGCGTATGTAGCGTTGACAAACATGGCGGCCTCCTGCTCGCCGCTTCACAGCGATAACAGCATCGTGGCTAATCTCTCGATGCGATATCATGTTCTAAACATTTGTATTCGCCTTCCATTTGCCCATCCTTACCCTAGCATAAGGTTTAAAGCGACAAATAGCTTTTGTTTTTCAGACACAAGGGCGATTTTTCAGCTGTTAATCCTGACGAAGTAGCGTTGGTCGTCGTCATAGCAACGGTCTCGCGAGATCTCGAACTGAGAGAGCCCCAAACCAGCCAAACATAGCCAAACCGCCAAACACGAGGACGGACCGAATGGCTTTTCTTAAAGACTTTGTCTTTGATTATTTAGGCTATAACCAGTGTCTGTATTTCTTGGTAGATGGCGCTAGGCGTAACGCCGGCGTGTTTCGCGTACGTGTAACTATAAGGGTTTCAAACCACCTGCGTGCAGGCTAAATAGACTTCTCACGTTTGCGTACGTGAACCCTCAATGTACGTGTAACTAAACCTCTCTTATAAGGGTTTCAAACGACCTGCGTGCAGGCTACGTAGACTTCTCACGTTTGCGTACGTGAACCCTCTACGTACGTGCAACTAAAACTCTCTAATAAAATTTTTAAGGAAAGGAAAGGACGACTGTCTCACATTTCTCGGTGGGCACCCGAACCGGGCCGTGCGGGAAGGAAACTGAAATGAACATTGGTTTTGATTAAAGAAATGACGCCTGTCTCACACTTTTCGCTGGGCACCCGTACCGTGCCGTAAGGAAAGGAAAATCCCTTCCCATACGGCGCGGTTCAGGTGCCCACCGAGATTGGCCATTTTTCGCTCATGGCCAACGCTGTTGTTGTCGCTGATAGGAAGAAAGAAAAGGAAAGTGCATGGGCCTGCGTACTGGATCGAGCCGAGCCACGCTCGCTGCCGCGTGCTGAAAGTGAGAGAGTTGAAAGATAGGACAGCAAAGATAGAAAGGAAAGGCGCGCGCGCTAATATGCCCAGGGCCGATTCCGGAGGCAGTATATATATGAGACAGATACTGCGCCATTTCCTTTCCCCGAAAACCAATTAGTATTATTATTATTAGGCAGTGCAATACCTGGCCGTCTCGTGCCAGAGTGCTTGAAGCCGAGCACACCGCCATATTCCAAAAATAAATTTATTATCTTGGGTCCAAGGATCCGCAGCAGATATTAAGTCAAGTATCAGGTATGCATAAAAATACCAGTCATCACCGCTGACGACACCGGCTTTTGTGCGACACGGGAGCTCCTTAACGGTGTCGCGTTAAAGAGCTGTCGTAGCCGCAGGAGTTTAATTGACTGTTGGGGAAAGGAAGTGGCACAGTATTAGCTGCCTCACATTTTGTGTGACACCTGAGCCGCGCCCAAAAGAATAAAGGAGGAAGTGGAATAAGAAAGGATGAAAGAGGTGCCGTAGTGGAGGGCTTCGGAATATATTCCACCACCTGGGGGTCTTTAACATGCACTGACATCGCACAACGCACGGGTGTCTGTGTTTCGCCTCCATGGAAACACAGCCGCCGCGGTCGGGTTCGAAACCATGTACTCTGGATCAGTAGCCCAGCGCTCTAACCACTGAGCCACTGCGACGGGTGCACTCAGGAATAGTTCCCACTACATGGGGACCTTTAACGCGCACTTATATCACAGACCACCCGAGCGCCTTCTGCGGTTCGACTCCATCGAAACGCGGCCGCCGGGGTCGGGTTCGAACCCGGGTAATCCGTCCCAGTAACCGAGCTCCTTCGCCACTGTGTCCATTTCAATGTATCCGCTTGCCTTGGCATGTGTACATATGTATATAAATTTTTTTTCTAATCAGCCGCTAGGCACTGACTCTCATGAACATTAAATAACCCGAAAGTAGTCTTGTTACCTTTTATGCGTTTCTGAAACCATTGTCAAGCAATCACTTCAATCCCACTTCAATATCCTGACAGACAGGTACATGTACCAAGAAAGGACACTGAGCCATGGGGCGGATTTTGAGGAGCAATTAACCCCTGTAGCTTTGTCGGCAGCAGGAGGAATCTCTGGGTGGCCAAATGCCGCGTGCAACTCTCGCAGCCAAACTATACAACAGCCGTGTTTCGCTCCGGAGGCGAACACCTGAGACTGTTCGCCGGTTTTGGCGTGCTTCTGCCACTTTCCAAGAAGAGCGATGTCTTCCTTGGGCCAGACTAAGCATTGTTTGCGATATACGATGCACTTGCCGGAGCAGGGGGAGAGCCTCTGCTTCCTGAAGCGTAAAAATAATACCATTTATGGCCAAAATAAGAGCGCAGGCTCAGGCAGCGCGCTATGGAAATTGCTCCATGAGCCTTAGCGGGTTAATGGCTGTGCGTGGTTTCCCGCGGGCTCCCGTTATTTACGGAGAGTCGTGTGCAGCATGTACAGTTCAAGTAGCCTGCGTGGCTTAAGTGTGCTATGCGCCGCCGCAGCCGATACGCTGCTGCGTACCCTATTACTGATGATTTCTGCTTTCTTTTGGCTGTAACAAGAAAATATGTCCGTTTTCGTGCTTCCACTAAGTTGTTTCGGTGTCTCTTTGGCAACCGTTTACACTCGCGGCGGCATCAATCCCAACAACAAGTAATCTTTGAACATCAATTCTCACGCACAAAGCGCACTTCTCTCTTAACGGGACTTCGTTTAACATAGGAATTTTTTCTCTATATGCATCATACGGCTCATCCGCCGGCTAAACAGTACCCCGAGAAGGAAGATCACATGAAACTCAAGCGTTTTCCACTAAAATGAGAAATCCTATAGTATATGGCGTGATCTCAATGTCAGACTTTAAGAATTCACTCAAGTACGTCCCAAAGAAGCCAGCGTCCCGACACGATACATATCAGTGATCAGTAGGCTCTGGCTGCTCACACAGGTGACAATTCACCGACTACATACAAGCGTCTACTTAGTGTGGAGCCACGTTTTAAAGCGAAAGCTTTACTAGCCGCAATCTCGCGATTCCGCCGTGGCGGTACTCCATCGAGGCACGTGACGTCACAACGCGCGCCTCGCCGCGGAAGGTTACTGTGCTTCGCGCGCTCGCCGCGCCATCTGCCATGACGTCACACCGCGCCGTTCGCCGCCGCCGCCGTTTGGTATATAGGACTTGACACCGCGTTCCTCGTCGTTGCGCTCGCCTCCGCTCGCTTCGACAGCTGCGTCGCATGCGTGATAAGATGTCACTGGATTGAAAAGGAGAGCTGGCGAGCGCCGCTGCGACAGTTGAGGCGACAGTATGGAGGGCGACAATTCTGATAAGCTGGAGGAGGCCTGGAATCGACAGCGGAACGAGGTGAAGAGGAAACCAATCGCCCAGGAAACAGACGAACAGCGCGCCGAATGACTGGCTAAATACCGCCGTGAATATGCCGCTGCGAGCAAGGCACGTTTAACGTCCGGTGTCTCGACCGCTAGCAGCAGCGACAGCAGCCGGAGGAGAGACCTGAATCCTGCTTTGTTGAAGACGGCCCGTGATGAAAGATGAAATGCGACGAAGAGACTTAAGCGGCGGACTCAAGAAACCGAAGAACGTGCCATCATCATCATCAAAACGTTTATTTCCACCGAAATGAAACTCCTTTTTGGACCCCCCGGCACGCAGGCCTAATAGAGCCCTACTTAGGAGCCTCGCAAACTAAGGTCTGGTGAAGACACATTGTCGTTTCACGGCCTCAGCCGCCAGGCGGATGGCTTAGCCTAGAGAATAGACGTAAGAGTGACGCGACCGCTTCAGTCCTTGGATAGCCACGGTGCTGAAATCAAACATGAACCTACAGGTCATACTGGACATTTATGCCTGTGCTTCATACGTTGTGGAATATGTGAACAAGGCCAACCGGGGAGTTTCACACTTATTTTCGCTACATATATCCTGGCATAGCCGAGCTAAGCCACTGCCATTTTTGTAGGGAAGGCCGACATGTGAAGTTTAAAAAGGAAATCGTTTGGATTCGGTTGAATACACATGGTCTGACACACGCTGAATGAGGCGCAATAAAATATCAGCAAATTTCAGCATTTTTTATTTGTTTTTCTTCATCTCTATTCTCCAGTCAAACTCTCGCGCCACTCTTTAAGCTTATTCATCTTCAAGTGCCCGACTCTTGCCTTGAGTTGTAGCGAACTCGCACTGAGCTTCTAACAGTGGCAGACGGCGCAAAAGGAAATCCTGCGACAAAGCATAAGAAAGCGAGCAATAAATAACCGAGACAATGGGACGGCTTCACCTAAAGAACTCATTTACATCGGCTAGTTTAGGCGCATTCGGCTCTTCGGATTTACTCTACTGCATATCTGTCTAGGACACAAGGCGAGATCCAGGAATATGATCATTGTTCTCGGCAGGAGACAACCTGTACCACGTTTAAGCTTCTGTTCCCGGTGCTCTTTCAAAAGAGGCGCCATTGTCTGAGGCAACTCCAAGCACCGCTGTTTCTTTTATAGCTCATGATCTCGCTACATGAATTCTTTTCTCACTGTTTCATGTCCTCTATCAGGATGTATATTGAATGCAGTTGGCGGCCTAAGTGTAAGCTGAAAAGCTTTGGAGGCATCCCCATATACCGCTCCAGCAGTGACAATCGTCCAAGAATCGATGCCGTGCGTCGCTTTGTGCCTTTGTCCGTGACATTTGGGCTGTTTTTAAAGGAAGCATGTTCGCCACGACTCCAGTAGAGCTTTCATTGACGGTATTTTCTACAGGCGTCATAATGTTTTTTTTCCTGCATAAAAGATCTATCCGTGAACGTTGGGTTCACACGCAGGTGGTAACAAACCTCATTACTTTGTTTGAAAATTCCGACAGACTGCAGGATTCAAAATTTTATTTTTAAAACAAAAGCAACCTTAACAGGTAAGCTCGAATGCATTATGCGTGCTAAAACGTACACGCAACATATTAAACAGAAAAGCTTTATGACCTACGTGAAAATGGCACAATTTGACGCAGAAAACCATTTTCAAGAATTTCTATAAAATCTTTTAATTTAATTTACACAGAAGAATTGGAGATTAGTAAAAAGTACCCAGCGTTTCAATCAGCCTTCATTTATAGAGACAAATTAATTTGCAATGCGACAAATCAGCGAGGCAAAAATTTCACGAAATTACGAATTTTCATCGTAGTACATGATTGGACATTCGCCACTAGATGCGCAATAGGTGTTACTGGCTTTGTTATGCTGCTGTCGGCACTTTATTTGTACAGTGCAAAGTAACGACCAGAACAGAAATTGGTAGCTACCACTGCTTTCTGCAACGGCTTAAGGCGTTATACCGGCCGGTAGTCGAAGTTGGGTGTTTCAGCTTTGATAATGAGTGCAAACTTTGTCTAAGCATAGTAAATCTGAATTCCGTAAAACGTCAGCAAAATTAACGTTTTCTTCCATACAAAAGACGCTGTGATATTACTGCGTGAGCTAGCGGACATGGTTGAAGCCAAGAACTCTACATAGGTAAACTGAGTAATGTATTCTGTTAGCTCAAGAAGGCTGGTGAGTGTGATACAAAGCTGGCACTAATGTAGGTAGCGCTAGTATTAGCTCGTTCTGTTCCGAGTGCTTCTGTTCATAACCTCATGTCTATTCGGCCACAATATAATTGAAGCTCTACATTTACACCTATCAGCTCGCAGCTAGCTGTCAAAGAAGCGTTTAGAGGTTTCCGTATAGCGCTACCTAGGGCAACGTGAAGAAAAAAAATAAAAGGCAGCTGTTTGCTGTCCAAATTTAGATATCGTAGTGGCCGTCGATTATAATTTCACAGAAAGGCATTACGACGACGCTGTAATATCATTTCTCTTTCTCCACTGAGTAAACAAAAATGCGATGCAGGCATTTTATTGACCGATGCCACATGAAGTACAAATTATCTTCAATGTTACACTTTGCTAATAATTACTACCATGCCACGTTGCAACCACTAGAAAATTCAGGGTGTTCTGCTCATCTTGAAGTGAGTGAATCAACACCGTTATTTGCTCACCGTAAAAATTGGAGGACGCTTGAGCTTCGCCTCTAAGAGCGGAACGCGACAGCGTGTTGCAGCACGGCCATGGAGTCCACGGAACGGAACGCCGTCGCCCGTTAGACAAATCGCTCTGCTACGTCCTGATATGCTTGGGTATCGGGACCGAGGTCTTTACCGCATGACGATGAACTCTGCAGACGACGGAGGGAAGCCTTCAGGAGGGTTGGTAAACTTGAAGGTTTATTTACATATTTACAACAGAAGCAGGGAGACCAAAAGTCAGAGATGAAGTGCCGAAACCAGCCAAATCGCGGCTTAAATACAGTGGATATTCCCTAGGCACCTAGCTAGGGAAACCGGTTGCTGATCAAGCGTCCAATGGGCAGACACACTCTTCATAGTCTCTTCCCTAACCCCGTGACCACTCCGCCCCCACAAACACGTGCACAGGCGATAAGGAATCCTGGCGCCTTGAGGTCCTGGAATGCTGTTTCCGACCGGTTGACCAGGTGCATAAGGTCGTTGGCTTAGCAGGCGATGATCCCCTCCGTGGGAAAGAGGCGTCCTGGAATGTGGTTTCCGACGGGTTGACCATGTGCATATGGTCGTTGGCTTTGTAGACGGTGATCCCCTCCGTGGAAAGATGCGTCCTGACGGCCCCGGGCATTCCAGAGGGTAAGATGAATCAGCCGTGTCCGCCCCCGCTTTGTCTGGCCGCGCAGGCAAGCGAGCGAGGCGGGTCCGGCGCCTTTGTTCGGGTCTTTCTGCCGGTCCACGTGAGGGCGCAGTTCGGGAGAAATGCCGCATTCCATACTCCGGACGAAGGGATGAGAGGCCTTTCGTCACAGCTCACCGTCGCCAGGACCCGTTCCTAATCCTCTTCTCAGGACGACAGCACCTTTGGTGAAACATAGTTCGATGGCGCCTGCCGGGCTCGTCTGTTCCCGCTGTCGGGGCCTCCGATCACAACAATCCGTCCGCCGCCAAGAAGACGCCACGAAGTGGTTGCAGCTGGTCGGTGCACCACGAATGGGCGTCAGAGTCCCAGTCGGCCTCGCAGTAGTCAGTCCACTTCACCTGCACAGCTGGCAAGGGTCCTGAACGGAGCATTAGCGATCAGATCTGAGCTCAGCCCCTACCTCCGGCTAGGCAGCACGCGGCCAGCCTCAGAACATTGCCAGGTCTTTAATACAGAGCAATATGGCTGCAAATTTTGGATGACTTAACCCTCGCCAACAGCTCACGCCCGGAAGTCTGCTGAACCAAAACCAAATCCTCTTTGTTTTTCCTTTTTTCGCAAAAGACATGCGTCTGAAATTTGGTAAGAAACTTTTTTTTCGGCAATGAGGTAGGTACAGAGAAGCAAGAAAAAACAAAACAAAAACCAGAAGTGATACGGTAGCTTTTCTCGAGCATTAGGGCAATTTACGCCAGATTATGCAGGAAAGCTACGACTGAGACCGTCGGCATTCCCGTTTTCCCGCCCTTTTCGGTATCGGTAGCCCGACTGAGTCACTGGTAGAGGACCGACTACGTCCCACACCAAACGACGGAAGGGTTCGCTAATCACGGGCACTAGCTTCATCGGAGCCTTCCTTAAATCCCCTGGCTTTCCGACACACTGACAGGTGTCGCAGGACTTTACAAACTCCTTGACATCCCTGATGCAGCCAGGCCAATAAAACTCCTGTAGAAGCCTAGGTTTAGTTTTCTTCACTCCAAGGTGCCAAGACCAACCCCCACCATCGCACAATTTAAGGATGCCTGCGCGGTATTTCTGTGGCACCACGAGCCGATCAAACTGGACCCCCTTTGAGTCCTTGTACTCAGCGTCGCATCTGTTCCTGCCGCGAGCCTCTCCGCTCGTCTCAGAAGCATCGCCTCCTGGGTTTGCCCCTGCCTGACCCGTCGTGGGAGAGCCTTCGTTCTTCCTACGATTTACTTCAGCTGCAATCTCGCTAGCCTTCGCACGAGTGAGCGCCTGGGCGGTTCGATCGCCGAAACTACGACCCTCTTCCTGGAGCATCTGCTCCGACCGATTTGAAAAGAGATACGAAAATTTTCCCGGCAGATTCCGTTATACCGCTGCCTCCGTTTCCAGAACGCCAAACGGGCCCTCTATTCTAACTCGTGCGATCAGCAAGCATGCGCTATTCTCTTCGGCCACCTGCCTAATCCCTGCACATTCCCCAGTAAAATCAGCTGCGTTCACGTACGTGGGGTGGATTACGTCCATGGTGGCCGCGGAGTCCCTCGGAACCCGGCACGGTTTTCCATTAGCCTGCATGTCTTTCAGGTAAGGCTCTAGCAGGCGCATGTTCTCATCGCCCGCCTCCACCAAGGAGAGAACGATTTCCTGCTTCCTGCAAGCGTGGGCGAAGTGACCGGGCTCGTGACAACGGAAACACACTGGTTTCTTTCTGGCTTCAAAAGCCTTATCCTCTCTTTTTCGGTCGCCCCCTTTGTGTGGTTGCTTGATTCTGCTTTGTGGCCCTCGTTCCGCTCCCAGTTGCGGCTTGCTGCCCCTCCTGTCTGGATCGGTGGAAATTTTTTTTCTACTTTGGGGCTTACGGGGGCACGCGCAAACTCTGATACGCGCTTGGCATGGAACTCTTCGGCCAGCTCTGCTGCACCTTCTAGGGTTTTATTTCCCGGCCTACCCTGCACCCACACGCGCATTTCTTCCCTCAAAGAACCAAAAAACTGCTCCAGGCAGATCACCTCTATTACTTTATAGTGAGTTCCGTAAGCCTCTTCTCCCTTTAGCCATTCCTTCAGGTCTGCCTTAAGGTTATACGCAAAATCCGGAAATGACTGGTTAAGCTGTTTCCTGGCTTCCCTGAAGCGGCGCCGAAAGGCCTCTGCGGACAGGCGATACTTTTTAGGAGTGCTGCCTTTACTTTAGTATAGTCTGCCGGCTCTTCTTTTGCCAGACGAGTGAGTACTTGGGCTGCCTCACATGGAAGAATGGTCAGAAGTTTCTGCGGCCAAGACTCGGTCGGGAACTCGCAACTTTCACATGCCCGCTCAAAGTTCACGAGAAAGAACCCTATGTCCTCTCCAAGTTTGTACGGTTGCAAGAGTTCCTTTATTTTTATTTTTCATGCTGCCTGGATTGCCACTGTGTTCGGCACCTCTAGCCTAGTGCGTTCTGCCTGTGCGGCCGGAGCTATCTGTAGATCGAGCCGTTTTTTCTCGATCTCTCTTTCATGCTCTCTTTCCTGCTCTTCGCGCTTCCTTTGTTCCTTTTCCTTCTCCAACTCCTCCTTAATTAGCTCCCAACATTCTACTATCCCCTCCTCGTCCGCACCGAAATCCTCAATTGCCCTAATCAATTCAGATTTTCTACGGATCGACCCACAATCAATGCCCAATTGCCCGCATACGAGAACTAGGTCTGGTTTGCGCAGCTTCTTCCAGTCCATGACTATTTAAGCAACGGCAAATCTCTACATCTCTACTCACGTGGTCAGAGGAGCTCCGGCTGCCTCTTATACCAACCTTCGATTACCTAGGCTAACAATTTTCCAAAGTTGTAAAACCTGGCAATGCTCCAAGAGAAAGACAGCGCACTTACCATACCAGAGTCAGGACCAGGCGCAGACCATCCCACCGCTGCCACCAGTTGATATGCTTGGGTATCGGGACTGAGGTCTTCACCGCATAACGATGAACTCTGCAGACGACGGAGGGAAGCCTTCAGGAGGCTTGGTAAACTTGAAGGTTTATTTACATATTTACAACAGAAGCAGGGAGACCAAAAGTCAGAGATGAAGTGCCGAAACCAGCCAAATCGCGGCTTAAGTACAGTGGATATTCCCCAGGCACCTAGCTAGGGAAACCGGTTGCTGATCAAGCGTCCAATGGGCAGACACACTCTTCATAGTCTCTTCCCTAACCCCGTGACCGCTCCGCCCCCACAAACACGTGCACAGGCGATAAGGAATCCTGGCGCCTTGAGGTCCTGGATTGCTGTTTCCGACGGGTTGACCATGTGCATAAGGTCGTTGGCTTTGTAGGCGGTGATCCCCTCCGTGGAAAGATGCGTCCTGACGGCCCCGGGCATTCGAGAGGGTAAGATGAATCAGCCGTGTTCGCCCCTGGTTTGTCTGGCCGCTCTGGCAAGCGAGCGAGGCGGGTCCGGCGCCTTTGTTCGGGTCTTTCTGCCGGTCCACGTGAGGGCGCAGTTCGGGAGAAATGCCGCATTCCATACTCCGGACGAAGGGGGGAGAAGCCTTTCGTCACAGCTCGCCGTCGCCAGGAGCCGTTCCTAATCCTCTTCTCAGGACGACAGCACCTTTGGTGAAACATAGTTCGATGGCGCCTGCCGGGCTCGTCTGTTCCCGCTTTCGGGGCCTCCGATCACAACAGTACTGTGAAACGGGCGCGCGGAGCGGCAAACCACATAGAAGCGCTGCCAGGCGCTTCTGCGCTTCTGCGCTTCAGCGCTTCGGCGCTTCTGCGCCGCAGCAAGCCGCAAGCTTCGCGGTGAACGCGCTTTGGATGTGCGCTGCTTGTTCGCCGCTCACCGCGTCATTCGTGCGTGCCCGCACGGCCCCACTGCGCCCGAGCGGGAGGCGCTGCCGTCGCGCGATCTATTGGGGCAGTGGCGTACATTGCGAGGAGGAGGAGGGGGGATTTTGTAGCGGGAGCTACGCTAGGCTACCAGTCGAGCATTTCGCGGTACAGGCGAGACGCCAGTTGTGCGCATGCGCTACCATGGTACATGCGGGAGGCCAGCTGTGCGCATGCGCTGTTACCATGGCAACCAGGAAGGAGGAGTGGGTGCGCCGCGTGCTTTGTCCTTTCCCTCCCTCCTTTATCCTTTCCTTTACGGCGCGGTTCGGGTGTCCACCGAGATATGTGAGCATGGTACATGCGGGAGGAAAGTTGTGCGCATGCGCCGTTACCATGGAAACCGGGGAGATAGAGTGGGTGTGCCGCACGCCTCGTCATTTCCCTTCCTCCTTTATCTTTTCCTTTACGACGTGGTTCGGGTGTCCATCGAGACATGTGAGACGGTTAGTGTGCTTTGCTGGCTCGCGGCGCCATCTGGCATGACGTCTCATCGCGCCGCTCGCCGCCGCCGTTTGGTATGAC
Organism: Amblyomma americanum; assembly: GCA_030143305.2. Classification (NCBI taxonomy): domain Eukaryota; kingdom Metazoa; phylum Arthropoda; class Arachnida; order Ixodida; family Ixodidae; genus Amblyomma; species Amblyomma americanum. The sequence continues at coordinate 264,028 of JARKHS020009373.1, forward strand.
GTCACACCACGTTCATCTCCCGAACCGCGCGTCGTCGCATGCGCCGCATTGAGTATGAAGAGAATGGAGGGCGGTTAAGCTTCGTCTTTAAGAGTGAGATGCGACAACGTGTCGAAGCGTTGCCGAGTACAAGGAACGCCATCGCCTGTTCGGTGCGACGCGTGGCCCGTTTGACAATTTAAGGAAAGGACGCCTGTCTCACGTATCTCGGCGGACACCAAAACCGGGCCGTAAGGGAAGGAAAATGAAATGAACAATTGCTTTCAAGGAAAGAGAATGACGCCTGTCTCACATTTCTCGTTGGAAACCTGAATCTCACCTTAAGCAAAGGAAAAATTGATGGATCGATCGATCGATCAATCAATCGATCAGTTATTCATTCAATCGATCAATCAATGAATTATCAATTATTCGATCAATGAATTCAACAATCAATCAATCCGTCAATCAATCGATCAATACATCAATAATTTCTTAACGCTGAAAAAATTCCTTCCCATACGGCTCGGTTCAGGTGTCCACCGATATGCGCCACTTTTCGCTCACGGCCAAAGACGCCGACGCTGACGACACCGGCTTTTCTGCGACACGAGCTCCTTAACGCTGTCGCGTTAAAAGTGGAGTTGTAGTCGGCGGCTGTATCGCAATGCTTGATATGGATGCACAGAAGGAGAGTCCAGCCGCTGCTAAACGGCGGTATACCCAAGAGACCATTAACTCTTCCGATCCTGAGGTTATCGCCTGGCAGTTCGCTACTCAACAAAGAGAGAATGAGCGCCAGAAGGCGGAGAGCAGCGGAGATGCCCGAACAGAGAGAGGAACGCCTTGCCAAACGGAGACGCCAGACAGCCGAACGTAACAGACGCCATATAGGCTCCAAGATGGAGCCTATGGAAGGCGTCATTCAACGGCAACCAACTGAAAAGGTTGTGAAGGCCCGTCGTGTGACTGATTACACCATTCGAGTTTGCGAAAGTGCATCGGCGAGCGGGACATTTCAAGCGGACATACCCTGCCAACAACAAACATGCAGTGCCAACAACAAGCTCAGCAAGGGAAACGTACCTCCCGCTACATACATCCTTGCACAGTGGAGCTGATCCACTGCCATTTTTTTCGCTCACGGCCGACGCCGACGACACCGGCTTTTCTGTGACACTGGGGGCCCTTAAGGCCGTAACGTTAGAACTACGTCGAACCCAGATGCGAAAATATTAGAGAGTTTTAGTTTCACGTACGTAGAGGGTTCACGTACGCAAACGTGAGAAGTCTACGTAGCCTGCACGCAGGTGGTTTGAAACCCTTATAGTTACACGTACGCGAAACACGCCGCGCGTTACGCCTAGCGCCATCTACTAAAAAACACAGACACTGGTTGTAGCCAAAATCATCCAAGACAAGTCATTAGCGAAGACATTCATAGCGAGACCGTTGCTATGACGACGACCAACGATACTTCGTCAGGCTTAGCAGCTGAAAAATCGCCCTTCTGTCTGAAAAACAAAAGCTATTTGTCGCTTGAAACCTTATGCGAGGGTAAGAATGGGCAAATCAAAGGCGAATACAGCAGTTTAGAACACCATATCGCCTCGAGGGATTAGCGACGAAGCTGTTATCGCCATGAAGCGGCGGGCAGGGCGCCGCCATGTTTATCAGCGCTACATACGCAAGCAACGCAAAGACCGCAACGTAAAAATCCGAATCTCACGTACGTACGTGAGACTCGCGTATTCCCTTTGCGTTCTGCGCATGCGCACTGGTCACCCGTAAGAGCTCTACGTATGTGAAGCCTCTACGCACGTGAAACTAAAACTCTCTATTCACATAATTGTGTGCGAACAATGCAGTGCTTTCTGGAAGCGAACACGAGGTGAAAGCCTTCACATGAAACAGAAACCTATCTCACTTCCCAGCGACACGTGCCGCTTTAAAAATCCGCACGTGAGGTCCTCTTCCCCAATAAGGCATTCACAACATGACTGCCTGTAATGACAGAAAAATGCACCTCCAAATAGTCGAAAAACTTTGTCGGCCAAAATTGGTCAAAAACAATTGCAGGACGCTTAGGTTTTCCATAAAAGCAGGACGCGGCAGGGTGTTGCAGCGTTGCAGACAGATCCATGTAACGTCTTCGTCCGTTCAGCGCGACGCCTTGCCCGGACAATTTAAGGAAAGGAAACATATCTTGGTGGGCACCCGAACCGCGCCGTGAGGCAAGGAAAATTGGAGGACGCTTAAGCTTCGTCTTTAAGTGTGAGACGCAACAGCGTGTTGCAGCGTTGACAAGGGGTCCACGGAACGCAACTCGCCCGTTCGTCACGACGCGTGGCCCGTTGGACAATTTAAGGAAAAGGATGCCTGTCTAGAATATCTCGGTGTACACCCGAACCGGGCCGTAAGAGAAAAAATGATATAATAATAATTGGTTTTTGAAAAAGAACATCGCGCAGTATCTGTCTCATGTATCGTTGGGCACCTGAACCGCGCTCTAAGGGAAGTGATAAAGGAGGGAGTTAAAGAAGAAAGGTGCCGTAGTGGAGGGCTGCGATCTAATTCTGACCACCTGGGGTCTTTAACGTGCACTGACATCGCACAGCACACGGGCGCCTTATCGTTTTGCCTCCATAAAAACGCAGCCACCGCGGTCGGTTTCGAACTCGGGAACTCCGGATCAGTAGAAGAACGCTCCAACCACTGAACCACCGCGGCGGGTAAAAATGATATGAAAATTGATTTTAAGGAAAGGAAATGACGCGTGTCTAACGTTTCTTGCTGGACACCTGGACCGCGCCGTAAGGGAAAGAAAAAAACAGCACCGTATTCCCATTAACGAGTTAGCCGTAAGAGGGAAAGCACAGGAGTTTAGGATAGCGCTGCAAAACAGATACTCGGCTTTAACTGAGGAAGATGATCTTGATGTTCATTCAATGCACGATAACCTGACATCAATAATTACGGAGTGCGCAGTAGAAGTAGGCGGTAGGACAGTTCGAAAAGATACCGGGAAGCTATCTCAGGTGACGAAAGATCTGATTAAGAAGCGCCAAAACATGAAGGCATCTAACACTACCGATAGAATAGAACTAACGGAGCTATCAAAGTTAATAAATAAGCGCAAGGTAGCCGACATAAGGAAGTTTAATATGGAGAGAATCGAGCATGCTCTAAAGAACGGAGGCAGCCTAAAAACAGTGAAGAGGAAACTAGGCATAGGTAAAAACCAGATGTATGCATTAAGAGACAAGCAGGGCAATGTCATTAGCAATATGGATAAGATAGTTAAAGTAGCCGAAGAGTTCTACACAGACCTGTACAGTAGCCAATGTAATCAGAACGCTAATGAGAAAGACAGCAGTGCACAGCAATGCGTCATCCCGCCAGTAACGAAAGATGAAGTAAAGAAAGCCTTAGAAGCAATGAAAAGGGGAAAAGCAGCTGGGGAGGATCAGGTAACAGCAGATCTGTTGAAGGATGGAGGGGACATCGTGCTAGAAAAACTAGCCACCCTGTATACGCAATGCCTTATGACCTCGACTGTACCAGAAGCTTGGAAGAATGCAAACATTATCTTAATTCATAAGAAGGGAGACGCCAAGGACTTGAAAAATTACAGGCCGATCAGCTTACTATCCGTTGCCTACAAAGTATTTACTAAGGTAATCGCTAATAGAGTCAGGGCAACGTTAGACTTTAATCAACCAAATGATCAGGCAGGCTTTCGTAAAGGATATTCTACAATAGATCATATTCACACCATCAATCAGGTGATAGAGAAATGCGCAGAATATAACCAACCTCTATATATAGCTTTCATTGATTACGAGAAAGCATTCGACTCAGTGGAAACCTCAGCAGTCATACAGGCATTGCGTAATCAGGGGGTAGAAGAGCCTTATGTCAAAATACTGGAAGATATATACAGCAACTGCACAGCTACTATAGTCCTCCATAAAGTCAGCAATAAAATTCCAATAAGGAAGGGCGTCAGGCAAGGAGACACGATCTCGCCAATGCTGTTCACCGCATGTTTGCAGGAGGTATTTCGAGGCCTGAATTGGGAACAGTTGGGAATAAGAATAAATGGAGAATACCTAAATAATCTGAGATTTGCTGATGACATTGCCTTGCTGAGTCACTCAGGAGGTGAACTGCAAATCATGATCAACGAGTTAGACAGGCAGAGCAGATCGATGGGTCTAAAAATTAACATGCAGAAAACCAAGGTAATGTTCAACAGCCTAGCAAGGGAACAACAGTTCACAATTGGCAGCGAGAGCCTAGAAATTGTGCCGGAATACGTCTACTTAGGGCAGGTAGTGACAGCTGATCCGGATCATGAGAGGGAGATAACTAGAAGGATAAGAATGGGGTGGAGCGCATATGGCAAATTCTCGCAGATCATGAGTGGCAGTTTGCCAATTTCCCTCAAGAGGAAAGTGTACAACAGCATAATCTTACCGGTACTCACCTACGGGGCAGAAACGTGGAGGCTAACGAAAAGAGTTCAGCTTAAGTTAAGGACAACGCAGCGAGCCATGGAAAGAAAAATGATAGGTGTAACGTTAAGAGATCGGAAGCGGGCAGAGTGGGTGAGGGAACAAACACGGGTTAATGACATCCTAGTCGAAATCAAGAAAAAGAAATGGGCTTGGGCAGGGCATGTAATGCGAAGGCAAGATAACCGCTGGTCTTTAAGGGTAACAGATTGGGTTCCAAGAGAAAGTAAGCGTAGCAGGGGGCGGCAGAAGGTTAGATGGGCGGATGAGATTAAGAAGTTTGCAGGCAAAGGGTGGATGCAGCTGGCAAAGGATAGGGTTAATTGGAGAGACATGGGAGAGGCCTTTGCCCTGCAGTGGGTGTAGTAGGGCTGATGATGATGATGATGATGATGATTCCCTAGACGCGCCTTTGTTCATTCCAAACCATTGAGCTGGCGTGGCTGAGTGGGTAGCGGGCTCGTCTCGCACTACAGAGGCCATGGTTAGATTTCCCAACTTGACCAATTTCCTACCCGGTTTTATTTAGTAATGCTTCTAGTATTTTTCGCTCACGGCCAACGCCACCGACTACACCGGCTTTTCTGCGGCATGGGGCCCTTAACGCAGTCGCTTTAAATTATGCGACCTCAAGGCGGTAGGCGCCCGCTCGCCGTGAGGTATAGAAATGTTGCCTAATCACGAGGTAATGCATCGCGTGGATGATAGATTCCGCTACCAAACAGCTAACGCTCGTTACTTCAACTCTTCAAGACAGTGGCGAGGGTGCTGGTAAAACTTTATTTTCGTCAAAATTGATTCAAAGGTGCTCTTTCGTTGATCGAGTGGGGTCTCCATTACGCTTTTCTCCTTTCCCTGCTTCACTGTTGGTCGTGTGATGTGGCCAGGAGCCCTTGGCGCTCGGCGACTTCCAAAGCTCGGCTCACGGACAGTAATTGGGTCTTCGGGTCGAAGCTGAGCACCGCAGCCTCCCACTATCCGCGGTTCGAGAGCTGCAGGTCCATCGGCGGTGTGTCCCGCGGACATTCATGCAGTATATGAGCTATGTCGGCCCTATCTTGACCACGTAGCTTACACTGGGGCGAGGATACTCCCGGACACATCATGGAGTTTTTATAAAGGTTGGGGAAAGTGCTTGTTTGGAGTTGTCTCCAGGCCACCTGTTGATCTTTGGTCAGACTTATCGGGGGGTGGGTATTTAAGTCTATTATCATGATAGTGCAAGGTAATGTCGTGATACGTGACCACGCGCTCCCTGGCCGACGTCAGGTTTGGGCAGGCCACAGCCCGGTTGACGAATCCTCGGGCAAAATCGTGGGCTGCTTCGCTCCCCGGACGGGACGAGTGCGCAGGCACCCAGATAATTTGAATCTGGCGCCTAGGTGCTAGATTGGACTGTCTCTCAAGAATAGACATGGTGGCAGCGTGGACTCTGCCTTTCCCCAAATTTCGCACGGCTGTCTTGGAAACGCTGAGAATGTATTCAGCTCCTGTTGACGAGATGGCCAGGGCGATAGCAAATCCTAGGCCCCCTCCCAGTGCTTCACCTTTACAGTGGCCACTGCAAGGGGGTTTCCCGAGTTGCCGACTATCTCTATCGTGAAAGCCGCTTCCTGGTCAGGATACTCCGCGACATGGACGTAGACTGTCTCCTGGAGCTGAGAATAGTTCTTGAGTAGTGATTTTGCCCGCGCTTTCCGCCTCGCGGCGGGGTGTTTAGGCTGCATGTTTTTGGGCATGAGATTAGTATAGAGCTGTTCGTGTATATCGGTGGGGAGCTGGCCTACGGGACTGTGTGTGGATTCGTATCGAATCTGCAATTCTCGCAGTATACTTTTTCCCGCCGGGTTCCTTGATAGACGCTCGTACTGAGCCACACGATGGGATTCCACCAGTTCCGTCGTCGTATTGTGTATCCCTAGCTGTAGAAATCTCTCAGCGGGTGTACACTTGGCGAGATGAAGGGCTTGTTTGTATGTTTGCCTGATGAGGCAATCTACTTTGTCCTTTTCTGATTGATGGAGTTGTAAGTAAGGTATAGAGTAGATGATACAACTCATGCCAAAAGTTTTCACTAACCTCCTGAGGTCTATGCGGGCTTCCTCTAATACCTAGGGGGAGGTGTCAGATTGCAGAGACCCTATCTGTATCTCCGCCGTTCTGTCTGACAGGAAGGCTTAGATATAGCTATGGACTCGTTCACATGCATTGAGTCCGCAGAGAGAGGTTAGTATTGCCTCGTGGTCTAGATTTTCGAATGCCTTGCTGAGTTTAGGAGCCGGGGTGGCCCTAGTTTTATCGTATTTAATGGGCTAAGCCCTTCTTCCGAAATGCCAAGCATAATGTCTTGGGTCGCGAGATGAGGTCTAAAGCCTAGCATGGTGTCTGGGAAGAGACAATTCGCATCCATGTGGTTCTGAGGGTGGTTGAGGACCACATGCTCTATCAGCTTACCCACGCAAGATGTAAGCGAGATGGGTCTGAGATTCAGCAATGCTAGCCCCTTGCCGGGTTTTGGAATGAAAACAACGTTCGCGTGCTTCCAGGATTGAGGGAGCTCCCATTCCCGCCAGCACTTGTTCATGAAATCGGTGAGCACCCTCAGTGACTTCCCGTCGAGGTTGCGCAGGGTGTAATTTGTTACTCCATACTTGCCAGGAGCGGAAGGCGTACGGAGTCCTTGAAGGGCTGCTCTCACTTCTGTCTCCGCAATTTTCTCGTCCAGTCCAGAATTGGCGATACCCTGATAGCTCAGGAGGGGTTCCTGAGGGAACATGTCTAAGTATTTGTTTCTCAGCTCCACCAGAAGATCGTCATTCGGAAGGGGGTTTTCGTGAAGGATACATATTATGTCCTTTTTGTGGGCGGACTTGCAGTTCTCTGGGTCTAAAAGATAGCGCAGCAAATGCCACGTGTCCTTCAGGCCCAGTTTACCGCTCATTTGATCGCAAAACTTTTCCCACTGCTGCTTGGCCAAGTTCTCTGCATAGCTCTCGATGTCCTTAGCTAGTCTACCTATTAAGCGTGGCTTACTATTGTGTTTTTGAGTTAGCCATCTCCTCTGAAGGCTCTGGTACGCTTGCCACATATAAAGGAGACGACTATCCACCGACGAGATCTCTGGATAGGAAATCTCGTGAGCGGCAATCTCCACATCCTGTATGATACTCGAGGCCCAATCCTCCAGGTTGTTGACAGTGTCAGAAGCAGTTTGCTCCCTTAAGGTTCTGAACCTATCCCAATCCGCGATGCGGACAATCTTTTGTTCTTTCCCTTCGGAGAACCCTGCGTAACGATTGACATGACGATGTAGTGGTCACTCCAGAAATTTTCCAGAGTGTTGATCCACTCTACGTTCGAGATATGTTTGCCTAGAGTGAGATCCGGGCAAGCGTTCACTCCTACACTGTTTCCTACCCGTGTAGGCGTCGCAGGGTCTGTGTACAGGGTGAAACCCGTGTCCTGTATGTGGTTTCATAAATGCGTGCCCTTATTATTCCTCTTGTATCCCCAAGATATCTTATGTGCGTTGAAATCTCCAACCGCCAGGAATGGAGAGGGTCCAGCCTGCATGACCGCCTTATTTAGGGCGGCGATGATTGGGGGTGGTCAGCTTTTGGATTACTGTACATGTTAAGGGTGTATAAGGAGCAGAGGCCTCTGTTTTGCGGGAAGAGCTTAATCAAGACGCCGTCCAAGTCGATGCCGTCGAGTGGGTGTGTTACTGCTGTTAGATTCCTCTGAACGAGGACAGCCGTGAATGGTTTAACTATATATGGAGGGTAAAATGATTTATAACCCGACAGTTCGGCCTTGCAATGGGCCTCCTCCAAACCCATAACATCCGGAGATTCTGGTGCTAAGTTCTTGATACAAAATTGCAGATTGTCCCACTTAGCGCGAAAGTCCCTGCATTTCCACTGCCATACTCTTATTATTTTATAGTTGACCGACATGGTGGAGTCTGGCTTGGTTAATGGGGTCGGATCTCTAGGGTTGGGAGCTACCATTCGGCAAGAGAGCGGATGGTCCCAAAGCAGAGAGGGCATCCACTCTTTCCTTTGTGGTTTTTACCTCGTTGATAGTGGTGGCCTGTGGGGCCTCAATATTACTGATACGCGTTTCTTTAGCATTCATGCGGTCATTAATCTGTGTTGAGAAAGCGTTAAAACGCTCGACCATGCGGGAATATACCTGATTCACGAACACTGTGAGCCGTTCCTAGATCTTGTTAGCGAAGGCTTGGAAGAGGGGAGCTAGTCACTCCCACAAGGGTGTCGGTTTCCGTTTCCTTAACTGCTGAGAGTGCCCTCTTCTTCACAGGAGGGCTGTGTTGGGGAGATGATGCAGGGGAAGACGATACTTCCGAGGGTGAAGAGGGTGCCTCTGTTGACATCGGAACTGCACTGGAGCACCCCGCATCCGAGGGAGAGCTCGAGGAGTTACCACTAATCATGCGGAGCTCGGCGTATACTGCGTCTAAGCTAGCCTTAAGCTGCCTATTCTCATCTCTTATGACCTGCAGCTCCGAATCCAGAGATGTACTTTGTTTAGAATTGGAGGCCACGTGTGCCCAGCTCACCTTCTTGTCACTCGACCTGTCGGCAGCTGGTCCTCCTTGTCCCCTGCTTTCTTTTTAAAGTGGTGGGAAGGACGTGCATCATTTCCGGCTCCTCCAGTAGTAACTGCCAGGAGTCTGGTTCAGGTGGCTGGAGTTGGATCTTGATCTCCGGGAGCGGTGTCCACCCGACGACGACCCTTGGCCGTCCTCACGTAACAACTCATCTTGGTCTTGACTCTTTCCCTTGCTGAGCTTAGGACGTATGAAGCGGGACTTGCATTTCTTGTTCCCCGTGAGGTGGGAGCCGCTGCGGATGATGCAGTTCGGTGTGCAGTCCGGGACTTCTTTCGGAGGGTGCTTCACCCCGCATTGGCGACAGAGATTCGTCTTTGCTTTCGGGCAGACGTCGGTGCGATAACCGGTTGGTGGTAGCATATTTTTTTGTCATTCCTCTTTCGCACCTTCGTTCCACCACGCGGTGACAGTGCGGTTAAGATGTCGATCAAGAAGGAGAGAGTTACTTCGCCCTCTCCTGAAAGCCAATTATTTTTACTCACACCCAAAACTCATCAACAGAGTTTTCTTGGCTTGTTGGCAGCGATACCAACTTTTTTATTGACGTTGGCAGAAATTTTTGCGCAATATCAGATTCAATCTGATAAAACGCATATTGTAACGCAGGATTAGAAATAGCGAGGACTATTTCTAAAAAAATCAGTATGAGGCCCTAAATAATTGTGCCGCGTCTAATCGGATGACGTTCGTCGATCTCTGAAGGCGAACAGTTTCATGTTATACATCTTATCTGATTGCAGCAGCAGCAGCAGTCGTCATCGTGTTTACAGTTAAAACTCTTGCCCCGAACGTGAAATGTTGTGGCAACATCGCCACGTCCCAAAAAATGTCAGTGGCTTAGCTCGGCTATACGAGGCTATACGCAAAGAGAGGTACGTTTCCCTGGCTGAGCTTGCTGTAGCCACCCTATAAGAGACGTTGGGCTCCATCTCGGCGGCTATCCGCCGTCTATTACTCCCGGAAGTCTGGCATCTCCATTTCGCAACCCGTTCCTCTCTCTTTTAGGGCGTCGCGGGACACGGCAAAAGGAATAGACAGTCCTACAGAACACCCCGCACGCCTCAGAAGGAAAGACTCGGCAACCGAAACACCGCCATCGATGGTTCAGCTTGGACCAGGAGAGCTCCTCTCCTTCCAGGTCAAGGCCTCGAACAAATAAAAATTAGAGATGTTGGACGATTCCGCCACCGTCTTTTCCTGTGCACCTTACTTGCCACCGCTCTGTTGTTGCCTTGAGGGGTGGCAATTATCCCCTGCCGCTCCTCGTTTTTCTTCTTTTTTCTTCACGGGCCGGTTCCCTGTGGCTGCTCGGTAGGCGGCGGGGGACAGTGCGTTTTTCTTTTTCCCTGTTTTCTTTTCTCTCTCTTGCTCTCTTTTCTAGTATTTTTCTCTTTTGTGCCGATCTTCTTTTCAGCATTCGTTTGCTTGTTGTTTTGTCCATGTGTAGTACATGTGTGCCAATGCCAACTTTTTAAGAAGAGGAGGAAGATCGCTGTAACTTCAGCGCTCCGTCCAAAACGTCGACTCAAAATTAAATCTATGGCTAAATGACGCGTTTCTCAAGTTTGCATTTTACCTCTAGCAACCAAATACCTTTATCTTTCCATAATATATATATATATATATATATATATATATATATATATATATATATATATATATATATATATATGAAGGAAGCCAACAGTCACCGAAACCAAGATGCGTAGGGGAATGTTTGTATTTTTTATATTTGTAGTGCCAATCAATTGGTTTAAAGAAAATTACTTAACACCCCTCATGTAATGTCCCGTTCATGCATGCCTTCGGTGGGATCCGAACCCACGACCTCCGAATATCGCGGTATATATATATATATATATATATATATATATATATATATATATATATATATATATATATATATTCATTAAGACTGGCTTATGATCAATATGATATACGATTTCTATGCTTCTGGGTACATTTCCACTCAGAGTAGCATTCCTATTTTAGCCTGGCGTTTTTCTGCTGCCAACGCCGACACGAAAATTTCCTTGGAAGGTAAAGGTCTGCAGCTTCGCTGTGAGAACTCTTGTTTGAATTGCGGCGTTTCGGTGTTTCTTACAGCAAGTGCCTCTCGCGCGGACGTTCATACAGATCGTTGTCCTTTTACTGCGAATTCAGGGCTCCTGAAACCCCTCTCATTGCTGGAAGCTTGAAGTGTAGCCTTGAGAGCAAGCGCGGAGCCTGCATACTCCAGAAGCAACACTCACTAGCCACCTCCCCACCGGACCCCCCTTGCTAGTGAGCTGCCCACCTACCTACAGCCACCCTCGAACCACCGTTCCACCCCTGCCCACTTTCATCCTTCAGAAGTGACACCCACCACCCACCCCTCCAACACCACACTCCAAAATCTCCACCAATTAATAATTCACTAACTGCACCCTCCACAAGTCTTCCACTCACTGGAAGCCCACGCAGGATAAGAACGATAAACCTGCGGTGAAATGGAATTAAAAAACTCAGTGGGTATAACAGCTGCCATCCAGAAGCACAAGCAATTTCTAACCATTAGGATCGTCGTGCTTCTTCACATACCAATTTGGTATGTGACTACAACCTTATAGATGTTGGAGACGGAAAGGGACACGGTACCCATTTATTCACTTTCATTGTTTCTATAAGGCTCAGATTGAAAGCGTTTACGTTTCTGCATGCACGTTAACCAGTGTGTTTCGTTACACGGTGCTGCCCATGTTCTTCAAGATCACTGAATGGTGTCTGTCAGATAGGGAAGTAAAGTTGGCGCCCTCCATGGAAGCTGTAGAAGTTGAATTATTGTCTGCTCTCAGATGAAATCTCTCGACGAGCTGTATCTACTTGCTGGGAAAACATATGGTCGCACAGTGAGCTCTCAGCTTTTCAAATATACGAACTTTCAGCGCCAGACGAAAAGCTTGGCGAATAAAGCCTCCGCAACAACCACGTTCCTGTAAAGATATCACGTACATGAGCTTGGACGTACTTTCTTGAATAACATAAGTTAGAGAAGTTTTCCAAAGCTTATACGCAGAAAAAAAATTAATCTGAAAGCACAGCTTAAACAGTTTGCAGCCGGAAGATGTAAGGGGGCCTCGATAAGGTTGCGACTCTATAGGTTTCAAGTTGAGCAACCATGTGGTTGGGCGCCCAGTGATGAAAGGCAGACAGCTCTTGTGAGGGCAATATTGGAAATTCGATATGGAGGTTGCCAATACCGCAGAACTCCGGGCATTCTTTGTACATTTTTTATTATTTTTTGAAGCCCTTCAGGGGTTACGAAAATGTGGGATTAGATTTCGTTTCTTAATCTGAACTCTTCGTCGAAGTGACAATGAGCTGCGTGGCGCAATAGTAGAGAGTCATATCACTACAGACTAAATTAAATCTGTCATTTCTGGCCTTCGGGGCAAGAAATTTCCTCCCTCAGACGGTACCACTATGGAGTTGAATAAAATATTTTCGCCTTTCCTTATGCATGTTGTAATGAAAGTTTCAAGAAATTTATGATACTGTTTTCAAACGTGTTAAGCGAAGTGCCTCGAATTTGCTGCAAACTGTTCTTTCTCTAATGGCACACATTCACGCAACCTGCTAAGGAGATTTTCTTGGTATGGATGGTAAATTGCCGCTTGTGTAAATAACCGGAGACCATTGATGACTGTTTTATTCGGTGGCGTAATGATATGTTGTTCTGCGATATATTGCAACGAACGCTTAAGAAGGACATTGAAATGACGCCGTACATCGTAACATTTTTAAATGGTGAGACAAACTCTGGAGAAAAAGGAGGAGGAAAACCTTCATTAAAGTGAAGGGGAGTTGGGTGAGCTTATGGGTGGGGCCCTCATTCCATGGCTCCACTTGCTTGAGCTGCCCTGCGGACCGGTTGTTGGAGGGCCTGTTGGTCCTCCTGGTTATCGCTGGTCAGCTCCCACAGCTCCAAAGACGTGTGTTCCTTCTTTAGAGTGTTTGGTTTGGCCCCACACACCCAAGAAATTTGGAAGAGTGTAGGGCGGGCCTAGCACCAGTGACAGGTGTCGAAGTATAATGTTGGGGGTGTATGAGATGTAGTCTGTGGAGCCTTGGAAATGTGGTTGTCTGTATCTGCCGCTATAAAATAAAGAATATGACACAATAGTACAAAAAAACGATAGAATGAACGTGTTAAAGAGCTGAGCATCTAACAAAAGTTTCGAAGCTCGAGACCCATTTAAATTTTGACTTTTAGTAATTATCAGTTGTAAAATTAGCGTGTTCGTATATTTGCACTTAGGGAGATATTACCAAGGAAGACTTATTTCAAAGCCTATGAGCGAAAACTCGGGCGCAGCGACCCATTTTTCGGCGCTGGCTCGCATACTGCGTTTGAGTGCAGTCCGGCCAACCGAAGTTCTAAGCTGCGCTCTCAAAGCTTTCTACTTGCAGGCTGCTGCCTGAACGGCCGAGCAATCAAGAAAAGTGATCCCTGTTGCGGCCGCTCCACAGTCACCCTAATTCGGTTAGGGATCAAGTTCGTGCTGCAGCTTCTCTTTGTGTGAAATCCTACACGACAGTGCAGTCAGAGATGTTCCAGAATGTTTGTTTATCTTAGCCCTTCTGCAGGGCGGGAATAAAATATTTAGGGTGTGTTGCAGCGCCGCTGCCTAGTCCGCGTTCGCTTGCAAAGCCAGGCAGGGCGCCATCTAAACATCGTCACATAGCGGTTTTTTTTTCGTTGCAACCAAAATATCAAACCTTTGGACATCTGAAATTGGCACCAGCTCCTTCTATACAGTACGTACAGCGCTCCCAGTTTGCACGCAGGCCACTATCTCAATATTTTTCACTAAATGAAAGTAACACTTCAATCTTGAAAGCTCAGTAAGTTGTTATCCAGACAAGGGCTTTTCCGATGAATGCAGAGCACGAAGCCTACGTGCGACGCTGCCCTGCAAGCAATATGAAGAGATAGCGAACAGCACTTTGATAGAACAGAAATTGGACACCCGAGAAATTTGTGAAAAAGGCCGTCTCCTTAGCTTTCCAAGATGGTGGAGGTGCTTTACCTATGCTCTCGGGTGAAATCACAGCAAAACCTTTCTCCGGGCACCGGCGCGTGTTTGGTGCAGGCTCATGGGGGCTCAGCTCGAGCTCACAGAGCTTGCTGCCTGTTAGAAATCCTCCACAGTTTCCACTAAAATAAGCTTCTTTTTTCGCTGCCACAATCCCCTCCCCCCCCCCCCCACCTCCCTCGTGCGTCATGTGCAGCCACAAATTTCAGAGTTCAGTTTATCAACTATTTACGCATAGCATTTGCTGGTATCTAAAATGTTTGTTGTGTCACTGCCTTTTTTAACCATTAAGACAGTTTGCTAGAATCTTTTGTCGTCAGTCAGTCGTGCTGGGTTTCCACTTCGCCTGTTCGCAACTGTTAAGCTCATGCCTCATTATGGAAATATGTGCGGTTCGCAGATAATTCCTGGGAGCTCGCATTGACAAATATGTGCCCTTTTGCGCTAATCTGCCCGATAGGAATTGTTGAAATCACATTAAAGCAATGCCGGCTGCTTAAAGTCAAGCGGGTCAAGGAAAAAGAGGCTAATTCTTCTCCCACGGATGGAACTTTTTTAGTGTCTGTAGAAACGAACTACCAAACTCTATGACGTCATAGACTTCGCAATATTTCGGTCACGCTTCGAATGGTCTACAGCCCGCTGATCATTGCCGAATGATACAGGCTTGAATGCTTTTCCTGGGCGCAATTTCTTTTTGGTGTCTTCCAGACGGGGCCATTTCAGTCTGGACTTTCTTCCACACTAATTCCTTGTCGGTATATTAGCAGCGCCCAAATACAAAGCCAATGCCAACGTGTGTTATTTCGCTGGGGGTTTTGTGCATGACCTCCAGATCTGGGTTGAGGGCCGCCCAGATGAATTCAGCATGCGCCTACGTGCTTTGCCTTTCAATCAAGGTCCTGTTTCTCCATCCACATTTTCAATGCTTTCCATCATGTAGTCCTCCATTCGTGGTCTGCTTTCAAAAACACAGTTTCGTTTGGATCAAGGGGAGGAAGCATGAGTTTCGCTCAAAATATTTTTTTTATTCGCCGATGCATTCATATTCAGCGCTCTGGTATAACGAAGACATTCAGGAACCTTCCTGATCACATTCTATGCGCACCGGCCACGAAAATGTCTTCTATGTGACGTTTTCGTATGTTTTAGATAAACGAACTTCAGAGCTGCACATTGGAAGTACGTTTTCAAGAACTGTAAGCATGGAAGCTATGGCATCAGTAGGTACCGTTGGCCCGAGCTATTTACTTAGATGCCCGAGGTAAGCCTTTCATCTGAAACAAGCAGAAAAGGCTAATACTTGTAGTTTGGCGCCGACCCTTGTCGCTCTTGGCCTATATTACTTGTGTGGTTCGCTCTCTAAGAATATTTCTCAGGCGAAATTTTTCTTGCGTCAGTTTTTTTTATTTTCAAGACCATCGGTGCACGTTTTTGCGTTACGCAAGGGTTTGACTTCTAATATAAAAATCATCGCATCCTACCAACTAAGCTGAGCAGCCCTCAGGCAATACCGCTGTTAAGAACTTTCCTTCTGTGGTGTAGCTCCCATGAATACCTTAAATACTGCATAGAAGTTATGGTGCCCGCAAATGTTTTTTTTTTCTTTTCTGCGCTTATTCTTTCCACCCGCCGCGGTGGCTCAGTGGTTAGGGCGCTCGACTACTGATCCGGAGTTCCCGGGTTCGAACCCGACCGCGGCGGCTGCGTTTTTCTGGAGGCAAAACGCTAAGGCGCCCGTGTGCTGTGCGATGTCAGTGCACGTTAAAGATCCCCAGGTGGTCTAAATTATGCCGGAGCCCTCCACTACGGCACCTATTTCTCTTTCTTCTTTCACTCCCTCCTTCATCCCTTCCCTTACGGCGCGGTTCAGGTGTCCAACGATATATGAGACAGATACTGCGCCATTTCCTTTCCCCAAAAACCAATTATTATTATTATTATTATTATTATTATTATTATTATTATTATTATTATTATTATTATTATTATTAATATTAATATTATTAATATTATTATTATTATTATTATTATTATTATTATTATTATTATTATTATTATTATTATTATTATTATTATTATTATTATTATTATTATTCCCACTACGTTACTGCTTGATGAACGGCTGACCACAAAAACAAGGCAGGCGTCGTGTTTGTTAGGCGATGACGCAAAAAAAAAGAATATTTGCATGCGTGGGATTTGGAGGAGAATTCTGGCAGTGCCCCGTGTTTTTCGCCGTAACAATAATATTTCTTACATTATATTTTCCAGTGGTATTTGTTCCCAGTTTATGACTCTCAAGGTCTACCCCGGCACATTGAGTCTCTTACTTGAAGTCGCTTGCTTAGATAGGACGTAATAGAGAAATTACTTCACTCGTTATGAAGCAACGCACGCGGCACGTGCAGGGCTACAACAGAAAAACGTACTCAGAATAAACGCGCTTCGATTTTTTAGATTAGGATCGGGTAGTCTGCAACCCATCCTCTTCCCTCTACAGACGGAGGTGACGTAATTCTGCGACATAATTGTGACATATAGAGTCTGCCACATCGACGAGATTAGAGCGCTGCCTACACCCGCAGCGTTCGGGCAACCAAGTAAGGGCCTGTACACGTGTAAAACAAAACAAACGCGCCGTCCTTTTTCTTGACGCCAATTTAGATAATTTAGCTACCGCGTAATTATGGCTTCAATCTGAGTCTATCGATGACACCTCTGTTGCTTCCTGAGACATGAACGTAAGATATAAAAAATTACGGCAGAGACCACTGAAATCTGCACTGCGCTCCAACACCAGGCTTTATCAACGGGAAGGCAAAGCCCTACCCTTGGGCTACCTACAGCGGTGATAAAATTTGTGTGGAGTAGATAATGGCTGACCATCGGAGCTTAAAGGGGCTATGAAACGCCTTCCTAGGAGAGCACATTAACTCACTTAATCACTGCACTGTGTTGCCATGAAATCCAGAGCCAAATAATACTCTTCTACACGCAGCAGACGACCCAAAATCACGCGTCAAAGTTGGCGAGCCCTTCCCGGCGACTTTTTCTTGCTCGCACCCTCCTCTGTTCCCCGCATCTGCGTAGACAAGGTGAGAGTTGGCCATTGGTTAGATTCTTACAGACGTCATGCAGCTACCGTGGCCGCGACCAATAAGCCACTTATCTCCGGCGGGTCGGAAAGCTTCGCTCCCAGAGGGGGGCCGCAAAAGAGCGCCTACCTTCCAGTGTGCCAAAAGTGACGAGAGGAGAGCGAAAGGCTCGAATAATAATAATATTAATAATAATAATATTAATAATTGGTTTTTTTGGGGAAAGGAAATGGCGCAGTATCTGTCTCATATATCTTTGGACACCTGAACCGCGCCGTAAGGGAAGGGATAAAGGAGGGAGTGAAAGAAGAAAGGAAGAATAGGTGCCGTAGTGGAGGGCTCCGGAATAATTTCGACCACCTGGGGATCTTTAACGTGCACTGACATCGCCCAGCACACGGGCGCCTTAGCGTTTTTCCTCCATAAAAACGCAGCCGCCGCGGTCGGGTTCGAACCCGGGAACTCCGGATCAGTAGTCGAGCGCCCTAACCACTGAGCCACCGCGGCGGGGCGCTCGAAGATGCTGAAATTCAAATTTTAACTACAGATTACTCAGCTTCTACAAAGCGCATTTAAAAAATCATTGCTAGACAATATTGGACACTATTCGTGAAGCGCCGTGCTTCAATATCCCAGGCATGCCGGAACTTTATTAGAGCCCCCTTCACAGCCCCTTTAACAGTTTTCTTGAAAAAATATTCCTGTCAGTGTTTGGCGCTGTAGTGTTTCCGTTTTGTCACCGAAATCACCTGCAGTGCTCAGTTAGTCTAATAAAGAAGACCTAATCTTGCATACTTTCAATTACCTGTTCATTTTCAGCAGGAAATAATTTAAGCAATCATTTTACGAAGAATATTGCGAACACTTTCCGCAAACTATTCTGAACCTGATGCAGCTCGTGAGGGCGAACTTATAGTGCGAACATTGGCCGCAAACTATTATTAATCTTATGCAAAACGTGAGGATAAAATAATCCAAAAACTTCCGAAATTTCTACCAGAATCGAATCAAGCTGAACAAAACAACCTCACCTGTACATTCGCCTCAAGCGGAATTCGAACCAGTGATGCTGTAAAGGGAGCAGCTATTTAGTTCCAAGACCAACTAGCCCCTCTTACCACTTTAACACGAGCAGGTTTGCTTTCCCACGCGCTTGACCGTGTCGTAGACCATTCAGATATCGCGGCATCAATGTATAGAAAAAGTACTGAAAAAAAAGCCGAACCATGTACGAATTAAATAGCCGGGCCGCATAATGAGATCTCGCCGTACAACCTTCATTTTAGGGGCTTATACAGGCGTCATTAAAAACTAACAGTCATGGGACTCAATCTGCGCAATAAAGGGCACTAGCCCCTGAAAAGAGACGTCGAACGTGGAGGCTCGGCATGCTGGCCTATCATACGGCTGTTCACGGACTGAAGATCTCCTGAACATAAAACGATCGCAAGCGCGCAAGAAATTTTCTCAACAGGCAAAAATCTCATACAGCACAATGGGATATTTATTTCCTTCTCAACAGTTCGCCGTAGTAAGTCTCAGAAGGACCCGGCATCACTACAGTGAATAAACCGTGGTCTATGGTCTCTGGCTTATCACACATGCTGCTATTTACACACCATGGCAAGAACAACTAACGACCAAGACGCCATGTCCTAGCAGCCAAAGTCCAAGTGTCGAGTTTAAAAAAGAATATTTTTGGGACAGATTGAATGCACATTCGCTTCACTCTCTTTATTACAGTGATGCCAATAAACCGGACGTAATGCTTCCTTTACAAATGTACTGGGGAATAAGGCCTCGGTCAGAACCGCACTCATCTGCCTTCTTCAGTAGGTGGGCATGTGATGTAAAGAAAAACGCGTAATAAGGAAAAGAAAGTGGTGGCAATTTCTATCGCAAAGCCCTACACGGGAAAACATAAGGAAGAGAAAAGAGAGGATAATTATGAAATACCTATGAAGGAAACCAAAACTCGCCGAAACCAAGGAGCATAGGAAAGTTTTCTATAGCTTTTAATTTGTGGTGTTGATGGTGTTGATGTTTTGGGTTGAGTACTTCTGCATGCGTCAGCGATAATAAATAACGGCCCCTATCACGTCGTAGTAATTCCTCCTCACAGGTTCATATGAGAAAACAGATCTTTGCAAAGCGCCTTGTGCGGGATGTTCTAGAAAGCGCACACTTTATAATGTCACCGCTATCAGAGTTTTTCCCCTGTCATCGCATTGACTTAAGACGCTCTTCTTCCGAAGTTTCGGCAAGTTGTGGTGTGTGGTGGGAAGCATTATCAAACATAAAATACTCGATAATTCCCTGTCAACATCACATTTACGTAAACTAAGCCGTTGCCTCAAACTTCAAAAGGCTTAAATATTGGCAGGCTGCCTAGTACACCGCACAAAGACCAGCATAAGCTCAGCGACAACATGGAAAGCATGCCTTGAAGCCAAAAGAACCATCTCAGAGGGGCAACGCCGCTTTCAGCCAATAACATTTTATTCTAGTTCGTTGGTGCCTGGGAACGCACTATGCAACGCAAATGGAAGTTGGCACTTAAATGGTGCTCATTTTCATTATCTTCGTACGTGCTCCTTGTTCGTCTTTTGAGCGCGCAAACGGACTGGAACATTTCTTGAGTCAAAACTGAGCACGCTGCATCAAACACTTTTTTATAAAACAAAACATTGCAACATGGTTAAGACGGAGGACCGAACGTAAATTAAGTAGCGTTCTTGTAGAAATCCTACTTTTTTGGACATGATTCACCTATAATCCTTTCAGTGGCTTCATATGCCCGGCTTGCGCATCGACAAACTCTCAAGCGTTTCACTGCCATACATGCCCCAATTTAAAGCCCCTGCGTATTACTGGAAAGATTTACGTTTCCCGTTAAAACACAAACAAATGCATCTTTTCACTTTAATAGCTCCGGTAATTGGCGTCGGCCGGCCTTACAGACGTTTGAAAGAATCTCATGATGACAGGTTACTGTTTATTATTGGAAATCATGCGGACAAGCAGGGTTGCCGCATCAGCAACTACTCCCCACTGTAAGTCAATATTTATGCAGGGACGACCTGAATAGCTTTAACCGCAGAAAATTCAAAGCTTTCTCTCACACCCACCACAAACTGCATTCGCAGAACCTTGCTTACGATGCTATGGGGTCTTTCATGGCAGCAGACCTACCATTATCTTTAGTTTCGTTGTTTGTGTCATAGGCAGATTTTTATCGCTCTATATTTTCTTCATACCGCAATTTGTTTTTAATATGGTACTGCCCTCTGTTGCTGCTTTCTTTCCATTCTTGCCATCCGCCGTACTCCACCCTCTGAAATGCTCCACGGGGCTGTTGTAGAATGCGCTTGTCAGGCGGCTTAAATATGTAAATACAATTCCTAGTTCAGCCTGTGTGCTCTCTTCTAGAACTGGAAGCACCTTCCTTTATCGTTTTTTGTGCGCTTTGCTCCTAAGTTCACGTACGCCGCATGTCGTGGGCGCAGTTTCCTTACCGTACATTATCCTTGCCTTCGGTTTTTTCATAAATTTCAACACTTGTTTACATGCATCTTGTGGGCCTTTTTTCTCTGTGCCTACACCCTACTTGTTTATGTGCGAAAATCTATCATGCAGAGCTCAAGTGCTGTGGAGACGGTGCTCTCTCTGCGCGTTCCTTAAAAATGCAAGCAGATATTGCCGTCTGTTCTTCTTTCCATGTACTTGTTCACGCCTGATCTGATCATGCAAAATGCTGATCATGCAAAATGCAAAAAAACACCCGCATATCACCTAAATAAATTAAAGTCTTTACTAAATTTTTTTTGCTCTTTGTCTTAGCGCTTGACCAGTTTTATTTGCAGAGAATATTTTTTCTCACTTCTATTTTTTATGTTTAGCGAAGTTACAGATTTAAAGCCAGTTCAATATATTTAGTCTAACTACGCAAAGCTGTTTCAGTCTACTTTCCTTGGAAGTGCTTGCATTCCCGCATTCAGTCCAAGGTTCATGGCTAGCAGGAAAATATCAGTTGGGTCCATGCGAGTGTATAAAGGGAAGCAGAACCATGCGTGTTTGAGGTGAATACTTCCTAGCAGAGTATTTTGCCGAGTAGTGGCAGAATAAGTATGCTTGTGTAACAGGCACATAAGAATCATCGAACACAGAAATTCTAGATGTGCGTAGACAGAAAGCAATTAGAACTTTCTAGCCTGCATATCATAGAGTAGTAACTGACAGCTACGCTTAGAACTTTCGTCTGCTGTGAGTTCAACGCGCATCCCTACATAATACTGGTGCGCCCAAAGGCACAGGCCGACGTTATAGCACAGAATACTACAAGGTCACACAATTCACTCTTCATTGGCTCATCGAAGGCCAAGAACGCGCCTGTATCCAGTGATAAAATAAAAAAAAATGGCAGGCGATGCGTTTCTGACCCGACCAAAAAGCGTATCATTAGACATTCTTTCCTCTTTGCATGACACCGCACACATTTCCTTATATCCACTTGCATTATGGATCTCAGAGGGAAAGTCATCCTCTCCCTTACGTGTTCAGTGGCGGGAGATATGTACCCTTGTTCCTGCTACTTTCACCCAATTTGCTGTTCGGCTCGGCGGGCTCACCGCATGTCTTCGACGTTCTGTACGGTGCGCGCTGAAGGTCATGCTTCAATGATAACCCACTCAGAATTAGTGCACAGTGCCGTTAATCAGTCATGGCACCTCGCACACAACCGCTTAAACTGATGAGCATCATCCGGCACGCGCGCGCCACTTATATCGCCGCTCCTCTTCTTGATCATCTCCGTTTCGTACTCACCTTCCACCTTCTATGGTATCCACCCGCCGCGTTGACCTCGCGACATCCACCTTCATATAGCGCATTCCTCCGCCAGCGTCAGAACGTCCTCCATTCACGGTAGCCACCTTCTGGCTTCTCCCGCGGTAGCCACATTCCGGCCTGTGCCTCTTCTAGCTCCCATACAATTGTAGAGAAAGAATTCTCTTTCTACACTTTGCCACTTGCTCAGTGCGGTAGGTGCCACATGGTACTCGGAGGCCTCAGAGGACAGCATACTCCGAACCGTTTTTCTCGACATTTGGGCTCTAAAACCTAACGTCTTAAAAATGTGCGAAAACTACTCAGGCTCTCTCCAATGTTCCGTCATCACTTGAGAGTCACCCATTCTTCCAATTATACATGTTGGACCCTTGTGTCTAGTTCGACATAGAAATAGGCCTATCATCGCTGTTGTCCCGGTGGTAGTTTGTCAGAAATTCGTGCCTGGAAACAAGAACGCAACTGCTTGCAATAGAGCAGATTTTCGTCAAGCACATTGAGCCCTTTCCCGCAGCACCACTCTCAACCGGCAGAGAACTTCAATTACACCGAGCGTTCGTGCAAGAAAGACGCCGCACAGGCGCACCTTTTTGTGCTTGCCCCACTAAGAAAACGTTCACATTTTAACAGGCCTTCAGATCATTGGTTTCCAGTAGTCAAGTGCGCAATAGGCTGCAAAAAAAATAATATATGTCCCCTCGCTACGTCCTGCCTCTGGTGCCTCTCGTAAGCAGTTACCCAGTTTAATGTGGAATGTTTAAAAAGTAACTAAAACCTGGTGTTCCACGCAATGCCAGCCGAGGAGAAAACTAAAAAGTGGGTGCTTTCTTTATGCAAATGTGTTTCATTTAAGTGGCGTTTAAAGAAAGGTGAAAACGACGCTGAAGTTTGTGTGCCACACGAAACAAACAAGGCTATCAGTGAACCCGTTAAATTTTTCGGAACAGCCTTGGCTGCAAATACATATAGCCAATAAAGTCAACATGGTACCCATGCTAGAAGTGTACGTTTGGCAACACTCGCTTAGGTTATCGTCTTCAGCCTTGCACAAGTTTTGGAACGGCACTTTTATGTCCCGCACTTTATCCCCTTCTAACCATCGTTTCGAGGTTGCCAATACCTACTACAGTCTACACATGTGTGCCTCTGTTCGGGCTACAAGTTCAACCATCTTACACAACCTAGTGGCAACGGCTTGTGATTGTCATGGGATCATACCTTTTTCCTAAAAGCTCTGTCCCCCATGTAGAAATCCGGCATGCATGTGCGTGCGCCTATCTCTGTGGTTGTATGATTTTTTTTTAAGTTCTCATCTGCAGTAGCCTTCCGGCTACATTCCGAAGCTGATATCTTTTTAGAGAGCCTGCTGCACTCCATCCTTCTTTTGTGGCCAGGACAAAGCGGAAACTGATGACCCTGAAGATATCCTGCTGAAAACTTTAATGATGTTTGAATCTACATGCATGACTTTGTTGCCTAATGGTTTTGCACAAGTAGAGGCAAAGAGACGCAATCAACGATATCATACTCATATCTTGTAGACTATATCCTTATGTCCTTTTGTTCAAGCCTCTGCACAGGGCGGCGCCTGAACGACGGCGTTCTTCTGATTCTTTTTCGATTACAATACATACCGGTGAAATTTTCGGCAACATATATTTGCTGCACAGGACACCAAGCAACACTTATGACTGGCACGAATCGAGCACTGCCAATGCAGGGGGATATATCTACGAGATGGTCCGCTTTGGCACCAGCTAGCTTCTCAGCGGTTCGCCATGTGACGTCGAGAAGTCACACAATCGTACCCTCTCCCTCCTAGCTAAACCACATTACCCAGATCCCTCCTCCGGCTCCGCCCACCACCGAGTTCGTTCCCCTCGGCGCTCTAGTTTGCCTCCTAGTGACGGCATTCAGTGATGTAAAGAAAAATGGCACCGTCTCCAAAGAATTTTCACGTTAATATAGCAGGCTTACCATCGTTATTAGGTGTAAGTGTGACATGCTTTGCAAGAAAGGCGTAGCACATTCTAGGACTGCTTTAAGACGATGGCAGAAGCCTTTTGGTATCGACCAGCTCTCTTCGATGCAGAACATGTGAGTGTCTTTGGCTGCTTACGTTCTTGAGCTGGGAACCCTGCTTGGTGTTCATGGCTGCTTTCGCAGCTTGAAAAGCATCCCCATCTGCAACGTCTCGTCCAGCTGGGCAGGCAATTGGTCTCCTTCGCCGATGTTGGCGACTGACGTGCTGCCACTTTAAAACACTTCTCTTTTTTTTGGTCTCGGAAGTGTACTCAGCATCCCGGGCTTCTTTCACTGCTTGACGAGCCATAGAGCTCACCCGCTCTTCATGGACCCCAGGCGTTTCAGAGCTTTCGACGCGATCTCGCCTTTGTGTGCGTTAACGCTAAGCCGCCGCTGGCGGCACTGGTCAGCTTTCGTCTTTCTTGCGGAAGCATCACTAGTTTCACACAGCATCCTGAAACGCAGAACGTACGTACAAAGAATTTTAACCGTTTCATCGTCCGCGAGTGCTGCCGCACATAGGAACAATATGCTGCATAGATAAACGAGTTTTTTTCCGGCACCCATAAACGAAAGGGCTAAATATGCGCCTGCGTTGGTTCAAAACGCGCGCTGCTCGTTTCAGTTGAAATGTTTTCTTCTGGTGAGTACATTCTGAACAGGCAGTTAAGAATGCTTCGAAAAATTCAGTGCTTGAGTTCCAGCTTCACCTTCGAAGCCAGTTCTGGTGCCATTTCGTGACGATATTATCCTTACTTCACCAAGAATGGGAGCAGAGGAGGTGTGTCATAATTAAAATTTAATATTTTTTCCCAGTAATATTAGTTGCAACGACTCTCCTATATAATCAGTGAATATAATCCGTATAATCATATAATTAGTGAAAAAATGGGCCCACATGAAAGGAACGGGCACTGTCTAAGCGGTAGCGCACTACGCTATGCTATGAAGGACCTCAATAATCCTTCGTGAGCTCCTCTTCTCACAGTTACAAGCAGCAACCTCTCGCGATTTCCTGCTTTACTTTCTTCAAGTTGTAGCTCACCACAACATGCGGTGGCTCGATAGCGTGCCGGGTATTCAATACCAAGCATCACACATCGTGAATCCGTCTTCTTGCTGCCACTGTGATATGCAGCGCACTCCAGGTCAACAGATTTGTTTTAATCCTCAATTACCACAAAAATACATGTTTATTTTATTTTCGTTGACCTAATTCACAGTGACCAGAGCGTAAACTAAAAACAATGGCATAATTTTTTCTAAATACTACAAACGTGCGAAAGCAGTATTGCATGAGCGCTAACAACGACAATGAAGGCGCAGAATGCTCTGTCTGTGTCTTCTCGCCGCAGATGGAAGTTTATGAATACGACCACGTGCAATGTTTGGCGCGAGAGTGTGTTGCTGTTTAACACGAGGCGTCCTAGGTTGCGGCGATAGCCTAGCCGGTCCATTTTCAATCTGTTGTTTCCGCTAAAGATTGTTTCAGTATAATAATTGTACGCCTAAATTAACTGTGCGCCCAGACAGAGTTTGAACCGGAGTCGCACTCACTCGTAGTGCTGGCTGTTTATTGGCTTTCTGTTAAATCTTTGTTATTTATGTGGCGCATTATGATGTATTAGCTATGTACCTGCTCTGAATTGATTCCTTTTGTGTTTCGTTGCTTAGTTGTGTTGATTTGCTGCTGCTTTTTTAATGTTTGTACGCAGCTCATGCGCATAAAACACCGTATCTGTGTAATAAGTACCATGTTGAAAAAAAAAGATAGCGTTGGCCAGAGAAGCTCATCTGTTCGCGCCGCCGCAGGTTCGAATACCAATGGCAGCAATATTTGTTTTATTTATATTTATTTATTTAACTCACTTGGCAGAAACCCACAAACATCGCAAGACCTTTTTCGCGGTTTACCCATCGGAATAGCGCCTTCTCACTTGAAGTCAATCCCAGCAGTGCAGCGAAATTTGAAAAACCTTGTGCCGCGTAGGTACACCAACAAATCACAGCTTCGAGTTCTTTTTTTTTTTCGCAATAGTTTAAATTTCCTGTCAGCTCGCGTTCTCCATGAGTGCGTTTCTCTTTCTTTTCTTTTGTGAAAGCGAATCAGAGCAGAGTAATGGATCTTCTACCTTTGGGGAAATCATTCCGCTTGCAATGTACTAAATCATCGCCAACAAAGAATGCAATAAATATAACAAAAGCTTCTAGAAAATTCTAATACATAGGAACAATTCATGCAAAGCGCGCCTTTCTCAACTAGAAAAAAAATATCGAGCTGAGGGAAGTTCTAACGACAACATCGGAGATAGTACCCCGCTATTTCCCTTGGCACTTAACGTCGGCATGTACCCAGTGGGGATCAGGCTTCGGCAAGGTATCATTCACTGCGCGACGCTTTCGGGTGGAAAGCTTTTCCACGTATTTTGCATGTTTCGACCAGTGAAGAAGCTGCAGGGCGACGGAGGTATTCTAGTGATCAGGGCGCCACTTTGCCATCAATAAGAGTCATCACATACTCTGCCCCTGGCTCACGTCCCCAATGCGCCGGCGTTGCTTTCGTTCGAAACTTCAGGCGCCGGGAGTTTGCTTGTTTATTTTCCCCCTCACTCCCCTGCTAAACGGGATTCCGAGTGAGCCGCTGTGCTGATTAAAAGAGCACGACCAGCTTTGAATTACCAATTTGGATTTTTTGTTCCATCAATCGGGTTCTGTCCGAGAATAACTACACTCTTTACTTGCGTAAGCGTAAATTAAAAGTTGATTTTGTTTTCCCGCGTATTTCATGCTTTTCATCGTTGTAAGGTACTCCTATAGAATAGTGTCATAAACCTCCTAAACTGTATATTATTTTTATTTTAGGTTTTTTAAGATAAATAATCCGTAGTTGAGCTTCACGTAGTATTCAGACCCTGTTGTGATCGTGCTGTTCGACGATGATACTGCAAAGAATTTGAGAACAGGTTAGTTTTCAATAAATTCTCTTTTACGCTAAATTCATTCAGTGATCCCGTAAACGCAACAGACAACTGGACGCAACTTAAAGATACTAACGATTGGGAAAATCTAATATGTTTGGATTAAAAGTTCTTGTTTTTATGAGCGAGGACAACCCATTCATTTGTGGTCATTGGGTACACGGCCTGCAAGAAACCTCTGTAGGCCCTCCAACTGAAGACTGACTTTTTCTGAAACCTTCGAAAAAGGAAGAAAAGCCCGTAAAATATTTCATATAATCTGAAGAACTTTTAATCTTATAAAAGTTTTATTTTTCAAGTTGGTAACCGTAACCCGGCTTTCGGGTCCTCCTCAGACTGGTGCGGCGTGCCGAGGTAGGGTCTTGGCATATGCACAATTTTGGCTACTTTTTCTAAACCTCTATGAGGACGTATTTAATTCGGGCATGTCATCATATCCCTATACAGGTGACGTCAGCTGCAAGACAAAGGCTTCTTCGAATGAACCTGTGATCAGGACTATCAAACACAAATCACAACAATCCTTCTCAACCTGTTTTCAATTCTCATAACACCACGTCTGATCTGCCAACGCTGGCTGCGCTCTCCTTACCTTGACATCTCTGCCATTACTATAAAAAACTGCGTGTAATACGCTCCTACTATTACAGGCCCCGACCAAGCTGACTTCCGTGACTTCATAAAAGCCACCATATCATTTTTTTCAAGTTAGTCCTGCTCACCACACTGAGTTACTTTGGTATCCTAAATGTCTTACTTAGGAGTTTTAAATATATTTTTGAACATTTAATTCATTAGCTTTCGAGGCAGTAGTACCTGTTTAAGATATTCGAGCGTTGCCGCCGTTATCAGTGTACCCTAAAAGGCCTGTAAAAGGCCTTTGTTAGGGCTTCTGCAGCGCGAATGCAGCACTGGTGTAGCGCATTTTACAATAACGCGAACATTATGGTTGTCAGTGGCGAGATAGCTTAAAGTGCTTCCACTGTTTAGAGCGACTGCAGTGGCGTGTGTTAAGGCATGAGATCCTTGAGCTGCAGGCATTCGACCCTGGCGTCCCGAATAGCGATCTTAAACTTAGATGGCCTGCGCAGGGTACCCTGCAGCTAAGAAAAATGCGTTACTACAGGAGAAAAAGAAAAAGATAGAAAAGATTCTTTCTTCTTCCTCCCCGCCATAGACAAAAAAATCCTAGATAAACCGTATAAGTGGAGCGATATCAAGATTTCGAAAATTGAACGGTTCTCTTCTGTGCAGGTATAATAATATCTGGGTCTTTGAAAGCAAAACACCATCATTGAAGTGAGTTAATATATGTACTATTAGGTGCTATCAAAAACCCGAAGCTTAAAATAACAGTGCCGTAAAAAAAGCGTAAGAAATCAGGTTCATAAAAATTCCAATTAGCGCGAAGAGTGGCGCAGGTTGACACTGCTGAGACTCATTTTCCAAAACATAAAACGTGTGCTTGGGAAAAGTTTCTTTGGCTCTCAAAGCATTGAATGCATCGTTTAATTATCAACTATTCGTATCTGTTATTTTTTTCCCCTTTGCTTTTACTGTTTCCGCCATGATTTTACAGCCTTCACTGTTTACTTTTCACAAGTAAACACGCACCTACGCGTCTGTTCTAAAGCTGTACTTGAGACAGCGGTCGCATGTTCTCCTCTTCTCTCATTTATTAACATTGCCCATTTTTACCGGCGCTCCAGTATTACACAGTTTCTGTTTTATCTTTTTATTCTTCAAAAATAATTTGTGTCTTGCTTCTCTGGCTACATTTCGAAGTCTCGCTGTATTCATTCACTAGATAAATATTTTACACATATCAGTTGAGTAGCGTTTCAAAAGAAATAAGTATTTTTTTTACTTTTGGTGGATTAACGGGCGCCTGCAGAAGCTTCCCTCTAAATTTAATGCGTTTATTGTTATAGCCCTCAACTGTCCATAGGCAGCGTATTTATAAAGGTAACATAAGTACCCTACAATTCTGGAGAAAAGCTTTTTTGAGTGGGAAAAAGTCTACGAGAGCAATTTATTCATATATTGTAAGCGTTCACTTTAACGATCAATATATCCGCAGGTGTCCTGTCGGCAGGCTTGCGTTTTTTTTACTACTAGTGTTTTGTGTATCGCAAAAAGCGTTCCCATTGCTTTTCTATGACAGACTAAACTGCACGATGCGAGCGACGGAAACACTATAAGAGAAAGAATTCGTTACATATCGGAAGAATGAATCATTAATTATTTTCAATATTTCTATACCAGTATATCTTACAGGATTAAATTTTCAAAATTTCTGTTCGGGAATGTAACCCAGCGCGGTGGATCAGTGGTTAGCGCGCTCGGCGACTGATCCGGAGTTTACGGGTTCGAACCCGACCGCGGCTGCTGCGTTTTTATGGAGACAAAACGCTAAGGCGCCCGTGTGCTGTGCGATTTAAGTGAACACTAGAGATCCCCAGATGGTCGAAATTATTCCAGAGCTTCCACTACGGCACCTCTTTCTTCTTTTCTTCTTTCACTCCCTCCTTTATCCCTTCCCTTACGGCGCGGTTCAGGTGTCCGCCGATATATGAGACAGATACTGCGCCATTTCCTTTCCCCAAAACCCAATTATTATTTAATAATATTGTCCGCGAATGTTCGACATGAACGTTTTAAAACTTCTCCTAAATTCAAGTTCGATCAAACACCCGTGCAACGGTGAGCCCAGTGAGTACTTCTACGTTAAAATGCCAACTATATTTCACTCAGACACGGAAACTAAATGCGGTCGAAGCGCCATGACCAGTAATATTGAACGAAGGAACGACAGAGCAAATCAGTGAATGAATGAACACATGGCCAAACTTTAAATAAACGAAAAATTTCACAGTACACTTACCCGCAGCTGTGGCTCAGTGGTTAGGGCGCTCGGCAACTGATCCGGAGTTACCGGGCTCGAACCCGACCGCAGCGGCTGCGTTTTTATGGAGGCAAAATGCTAAGGCGCCCGTGTACTGTGCGATGTCAGTGCACGTTAAAGATCCTCAGGTGGTCGAAATTATTCCGGAGTCCTCCACTACGGCACCTCTTTGTTCATTCTTCTTTAACTCCCTTCTTTATCTCTTCGTTTACGGCGCGGTTCAGGTGTCCAGCGATATACGAGACAGATACTGCGCCATTTCCTTACACCAAAAAGCAATTATTATTATTATTATTATTATTATTATTATTATTATTATTATTATTATTATTATTATTATTATTATTATTATTATTATTATTATTATTATTATTATTATTATTTACCCTTCTGAAAAAAAACGAATTTCCGCGAGAGCAAGGTTGGGGCGAAGTGGTAATGCCATTTGGAGTCAGAAGGTGGGCGGGCTAGAGGTGTCCGCCAGTAGTGCATCAAGGACGACGGTGCGTCTAAGCGTCACGCACTTTCAGTGTGGTTGTTTTGTGCGTTCAATTTAGGTAGGCGTCCGGCATAGTAGCCGCAGTGAAGACAGCAGAGTTTAATGTGCTGATGTAGCCGACTACTTTAAGTTGTCATAATCTGTGCAGGGTGCGGAGATGAAGGTTAGATTTGTGGGGATGCGGCAGAAGTGGAGACAATGCGATAATTTCAGTAAACGACGCTCATGCACCTCTGGCTCTCAAAATCCGTCATATTTGTTTGATTGTTTTTTGAGGGTTTAACGTCCCAAAGCGACTCAGACTATGAGATACGCCGTAGTGAAGGGCTCCGGAGATTTCATCACCTGGGGTTCTTTAACGAGCACTGACATCGCACAGTACACGGGTCTCTAGAATTTCGCCTCCACCAAAATTCCACCGCCGCGGCCAGGATCGAACCCGCGTCTTTCGGGCCAGCAGCCGAGCGCCATAACCACTCGGCCACCGCGGCGGCCCCCGTCATACTTGTGCCGTGGGATATAACTGAATCATGAAGCAATATTAGCTCACGCCCAGCCGAAGCATTGTTTAAGCTCAACATGAAAACACAGCCTCTTCAGCTATACAAATTCTGTTAACGAATTCGAAAGACCATCCCCAAAAAAAAAGAGCCACGAAGCATATATATCCTTATCTCCTGTGTTTTCCAGATGCAAGAATTGTGACCATCCAATTATATTAGAGTGCGGTCCCATATCGCTAGTGGTCAATCCCCGCAATCTTCACATATTCTGGAACTGAAATAAGTGTGGCACCAGGATCCACCGATTCAGGCGCATCCTATGCAACCAAGCGCGTGAACCCCGAGGCATTTCCACTGTTTTTCGCTTTCCTGAATCGACTGATTGCGACTATAGGACGTGACGGTCACAAAGCGGCGCTTTTGGTCCGCCAGTCCCCCTTCCGGCACAGCGCTGCACAGCCTATGCCCGAGGCCCACTGCGCTGCCTCATTAGCAGCCGGGAACGCGCACCACGCGCAGATGTCATCCGCGAGCGTTGCTCGTCCCCTGTGGGCACGTGTTTCCCTAACGCTCATCCATACGCCAGGTGGCATCATGGCATAATTCTCATTTTCACGTCGTTCATTTCCTGATAACGACAGATTTGCGACAGACAGGACGTCGAAAGCATTTGATATGCAGAGTCGTCTACAGTGCTGTCCTACTAGCGAAGAAGAAACACTAGTCATGCGAGGCATGAGCAGTGCGGTGCTAAGTACAGTTTTGATACCTAAATACGATTTGCCCAGGCAAGGAGAGGGAAAAGAATCAAAGTTCAGGTAAACACAAGTGAGCTGGAATGGAGGATTAACGACTGCTTGAGACTAAACCGAAGTCAAAAGAAAAACGTCAGGGTATTTAGACGGGCCCTACTAAAGTTTTCCGTGTTTCATTTTTACAGATACAAAATAAACAGCGTTTTGTCTGGATTTCTTGCATTTTAGATGCTACACCCGTGACGTTACTTTCTATTTATTACCTGAGATAACTGATATGCTCTTCCGCACATCTTCAAATGCCTGAATTCATCGTAAAATGAGCCAAATGGTATACGTTGCGGTTCAGCTGGCGACAGCTCAATTGCAGAAAAGTTCATCGCAACCCGGCAGCTCAAACAAGTGAGAGAAACTGGAGCTGGTTAACGTCGTGAAGCTACAAGGTGAACAGAACGGTGCTTTGAGCTAACTAGCAAAAGAGTGGAAGCGTCGGCGCCCACCCAGTACACCGTTAAAGAAGTTTGCAGGAAAATAGAATCATTTGCCCTACAAAGGATTGTAGCTCTCATAATTTTAAAACTGCTGATTTTTTTTAATTTAATGGTATCGTTGAGTTGAACGCGGGAACGTTAAGGGTCCAATTCCACAGAAAAGCCAGCGCCATTACTTTTGAGCGAAAAATACACGAAAAATCTCCAGAGGAGCACCCTAAGGGTGATGTCGGCCACTTAGTTCACGTGACCTTGAGATGTTATCATAAGCTGCCCATCGTATAGTGAGCAAACTGCTGACCGTTGCAGGTGACAATTAATCATTCGTCGCGAGAGGTTTCTCCCGAGGAAAAACGTGGCTCTCACAGTCCCCACCCGTGGCAGCACCTGCCACTGCAGGGCAGTGGCGCATCGCTTAACCGCTGCACCACTGCGCTAGAAGGAGTAGGAAGACTCCCGTGAATCTATGAATATAAAATAGAGAATGATCAATTTCGCACATGGGTGCTAACTTAATAACCCTTTCGTGTCATACCCTTAAGGAAAAACGTGTGTCGTATACAGTCTACATATGTGTAACTTTCTGTTTGTGCAAGTTTCTTGTCCTAAAGTGATTGCGATTAAAAAATGTTTCTTGTTATTGTTACGCCCTTTGCAGACTTTGTAAACCGTTTGGCCCCTGTTGTTATGGAATGTAAGGATCTCCTGTGCCTTCGTCAATCTGTGTTAGTCAATGTGATCATCGACTTCTTGAATGTAAAACGAGTTTGATGGTATAGGAACTCGAATATCATGTGTCACTCTTGACACTATCAGAAGTCCGCAGTTTGCTGCTCGAAAAATAACAAAGCAGTGGCATACCGCCGAACAGTGATCTACGAGTTAAAACATACAGGCTCAAACCTCAAAAATCAATAGCTTTATTAGCTAGTGTAGTCATCAATTAACATTAGATCATTTTCTATGTTTTATTTTCCTAATTGCTCTGTTATGTCTTAGACGCTAGAAATTCTTAAAAAGAATCAACTAGAAAGAGTACAAAGGGTATAAAAAAACAGTGCAGACAACAAATCCTCTAAAGGCAGCTTATTTCTGGCGGTATTTGTTTTTCGCACTGAACCAACCGCGCGAGAAACGGGTAGCTTCCGAAGTTACGGCCGCTCGCAAGCGTTCATAATTACTACAGCTCTGTCAGCGTCAGCGTGGAATGGCAGCTCTTACTAAGAAAATTCGAGCATATACAAAGAGAGGGCTAGAATAGAGTCCCATTCAGGCGTGTGTGGAGCAGATTACTCAATATAAAAGAAAGATACCCGCACTTTCCTTACCAAGCACGCGTGATTTCACGCATAAATCAGTCGCTGTTCCTGAGCTCCAAAAGAAAAGGTCTATGTTCGTGACTATATAGAGCCGCATTGAAAGTTTCCTATTAATATTTTAAGGCGAGTTAGGTGATAACTGAAACTTCTCCAATATCAATAGACAGCTACAATTGATCTCACCTCTGTGAGCTTTAAATACTGAACACGAACCCTAGGATCTTGCCCTACATGCTAGTTGCCCTTGTAAACAGCATTCGAACGCCTTGACATATGGTTTATGGCTGTTTAACGTCCCAAAGCGACTCAGGCTTTGAGGGATGCCGTAGTGAAGGGCTCCGGAAATTTCGACCACCTGAGGTTCTTTAACGTGCATTGACATCGCACAGTACACGGACCTCTAGAATTTCGCCTCCATCGAAATTCGAGCGCCGCGGCCTGGATCGAGCCCGCGTCTTTCAGGCCAGCAGCCGAGCGCCATAACCACTCAGCCACCACGGCGGCTCCCTTGACATTTGGATAACTGCACTGTGAACTTTACCAGCCTTTTCATCTCCTCTTTTAAGGAAGCTGTGGTTCACATTTACAGTGTTTATATTCTGTATCGTTTTCTTTAAAACCATAAGATAAAGCTCGTTTCTCGTTCCAACGTAAATAATTTAGTTTATTGCTATCGATTTAAGGGGTGTCCTTGCTGCGCTTATGTGTATGCTAGAGATAGAGAGAGAAAGAAAGGGGGTCTTAAAAAAGGACAGATATTGTCGCGCATGTTCTGAAATCCTAGGAGAATGTAGTGCTTACAGGAGCACGACATTTTGCGTTAGGTGTTTGTGGCGTTTTGTGTTACTCAAGCAAGGGGGCTGAAACAAGAGACACTAAGTGTGGCGCATAGGCGAGCGGGAACATAAACAACCACGGCCAAGATGACGCTTTCCAAAAACCTACTGCTGCGGTTTTAGTTTCACAGCGTGCTCAGTTTGAAACAATTTCGGTTTATGAAACTGTAGCAGGCCGGGCCACTCAGCTGGAGTGCCCTAAGTTGGCGGTTTGCCATCGCAGCTTTACAAGATCCTTCCATCAATGAAATGTTTTTCCGTGCGTTGTTCTCAATGAACTTTCAACAGTGCAAAATTGACACTTATGTTGAAAAAGTAGCCAGTGCTCGCACAAAACAGGCATAAGTTTTTGAAACGTTTTTACTCAAAGTTAAATATGATATCCGCACCAGCTTCTATACGAAGCCTCGAAGTCTCAGTGTGGTGTTATTGTTCTGCGTTCTTTTTACACCCAGTATAAATCTTTATGCTTTTATCGTAAAGTGGTATCCTATGCGTATGAGTGGAAGCAGTATGAGCGGACAGTGATTATGTCATGAGCTTCTTTTTTTGCGTACAGTAAAAATTACATTAACAAATGACAAATATACCAGTCACTGTTTCTGAAAGAATGGACTTAGGAGAGAAAAAAACTAAACTTCATGCGCATGCTTAATCCGGCAAAACTTTATAAGCAGGGCTAAAGCTTCAAAGCCGTCATTCACATACAGTTAGCACTGTGCGTCAATTCAAAGGGGGCTTTTTGCGCAAGGCTTATAAACGGATGCTTAAACAAGACCAACAAGACCAACAAGACTTACGGCCAGTCCTATCGATAGTTCCTATTTAAATTGTGTGATCTTTGAATGCGAAGTTTTCCTCGTGTCCTACACTTAGAAAAAACAGTGTCGTGGCCTTCCTATTTCCAATCACAAATAAAAACAAAAGCGTTTTTCGCATTTTAATGACTGCTGTTGTGTTTAGGGAGGAGGAGGAGAAAAACTTTAATGCAACAGGAGAGGTCTGCCTGTTTGTCGGCCTGGATGGTTAAGGCGGTTTCCAGCATAAAATATACATTTTCCTCGCTTGTCGCTCCTGTTATGCCCTTGGAACATTGCCTTTTTTGGTCCTCTTAATGCGTAGCAGCTGTGTGCATGCTTGGAATTTGCTCGAATGTAGAAAATAGTTGCGTATGCACTTTTCGTTCGGGCAAGCGGATCCCCGATTCGTTCAGTAAACAACCTCTCCTGCCTAATGCTATTTCAGAGCCACAGGCGTGAGCTTCATGGTCAGCCTGCACAAGTCGCGCCTCGATTAGAATGCGGCTACGCCGAGAACAACTCTCCGTGCTCCGAAAACATAATGCCCCTCACCGACGCACAAGATTGAAAATCAATGGGTGTTGTAGCAGTACCTCCCTGGCCACGAGCTGATGGGACGTGTGTTTCGCACAATGTTTGCATACCGCTCCATCAAATCGATGCCGCCTTTTAGGTAGTTGTTATGTGTGCGCGAATAGCGACAGTGCCTTCATCAGCAAAACAAAAAATCCTCCTTCGAAAAATCGCGTTGCTTGTGTGCTCAAGCATCGAAGGCTGGTGGATACTTGCTACTTTCATTGTATGCTGTTTTTCTTACCTGTCTTGCGAAGCGCGGTGAGAGCCCTTTTCTGGTTTCTTGTCAGGCAGATATAATGTTACCAAATGTAAGCAGCTCTTGTCTGTCCTGGCTGCGAATGAAAAAAGAACATCCACAAAAAGCGGCGGTAACATAGGTTGCTATAAGAACACTTCCACGTCATTTAGAGAAGGTTTTAGTGTTGGGAAGGGTGTCAAGCTGTGTCAAATTTGATAGCGACAGGCGGTACAAAAGCACCTTTACTGGCCCTGGCCTAGGTTGGACATTTCACATAAACCAACCCGGTGCATAGATGAGGTCATTTTCATCGTCTTTGCAAAATATAAGAACCATGCTCACCCTTCGAGGCAAGGAAAATTAAAATCAGAGCCTTTTTGCGCTCTCTTTTCAGAAAAACAGCCTCCTCACCCTCCGCACTGGTGAAGAAAGCTTCGCTGTGGTGCCACCGCTGCTGGACTTCATTGATTCATCATTTTGTCTCATGGGCGAATCAAGGACTATCTCTCGTCGCCTCCTAGTTACTGTGGCTCCCATTTGTTGTGCCATTCATTCTTCCCTCCCTTCTTCTAACCCCCCCCCAAAAAAAATTCGATTATTTCCTTTTTCCTTCTCCATTTCTTTCCCTGCGTGGCACGAGTGCTACTGAGCATTTCGCTTATCGATTAGCGTTTGTTCATTTCTTTTTTTTTGCAGTGCACGCTGGGATACCATGTCGTCAAAAAACTGCTTACGTGTCTTCGTTCGCCTACCCCGAAAATGCTGGTAATCGTGTTTCATGCATGCCGGGACGCGGGGAAACTGAAAGCAAGAAACAGATACCTGGCGAGGCAGGACCACGGGTTATGCCAGTGACGCTCTCGAAGCCTCCATCTAAAAGCGCAGAACGGGAAGTTTAGCTCTCGTGGGGCTTGTCTACCAAACGGATCAGTGCAATCAACACCATATTGGGCATCTCAGACAGGATTTCCTGCGGCAGACAGGACTGTGGTGATATCAATGAATTACGACTGCAGTAAATCTGATGTTAACGAGTGTTTCCAAAAACATCTCTCGGCTATGATTTGCAGAGACGAGGGCTGACAACCGTCGACGTTACGTATACAAAATTTTAGAGAATAAGGTAGTCAGGGGCTGTCTAAGTGTCAGCTTGAAAACGATGGAAAGGTCTAGTGCCGAGATGATTTCGTTACTGCTAGCACACTATGAAAATACCAAGGCTATCGGAAGGAGCTGTAAATTATTAGCAGATAGGTTCAGCAAGGTTCGCTCTTCTCGACGAAGGTATGGCCGCCACAAATTCGTTTGTGTTAGACATGATTGAATTAATTTGAAAGGTAGCTAAAGCATGCCAGCAAGCACCTTGGCAACTACGTAAAGTTCATGTGATGCTGTTCCATATAGAGTTCTACATGCCACTTTTTCGCTCATTCTCTTAAAGCATTCTGAATTAAATGAGAAAATATTAAGAACTCAGACCTAACTTCACGGGCTTTGTGATCGGTGGAATTCGATAGCATATGATTTTCCGTTGCGTTATATGATTTCTCCCTTCACACCCGACACGCGCTTCATTTTGACAATACAAATTAGTAACCCTCAGATGCAAAGTCTTTTATCTGAGCAAATCTTTATCAATAACACTACCATAATTTATTTTCAAAATACCATAACGTTTTATTCCAAATATACAGTATCCTTCCTTTGCACTCTCTGCAGTTTCTGCTTAAATACTACTCTTTCTTTACGCATGCATTGCGCCAACAGGCATTAAAACTCGTTCTCTGCACGCTTTAAGAATGTAAATTACGCGTACACCCTCTGTACATTTACCCTATGTCACCATCCAGCTAGTGTAAAAAGATGGACCAAACCACGAGATTCATCATTTCGTCACTGTAGCAAAGAAATAGTGAAAGTTCTGGTCTCTGACCGTGCTGAATGACAGTGACTGGGCGGCCTGACACCAGAGTCCTGATTAGGTTAGCAAAGGTCTATCTGCAATTTCAAGCTCTCCCAGGGCCCTATTCAGGTTAGCTATGGACTATATACAATTTTAAGTTTTGAGCCAGGAACGTCAAATCTTAATTTACAAAACGCCGCCGCGGTTGCTCATTAGCTAGGGTGCACGGTTGCTGTACTGCCTGTGTACTGTGCGATGTCAGTGCACGTTAAAGTACCTCAGGTGGTCGAAACTTTCCGGAGCCCTCCGCTACCGCGGCACTCATGGCTCGAGTCACTTTGGGACATTAAACATCATAAACTACCTTTATATCCAACTGCCTTCGTTCCTTTTCTAATTCGGCCAATGCACACATGTTACTTACAGATACCTGATGGCGGTACATATTGGCAACCCTGTCAGCAAGCCGGACACCGGAGTCTGAAGCTCAGTGGTGGTGAGGGACAGTGCGGATGAGAGTAGTGGGCGCATCGGGGAGTTTGTATGCCGAGTGGGCGCAGTATGCCAAGTGTGCCACAGTATGCCATGTGTATGCCAACAGTGTGCCAAGTGTGCGCACAGTACACTTCTCTAATGCGTGACCCAGGCATTATTTCCTTTCTCATTGCTGTCCTTCGCCTTTGCATAATACCTGATTGTAACATATCGCAAACATCTTCCTAACAGAATAATGATTTGAGGTAAACAATTGTGAACCACATTCCCCGGTGTGTAGGTAAAAAATACTGCCATCTCATGAACACTTTTTTTTTTGCCTGTGCAACGGCACAGGAAACAAGAGTATCTCAAGTAGAAAAGGCCACCGGATGCTACCGTCGTCTCTGCGTCGACACCGGCCACTGGATGGGTTGCCTTTCGCTCCGCATAACCTGGCTCAGCCGAGTTGAGCCACAGCCATTTCTTTTATATTAATCTGCCTTTTATCGTTTATTCTTTAGCTCGAAACAATTCATTCTATCGGAGCCCTACCGGCCAATCGCTGGGTGACCAATCGTGTTCTTTTCGGAGCCGCCCTTTCGCTGCATCCACGTCGCCATGATATAAACTGCGTCCACTGCAGAACAACTGACGGCATCGCATTTTGACGTCCAGCCGCGTCCCTTTTCCACAACTTTTCACTCTTAGTTATTTCTCCCTCCTTATTTCTAAGGCCTATTGAAGACGCTCTACAATTCACTGGGGTCAAATCGGAAGAGAAACTATTATGTTTTTGCGCAGGAACGAGCAAAGCCTCTTTGTGTCTACCTCATGCTTCCCCGATCTTCTGACGCAGTTGCGCTGCGCAGCTGACTAGGGGTTCGTTGTCGGAAGCTTCGAAAGGAACTAAATGATTACCACTTCTCACCTCCAAGAAAGAAAGAACAAACAAAGTTACGTTATTCGCGTGCTATCATGAAGGGGGATACATAATCTTTGGAGCTTTCATTCCTAGTAACGCCGCCTTACTATATTTTTTCATTTCTTCTATACTTAATCCTAATCTCTCCATCCGCGACCGGAAGAAATTTTAGCATCTCACGTGCGCCTTGTTATTCATTGCTTGATTAGTACTTTTGTTGCTGGATAAGGATTGTTCTCTGGCGTAAAAAACTAAGTCAAAGTTTCCAGCAGCCCATATAAACTCACTTGAAGGCAGCAGTATTAATAAAGGAACTGCGCAAAAGAAAGGCAGATGGGCAGGGTACAGGACAAGCGCACCTGCACCCTCTCATCCGTATTTGTTTTGTGCGCCTTCGTAAGGGAGGATGCGACAAATAAAATAGTTGATTTTTTTATGTGGTATACAGCATTCCACTATAAAATGCTGATGTGCTGTGCTACACAGTTCCAAAATGCCGATTTATCAGATATCGCATACGGGAACATAGTGTTGCTTTCAAGGCATTGTCGAGCCTAAAAAATTTGGCCTCACACTTCACACGGTTCTAGGCGAAGTGTACTCCGGTTTGCAGGAATCCCTCATCAACTCAGGAAAAAAAATTACCGAGCACTATACCTCTTTAGCCTTTATCAGAAGAAGTGCAGTTTTTGAAGCTTACGTTGCCAGTGCGTATGCATTTTTATCTTCATACGCGTTGGTGCTGGTATTATTTGCTTCTAAGGTTTATGCTGGTGTGTTGTCAGTCGAGAGTGGTACAGAAATTCTACTGGTCGAGGTTAATCATATTAAAACTCGAAAATATTTCAAACGTCTACTTCTAAGGTTTACTACTGTGAAGGCAGTGATTCTGTCACCGTCCAAGTAATCTGATTATTCTTCAAGTGAAGCCGCTAGCTCAAGATAGAACCCTCCCTTCTCCATCTTCACCCTACAGAAGCATCATCACCGGCCACCTCCCTACCACACCTCCTAGCTAGGTGGTTGCCTGCCCACTCACCACGACCCGTGATACACAGCTACACCCTAACATCCCTCACCTCCACCTTCCAGATGCGCCATCCACCTTACACCCACCTAATTCTACCCTTCAGAGGCGCCACCAAACCACGTACATCAGTTCTCCCCAAGGCCTTCTCCCACCTGAAGCTCACGCAACAGCTGAATTAAATGACGCCCGAGAAATCACATTCAGAACTGCCATTGAACACGTCAACCTTCACGGAAGATGCCCACCCATGAAAAACTTCTACCTAGGGGCCTTTGAGGAATAATAAACAAATAAATATCGCTCTGTCAAAACCATGACTCTTCTGAAGCATTAGCCATCACGCCACGCATCTTAATCCTAATCTAGACTGCGGCCCACCTACCCATCATCACTCACGACCCAAATCACCCATCTTCACCCTGCAGAAAATTTTTCTCGTATGTGAGGAGTAAGCAGCAAAGTAATCAGCAAGAGTAACAGTAACAATTTCCTAGAATTGTCAGGATATCTCTGATCATCCCATATATTTTTCTTGGTCAGTGTCTGCGGTTTCACACTTCAATGTATTTGTTTCTATCTACAATAAGAGATAATATATCTATTCTGTTTCTTCTCGCAATTTTTTTTTCTCGGTGTCGTTCTATTATTTCATGCATGCCGTTGTCTTCCTACTTGAGGCTCCGCGTGGACAGAGCTCGTTATGCGGACAACTTGAAAAAATATGCGCATTTAGCACTTCATTTTCACTGGTGACGCCAACGCACCTCTACCTGTTATTTTCTTCATGCGATGTGCTCGCTAGAATTAAACACCTCTCTATAGATAAGAGTAGCACCTTTGCCAGCCCCGAGAGCGGCTGTTACTGGGTCTGCACTGCTCGGGAGAGACCGTTGCGTGAACAAAGGATGAGAGGCACAGAGAGAAGAACAAATCCTCTAACCGCTTCCCGCACAATGGTTTTCCAATGTTCCATTGTGAGCCTGACACGCATGGGCGGGTGCGTTCCGATGATACGTTGACAACATCCCACACCCTGGTGAATTGTCTGGTGTCCCTTTCTTCTCTGCTTGTGAACGACAGGCGCCGATGCAGCAACCTCCATGCCCTCTACTCTTGCTTTATTCCGCTGTTCAATGAAGAAAACCGGTCACGTACGCCATTCGATTCGCCCTGCTCCAGAAAAGAAACCAACACGACTACTCTCTTTCAGTCTCTGTCGCTAATGTCCACGTATCGTCACCGGCTTTCGCGTGGATGGGAACTGTTGCTAACTGCATATTTAGGACGACAGCTTCGTTCCGGTGGGGCAGCCGTGGTGCTGAGATGGCGACACGTAGTTCCTTTGCAGGGCACTCCTCTTTCAGCTATAGAATATACCGCGTCATCCATCATCACTGGACGCCAACAAGGCGGCTTTAGAATGATATCAATCGTAATTTGCCATGTTTTTTCGTATTTTCCTTATGTGTTCCTCGCGAACAGCTTACATCGTTCGCCTTGCCATAGATAAGATTTCCTTCTCTAACAAGAGCGTGGTTCGTGTAACCGTGGCCCCAAGTGAAAAAAGCAATAGGCGGTAAATTCATGTATTCGATATTACCCAAGTGTCTTATGGAGCTTTCGTTTGTTTTCTTCTTGCTTCCGTCGTTTTCACAAAGTTTTTCTTATTCTCATTTTATTAGGAGGCAAACAAACTTACGCAATTTCACCCTCATAGCACCGCCACGATAAGCAAACGCATTGTTAAACGCACGGTTAAATTAATACTCTTTATAATAGAGCGGAAAACGATGAGGAAGTTCCTTATCCTGTCCAATAAAAAATTGTTCCAAGTAAAACAGGTAAACCAGTTTCACTGACCGTCTGTGACACACAGACACTGCTGCATTCAAATAATTTCAGCTACAAAACCTCGGATGCTTTAGACTACCGCATCATTTGCCGCAGCGAACGCTATCCACTGAAATTATGCCCGCATTACTACTTGCCTAGACGTTAGTGAGCTGAATTGCTCAGTATCTGAAACATCATTTCTCAGTTACAAAAAAAGCATATTTTCAATAAATAAATCTTGCATCATGCACTTACACTTGCTCATCAAAAAGCTATCTTTGTCACAAACTACTTTTCTCCGTAGAATAACTTCAGTGGGCTGCTGTAACACATTAACTGCTGAATGCTGCCTCTTGGTTCTTAACATGGTAGATTTTTTCATTACGCAAACGTTGCTGAATCTGTGCGAATTAATGTGTGCGCTTAGAACGTGCCGATGAAACTTAATACTCCGCGTAAAATAGAGGAGCGACGCAGGAAAAGGAGAGGCGGTATGCTCAAGTAGGCTTTTCTGCTTCTCTTTAAAAAAACGCCACAGTGTCCTCAACACGATACAAAATTTGAACTGAGGAAAGCAAAAGAGTATTCGACGAGCCAGGTTTGGCAGCTGGCCTGTTCCGCACTATCTCCAGGATCCCGCTTTCGCGGGAAGGTCGCTTTCCCGCCATTGAGGATGAGCACACACTTGGGCGAGCAGCGCTCAAGCGGGCAACTTAAGGGCGCAGTTTTATGGCCCGAGCAGAGGCAACGCGCCCAGCTACACAAGCACAGCTCGAACACAGTTCTAGATGGCGCCGTTAAACTGCTGGAACTGCTGCTGCCAGGCAGCAATTTCGCCTGCAAATCCGCAAATAGCTGGCATCAGCGAAGTATAGTTCTCTTTAGGTTGTGATCGGGGAGCCAGGAAAACAGCAAGACGAGATACTCGAAGACTAGCCTTAGAATAGACTCGATACTTTCTCGTCAGAGGCAGTTGTAAAGTGTTCTCTGGTCTTTTTTATTTTTTAGCAAGTAAGCTGATTCCTGATTTAGACCCCCAGAGACTGCTTGCATTTACCGAAATGTTGGAAAGTCCGGCACTGTTACACGAGTAGGCTACGAATGGCTTCCTTTCTTCCATCGTTTGACCTCTGCTGAAACCGAATCAAGCTTGGACTGCCGTGGTGGCAGCGGCACTACGATGTTTACGTCCTGGGCTCTTTTTTTGTCGCTGTTTGGTTGAAAATACTAACAGAAGTTCAGAAGGCTGCACGCTTGCAAAAAACATTTGTTTGCTGTTATTTTACTTTTTTCATTTTCTTGTACTTTCGTTCTTTGCCTTTTGAGTTTATCTCTATTGACAATGAATTCTGACATTTACAACATACGTCACAGAGAAACATGGTACGTTCCGATAGCGCGCACTAACTACGGTCAACAAATGTTACGCCACGCAATGCCATCTTTGTTAAACTCATTAGAAACTCAATAGACACGTATCTCTCCTTTTAATGAGCCCACTGTGGATTCCTTTTTTTTTGCTCTGGTATACACTGACGTCATGAATGCTTAACCAATTTTCTCTGCTTGTAACTAACTTATTATTTATAGATGTGAATTTGAAGGCTCTATTATTTGCATCATTTTATACTATTCGCTTTCTGTAATATAATTCCTTGCAGCATTCTATCGTTGATAATTTTTTTACCCGTATGTATTTCTGCTATACAATGTTCACTAATGCTTTTTTTCTCTGTGAGTGCCCTGCATTTGCCAGTGCAAGACACACTGTGTTGTGCCCTGGACCGCCTCGATCCTCCCCCA
This sequence comes from Amblyomma americanum, assembly GCA_030143305.2. Taxonomy (NCBI): domain Eukaryota; kingdom Metazoa; phylum Arthropoda; class Arachnida; order Ixodida; family Ixodidae; genus Amblyomma; species Amblyomma americanum. The sequence goes on from JARKHS020009373.1 coordinate 308,071, forward strand.
TTAACAGAGCAAAAGATCCTCGGTCCGTGGCCACAGCAGTCGACTGCCCTCAAGGCATACCAGGCATTCTTTGCCTACTTGAGAGCGACTGGATTGAGTGACAAATTGCGACAGCGTTGTGCGTGTGTGTGTGTGTTATGCCTTTTTCCCCTTCTCTCTTCCTCCTTTTAGCCCCGTATTCCCTCTTCCCCAGTGCAGGGTAGCCAACCAGAACCCCTTTCTGGTTAACATCCCTGTCTTTCCCTCCTCCTCTTTATCTATCTATCAAGCATTGTATGTTTTTGTTCTCTTTATTGTGCACAGTGCCATTTCTGTAGGGGGTACAGACCCCGTCATACCGAATTCATTTGCCTTTTTGTCTGTACTCCCGTCATCTGTACATGTATAGATGCAAATAAACTTGAATTGAAAGTTTTAGTGTTATAGCAAACTCCGATTTCACTAATGTTGTCCGTTCGAAGCCCCTCTCTGTCATCTCGTGGTAGGTCGGGTTGCACAAGCCCCTGGGTTGCACCTGGGTTGCACAAGCCCCACCTGTGACAAAACCCGCCGTACCGGGGCAGTAGAGCATCGCTTAACCGCGGCACCACTGCGCCAGGGGTGGTTTTAAGACTCCGAGTCATCTATTTGTACACTAGAGAATAACCGATTCTGAAAGTATCGGCACTGACGCATTAATGTTATCTTGTCATACACATAAGGCAGATATTAAGTCCTATTTCGCTGACGTTTGTCTCAAGCCCGCTTGACCTTGAAAACCGATTCTCGAACGGAAACCGAAGTGAACACCGAAGTGCTAGTCCAGGTAATTTGCAAGTGGCCTAACCAGGCTAAATCGGCCACCTTGTTTGTGTGTGGAAAACAAATGAATTGCTCTTGAGCATCACCAAGGCCACCACAACTTCTAATTCTGACCATAATAACCACGAGAGAATGATGGCTCTGCTGCCGACTCTTAAAACAGGCATATAATGGTCCGCTCACGCTATGTAAAACATTAAATTACGCGGACCTGGTTGTCCTTGTATTTATCCTGCCTCTCCTGTTCATTGAGCGAGCGTTTCGTTGTTGGTTAGCACATTTAGGATGCCAGCAAAATTGCTCTTCCTATTGATGTTTCTCTTCAAAAAAAAAAACAGCGAAATGTTGGAGCAGTATATGCAGATTCGTAAATTGAATATGAGCTGCATTGATTTTGTGGACTAATCAATGCCCATGCCGCTCACGAAATTTTAAGATTTTATTATATGGTATACAGTAACCAGGCCTGCCCTGCAGCAGTCTAGGAGATAGACGTACTTGAACTGCACACGTAGGTAAGTTTTTTTTATGACAATTTGTAGTTTCTTAACGCGTCTAGCGCGTAGGGCGGCACTTCTAAGAAAACGCGAAAAAAGTAAAGATTGATAAATGTGCAATTGCGAAAGTTCCTGAAATACCAATAGGCAATAACTAAACTTTCTCCTGGTACGTTACTCAATCTAAAGAGCTGAATGTAAAGTTCAGGTGGCGAAAACGAAGTAAAAGGAGTAATGCGCATCAGAGCTTACGATTAAAGAAGCTTTGTCGCCTGTCACCGGAGGCCGTTTTTAATATAACACTCGACATTTTTCATATTCTACCTCCAGTTCATTAAGGTCTTGTTTGCGCCCACCCCCCATTTTTCTCTTTGCTTCTGTCTAGAGTGACAAGGCCCAGCCCTCGACGCGAAGTGGCTATCGTGGGGCGTGGCCAAGTGACGGAAAGTTGAAGATTTTACATTGAGGGAGATATAATTCTTCCTTGCAGCAGCTCCGTTAAAGCGGTGCGTGGCGTTGGTAAAGGCATACTTCCGTTTCGGGTAGGCTGTACGTAAAATGGCTGTGTAATACGGACATTGGGTGCAGTTACGTTCATAGAGCGCGCCAAGCCACCGTAAGCGCCTTAAGTTTGAGGGGCGTATGTGTGTATGTGTGTTAAGACACATGCGCAATACGATAGTAAAATGTAAGAAGTGAGCGAGCGCATCGCAGAAGCAAATTCTTGCACCTTGGGGCTCATCTTCAAGTGGAACATTGCGGAGCAAAGCGGCCACAATGGTTCGTAAACTTTCGCTAATATCAGACAGATTTAAGTTCAAACTGGAAAGACCGTGCAAGCGTACAGCTTCTTGTACTATATAGACACCTGTGTTCCAGAATGGTCTCTTCTAACGCATCACTGGGTTATTTTTCTGGTAAGAACAGAAGGGCCATGGTAATGAGAGCATCGAATGCGGCCACTGGGTTGAACCGAAAATGAATGACAAAGTTTTCAGTTCTAATTTTCGCCCTATAAGAAAATTCATTCGTGCATACTCCAAAGCGTGGTCCTCAATTATACTGGCTTCACTCACATATTCTTAATGATATGTTCCGCAGAATTCGCTCTTCAGTGTTAGATCAATGCTTAAAAAGGAGGACTATGAATGTGTATACTAGCCATTGTTTAAAGGTTGTTGCCTGCATTCCTGTTTTTTTTCTTTTCAGTTACCTGCACAACTATAAAAAGGGTTCAACATACAGATATATAGATACACACGAAACGAGCCTGTTTCAAAAAAACTTGCTTAGAATCACTGCAAAGAAGCAAAAAGAATATGCTGTGAATGTTAAGAAGGGTGCGTTTAACTATAATGTCCCGAATCGCAGCACGTTGACACCCTCAGTTTTAAGCCACCACATACCTGCTACGTACCGTTGCAAAGTCTAGTTACTTAGAAGCCTTGCGTAATCAGTAGGCGTCGAGGCTCATGGCTCAGAGAAACAGAGAACCACCACTTGGTCGGCGGCGGGAAAGACACTTCGTACACGACTTCGAAAACACAACATGACATCGCAATATTTTTTCTGAATTAGGAGAAAGTACGCGACCTAAAATGGGATTGCGCTTGCCCTTAGGCAGGAAAGATGACCCGTGAACAGAAATCGTTTCTCTTGCCCAATCGCAAAAAGAGACTCTACTGCCGATCGCCTTTTGTATCGGCACTTGCCAACGGTCAATCTATTCAGCTCGATTGCCGCTCTTGTTTGCTGGAGACTGTGCAGCGTTGTTATTGTCCTTCATTGGCCTGGCTCCAGACTCAAGAAGAAATTCTTCACACTGGCTGCCGTGTTCTGCTTGCCGTGCTTGCATCCGTTCGAGAACTTGTCCGGGTATTCTGTTCTGCTAACTACATGGCCATCTTCAGTTATCATTGTGAAGGTGATGTCCGCGTAAAGTTATATTAATTTTTCTCCGCTTGCCAAATCAGTTGGCGTGCTGTTAATTAAACACCATTCCTCCTCTCATAAGTGCTCGCAGGCAGCAGCTCAGCATGAGTGCAGTTACTTTTCCTCTGAATATATAAACATAGTTAAGAAGTATGCGACCAATCCGAGCAAGCTAGCACCAATTTCTGTCTTTTATTGTGCCAGTTTCGCGCGTTTTCGGATCAGAGCGTGGTTGCACGGGAAACTTTCAAGTAACCGGGCGAGGTTGCGTGGTTGTGACTGCATGAACCGGCCGGCTAGTCCTAAGTTTTTGGCCAAACCACTTGTCAATGCCGACACCGATTTTTCTGCGACACAGGATTTTAACGCTTGCGCGTTAAAATTCCCACTCCACCGGTGGGCGCGCGCTCACCTTACGCTGCCTGCAGTAGCTGGATATGTTTTCCAATGACTCTGCCGAGAGACAATCCGCGTAGCTCATCACACGCGTCAGATTGCCATTACGTGCGCGCAGGCTGTGCAGATTAAATTAAATGTGGTCTTCAAGAAACGAAAAATACAGAAATAATCTGACAGTCAACGGAGTCCTGGACAAGGAACGACCGACTACCTATTTACCATAGGTTAAATAAGACTTTTTACACCTCTTCGTTCTCAGTGGACACCTCACCGGCGCCGCGAGAAAAGGAAATAAAGTGAAAGATTGGCGAGACAAAGAAGTGCCGTGTGGGATGTCTCCAGATGAATTTCGACCATCTGGGGTTCATTAATGTGCGAGGACATCGTACAGCCGACAGGTTCCATCAGCATTTCTCCTCAATCGCTACTCCGCTCTCTCGGTCGAGATTTAATTCCACGCCCTCGCGTTCGGTAGACGAATGCTCCAATCACTCATATATTATGGCGGGTCAGCTATGTACCGAGTTCTTAAATATATAGCCTTCGGGCAAGTAGCGAGCTAGTAATTTTAGCTCCTACGCAATAAGGGACGGCAAAAGTTGGCTTTGATGAAAGGTTTATGGTCTATGAGGGTTAAACGTCCCAAAGCGACTGAGGCTATGAGTGACACCGTAGTGAAGGGCTCCGGAAATTTCGAGCACCTGGGGTTCTTTAAAGTGCACCGACATCGCACAGTACACGGGCCTCTAGAATTTTGCCTCCATGGAATTTCGACCGCCGCGGCCGGGATCGAACCCGCGTCTTTCGAGTCAGCAGCTTTGTCATCACTCTTGCTTTTTCATGCAAGAGCCATGCGGCACTTCACAAAGCTGAACTGACAGCAACCAGTGGTCGCGGTGGCTGTGCTTATATGTAAGAGAGATTGTCCTGACAGTGGCCTTGTGATCGCTTGTCTTCTGGCAACTAGGGCAACTATCTATTTGATCACTGGGCTTAAGAGACAGCGTTAGCGACATATTCATTGAAATTAGTATCTCGGTGGGGCAACGTGTGAGAATAGAGTAAATAGGTACTTATCCCATTAGGCGTAGTTATACGCAGTAATTAAAGTCTACGACATGCATGCCCAAAGGAGCGAACATAAGTTGTTGACATAAGTTGACAAGAATCATGGCTTTATGTCTTTAGTCACAGGTGAAGTTAGGAGCTTTGCACGCATCGTCAGCTTCGCGAAAGTATATAGTGGTCTTATTTCAGCGCCTAAACAGATGGGCTCATTTCCTTACATTTGCAACAGCGTGCCTAGTGACTACTTATGCTCCTTCTTCGCTTTTTTCGCGGCAACTTTTTGAGGTCTAATTTTTTTACCACTGTGCTACCTTTAATGGGTAACAGCTGGCAATTCGGCAGATATTATGTTTAGGCAATTTATGAAACACCAACTGAAAGCTAGTCCATTCTGTGTAGCCGAACTACAATTTAGCGCTTGGTTGCAAACCCGCCGGCTCCCGTAGTTCGCATCGTAAAATTAATAGCCATGTTCACTACGTAACAGCAGTACTCGTCCGAAATGATGTTCGGACGATCTAATGGTTGCTGGCGCCGATAGAAAATAACCTGTTCATCCGGAATTAGGATGTGGACAATTGTTTTCCCTTCTCGACTGTCGGACATGGTTCTCTTCGCTTAATTCTCCTCTAGTTTTTGCAGACCGCTTTAGCAATTGCTCCCTTCAAGACCGAGCGAGTATCTTTATAACGAAAGTGGTACTGAGCGTGAGCGAAGAAAAAATGAGTTATCAGAAATCAAAAATTTTTATTTAAAAAACAATCGCCCGCGAAACGTCGTCCCTGTCGCCGCTCAGAACTGCGCCTAAGAAAAAAAAAGGCGAGCGTGACCTGATTCTTATTTTTTTCGTTCTGGTTCAACCTTTGGTACGTATGCCGTAGCGAAGCCATTGAGCGCCGCGTACCGAATTTCGCGCTCGGTTCCGCTTCTCATTAAATATGAAATAGGATTACATTTTGTTCTCGCAATCTCCAAAACAACACAACAGGAACCAAGGAAAGTGAGGAAGATAAGGATCAGATTCCCGCCGCACACACTAGCACGCAAGGTTAACAACCTCGCTTTTAAATGCCGCACAGCTTTTTACTTTCTTTTGTTTTGCACAGTTATAACCAGTGGTTAGAGCCGGCGGTTCTTTTTAGTGTGTCTAGCAAAAAAATACCGCTATTTTATTCAGAATACTGCTCTTTTGGCTCGATTTTTTTCCCGACCTTTCCTTCGAAAACTGTCTGCACCAAGGTGAGATAGCGCGTACTCAAAATGCGTCAAAAAGTATTAGAAAGCATCACTCAAGCGAAGAATTGAACTTAAAGAATACGTATGTTAACACTAAACATATCCACCCTGAACAGAGCATGAAGGATTTGAAGCAAAGCCACGCAGTGATGGGCGTAGCTGGACAATGCAGACGACTGGCCACACATATGGAATAATCTCATTCGATGTTGGTGCAGTTCTTTAGAGCTGGAATTTTTGAATATTGGTTGGATAGCGTCGGTGCTTTTCCCTGTGCGTGAAATTGCGAGTTATTAGAGTGTTAACTTTCAAGCTTTTTTTATTTCACTATAGAGCTTCGTAAATACTTCTACTTTCCTCTGAAATTGCACAACCTGTGATGCTAATTGTGACGTTATCTATAGAGGCAAAAAAAAAACGGGGGGGGGGGGGGGGGTCGAAATGAGAATGAAGAGCAAAAACAGTAATGGCGACTACAACACGTGGTAATCTGGATGATCAGCGCTCGTTTTTTGTTTTTTCACTTGCGGTTTTGCAAATTTCGCATCGCTGAAAACATGAGTGGGTGTGTTACAACCGTAATTTTATTTTGCAAGGTTGCAGCCAGTGCTTTATGATGTGAGAAATCTGAGAAATCTATGGACGCGCACTTGAGCATCATGCAATCACAAATATCAGAAACTCGTGCTAGGGAGCTTAACTACCGCGCAACGTAGCCTCGGGGGGGGGGTTACATGCCTAGTACAGGTTACGGGTTCTGGATTAATCGCATATTCGTGTTGTTGCCGAAAGCTAGGCCATTTTATCACCTGCATTAATTTACGCCAGGTATAATTTGACCATCAGATCTTTTCTTCTGAACGCGTGGTGAGAGCCCGGCATAATGAGCCAAGCGCATGCATTAAAAATGCGCAGGGCCACGAAGAGCGTGCGAAATGGAACTATTCTCTCTGAGACGTTGGCGAAGGACACACGGCAGCAAAGACTAATTGCTCGAGCACTCAGGGTCCCGCATTAATAATTGATTCGCTGTCCTGCTTGCTACAGCAGAGAAACTCGTTTTATTCCCTTCATTATTCTTAATTACTGTCGCCACCGAGTCATTTCAATTAATTAGAGTCCGGAACACAATCGATGCGAAAACAGAGGCAGCAGATATCACCCAGAAAAAATCGGTTGTAGTTATTTTTGACGTGTACCGTAACTTAGGTTTTACTTTGTAGGTATGAATAGACTAAAAAGCGGAATTCTCTGGCTCCAAAGTCCTGGAAACACCATATAAACCTCTAACAGAAAAGATACCTGCACGAGTTTTACCAACCAGAGCTGCCGTGCAGCAGGTCTCGGAAGATGTTGAAATATATCTGGTTCGTTGCCTTCTTTCTTCGAATGAACTTTGGCTTCAGTGGAGCCTTTCCAGGCTGACGACACTGAGTTTGCATGCTTTGTTGTGTTTGCTCTCGACCGCCAGTTCTGTGTGGCGTTGTATGCGGTGGAGACAACTTCACGTTTACATGGTCCCAGGTTACGCTCAGAGCATGGCTTTGAAAACTTGTCAGGAACTATTTGAAAAGCTGCCTTTTGTTTGAAGTATGACACATGACATCTATCGTACTCAGGAACAACTAGAATTGTGGATATCTGACCGGCCGGGCTACAGACTAGATTGTTGTAGGTTATTACCCTCTGCTCTGAGTAGATTTTACGTAGGGAACATATTTTTCAAGCTAACTATTGTGTTCGTGCCAACTAGGGAATTACTTGTGATAAATGACTTCAGTTATGACTGTTCAGCTGGTTAAATGACTCAAGCGAAACTCTAACTTAAGTTGTAGAATTTATGTTTTCTTCGTAGTTTCGCTGCCTCTGCTCCAGTTTGATGGAGACGCAAAGAAAAAGAAATATAATGCAATAATATGTTGGTTCATAATAAATCACACTCGGTAGAGGACATTAATATGAATCCCTCTATAGCAGCAAGCCTCGAAGCCTAGTGTTTCTTCAAAATGTATAATCGACTTAATCGTTCAAATATTTTTGCTTGCATCAAAAACATAGCTGATTTTGCAAGCGTTTTCTTTCCAGGCTTGTTAATAGTAGCCGCCCTATAGAATTCGATGCAACAGCGGTGATACAGCAGTGGAAGTGCATTTGGTTAATTTCAAAATTTAATGAAAATAAGGACACAGTTACCGCTAGAACTTCAGGGGTATACCTTTGCAAAGCTATTTGTCCATTAGAAAAATGGATGGTTGACCGGTACTTTTTCTATTGTATCGTACGTGAGCTGTAGCAATGTCCGCAGTCACTTGCGCGAACTATCTAAGAACTTCTACTACGCGGCACATGGTTCGACAGTTAGGTCCACGGATATTATAAGAGTTTGCAGGTCGATTCTATTTAAATGTTATTGTTACTCCGACCATAGGTGCTCCCAGCGATTACAAGGGTGGGACGGGCGAATAACCCCATGATCGAGATAAAAACAGTGTAATTAGACTTAAATAGATAAAGTATCTTTTCCTTAATTCGCTGAATTGAGCTGTAGCCTCCGCTTTGCGTCTGGAACTGATGCATTTCATAGGATAGAGTTGGGTCTGCAAGTGTTTCCGCGATCGACTCCCATGATATCAGTGAATGACGTATGGTGCAATATAGCAGCTAAAGCCTTCGGTTAAACACTGTCTTCGATTCATATCCCTTCTTATTTTACGTTTTATTCTCTTCACGTTAAGTGGTACAACGAATGACCGTCCGGCAACTGACCACTTGAGCTCATTTCTGTGCATCAGCGCAGGCTACTAATCCGATACTTTTCACAATGCAGGTTAGTAATAAGTTTTCCCTATTTGCTAAAAAAACCAGTAACAACTTTTTAATGCAGCTGCCGAGCCCTCAGTGCTGCTGTAGTATTGCTGCCGAATGTTCACGTGTTCTTCGTTTTCTTTTACTATTGTCAGGCGATGTTGAAACTAACCCAGGCCCCGACCGTTACGACAGCATACTTTCCGAGCTCCAGAAACTAGCTACCGGACAAGCTACATTAATTTCAGATCTGCAGGACATTAAACACCAACTGAAAACTACCGAAACAACCTTGGCCAACTTAAACAAGCGCATGGACACTCTAGAATCACACTACGCCACACTTTCTACTCTCCATTCTGAAATCGACGCCCTGAAAACTTTAAACACTGAACTTACCTGCAAGGTCGACAAACTGGAAGCACGTATGGACGATGCAGAAAATCGGTCTCGCCGTAACAATCTCATTTTTTACAATATTCCTGACACTCACCCCACTGAAACGTATGCAGACTCGGAAGAAACAGTCATTCGCCATTGCTCCACTCAACTAGGTTTTGCCATCGAACCCAATCTAATCGAGCGTGCTCACCGCCTCGAGCGCCGCTCTACTGATCGCACCAGGCCAATCATCGTTAAATTCACGTCATCGAAAACTAAAGAAAGCATCATTTCCTTAGGCAATAAGCTGAAAGGCACCAACTACAGTATTGGCGAAGACTTCTCCCTTCCCGTCCGTCACGCCCGCAAACATCTTGTAACCTTTGCCAAATCGGTATCCGATAAGTTCTCTTTGCGCTTCAAAACATTACACATTGGTCCTAAACGCTACATATTCGATGAATCATCACTAACAGTCAAAGAGGTAAAATAGCAACCATCTCAGCCCCTGTCGGCAGATCGTTCTAGGCATGTACACCAAGAAGCGCTTTCTTTGTCAGCAATCTTTACTAACGTGCGAAGTTTCATTTCAAAGCGCGACATTGTTTCCCATATCGTCACTTCATCTGCCAGTAACATAGTAGTCTTAACAGAAACGTGGCTTAACAGCGATATTTCCGATAGTGAAGTGCTTACTGACTTGCCAAATTTCTGTGTTTTTCGCAAAGATCGCCCAGATCGAAGAGGAGGAGGGGTACTGATTGCAACCGCTCGAGACCTATCATGCTCAGCCATTAACATTTCATCAGATATAGAAATAATATGGGTTTTATGCCACGCTTCACCTAAATCAGTTGAGATCGGCGTTTGCTACAGGCCTCCTAACAGCCCAGATTTCCCGCGAAAATTTAATAACGCATTGAATGAAATTAAAGCTAAACACCCTAACACATGCACTCTCCTATTCGGAGACTTCAATTTTCCGAGTATCGACTGGAATAATCTAACCGCTACAGGTAATAAGGATGCTAATGAATTTCTAGACGTTTGCCTTAATTTTAATCTCATTCAAACTGTATCCGAGCCAACTCGTGTAACCGAAGACTGCGCAAATATTCTAGATCTATTATTAACGGATAACCCTGAATGCGTTCATTCTATCACGTATCTACCAGGCGTCAGCGATCATCCGGTCATACATGCTGGTTTCACGATTAAACCATCCTTACGCGCAACAACTAAAAGAACTATCCGATTATACGATAAAGGAAACTACACAGCAATAAATAATGAACTTCGCGAATTTTTGCCAGCATTTCAATCTAACTTTAATCAAAAATCCATTCATGATAACTGGTCCTTGATTAAGAGGAAAATCGACGATTTGGTCGACAGGTTTATTCCGAACATAAATATACGAACTAACCCTCAAAACCCATGGTTCACAAATACACTCAGACGCCTTGAAAATAAAAAGAAGCGTCTTTTCCGATCGGCCAAGTTGCTTCCGAGTCAGAACGCTTGGAATAAATCTTACGCAGCCGAAAAAACGTACTTATCAAGTATTCGAGAAGCCAAGCGCACCTTTTTCAACTCCGATCTGCCTAAAATGTTGTCAACTAACCCCCGTTGGTTCTGGCAAGTCATTAACCCCCAGCACACACGAACTATCTCCCTCACCGATGGTTCGGGTGAAATTGTATGCGAAACAGAATGCGCCAATATGTTCAACGCAGCCTTTTCTTCCGCGTTGACTAATGAAACAGATCCGACATTTCCTCCAAACGCCCCAGTTATTCAAGATACTATGCCCTCTCTTACATTTTCTTCAGCAGGAATTTCGTCACTAATTGAAAACATTAAACTTTCATCCTCTGCAGGAACTGACAATATCAACGCTAAAATGCTGATTAATACCAAAGATATATGTTCATCTCTGTTGTGCTTGTTATTCGCTCAGTCACTCTTCACAGGTCAACTGCCCATAGACTGGAAAATTGGGAAGGTCGTTCCAGTCTACAAATCAGGTAACAAGAACTCGCCACTTAATTACCGTCCCATCTCTCTAACTAGTATTCCCTGCAAAATCATGGAACACGTCATCTATACCCATATCATGGCATTCCTTGATTCGAACAACTTTTTTCAACCTGCTCAGCACGGGTTTCGTCGGGGTTATTCCTGCGAGACCCAATTTACTACGTTCATTCACGATCTGCATGCTAATCTTGATTGTAATCTACAGACTGACATCGTATTTTTAGATTTTGCAAAAGCCTTTGATGAAGTACCCCATAAACGCCTCCTGATAAAACTTTCCCAATTAAATTTGCACCCCCATATTTTGAAGTGGATTGAAGAGTTTTTAACTAATCGTACGCAGTTTGTCTCCGTTAACAATAAGAACTCTAACTCACTCCCAGTAACGTCAGGCGTTCCACAGGGATCTGTGCTTGGCCCACTACTGTTTCTCGTGTACATTAATGATCTGCCTTCAAACGTAACATCTAACATACGCATGTTCGCTGACGACTGTGTACTTTATCGTGCTATTCTCTCCACTGCTGACCAATCTTCTCTTCAAAATGATCTCAATGCTGTTCAGGAGTGGTGTAATAAGTGGCTAATGGAACTTAACCCACGTAAATGTAATCTTTTGTCCATCAGCCGCCGCCGTAATCCTCTAATTTTCTCTTACGAAATATCAGAAGTTCCCGTACAACTAGTTCAGTCATACAAGTACCTAGGCATAAAAATTTCTAGCGATCCTTCTTGGAGCTTGCATGTTACTAACATAATATCGTCAGCAAACAAGACGCTAGGTTTCCTCAAGCGCCCTCTTCACCATGCTTCAAAACATGTCAAGTTGTTAGCTTACAAATCATTCGTCAGGTCCAAACTAGAATTTGCATCGCCCATTTGGAATCCTCATCAAGCTTACCTCATCAATGCCCTCGAATCTGTTCAAAATCGCGCTGCTCGCTTCATTCATTCATCGTACTCTTATGACATCAGCGTTTCCTCTTTAAAAACAGCATCCGGATTATCACCCTTATCGCTCCGCCGTCGCATTGCCAGCCTGTCTTTATTTCACAAATTCTTCCACAGCCCTATGCACGTCGCACCTTATATTCTTCCCCCAGCACGCATATCTCATCGCACCAGCCATCACCCACAAGTTGCCCGTCCACGCTCACGCACCGTCACTTTTTCTAATTCCTTCTTTCCTCGTGCAGCCGCAGACTGGAACGGCCTTCCAAACAACGTTGCCATCATCACTTGCCCAAGTCTTTTCGCTGAAAATGTAAAAACTTTCCTGTTATTGTGAACCTGTGCTTTTAATTGTTGCCACCCCTTATGTAACACCCCTCTTTTGGGGCCTTTAGGGTAATAAAATCAAATGAAATGAAATGAGTGAAGAAATCGAGCAGTCCAATGATTAGAGAAGAGGGGGGGGGGGGGAAGCATTGCAGAAAGACCTCTTTGAATATTTCGAGCGATGGAGGCTGCCAAATAAGAAGAAACGAAAATGCCTAGCCGCCGAAGCAATTCTCTCGAAACAAAAACACGAAAAAAAACAGATGTAAAGCAACTAGTGCACACGCCATAGGCATGTCTTTTGAACCTTTCACAGAAAGTAAATATATTCACGACGAAACAGCGCTTCCCTTCCTCATTCATAAAGTAAAAGCGATGTCAGTGATGTTTCGTGCGGGGAGTGTTCCTTTTTCATAGAATTCAAGGACCAAAATTTGGCAAACAGGGAATCTTCAAGGAGCTCCAAGTAATTTTAATAACCAAAATACCCTTCATTTTTCTACACTGGATGAGTTTTTCAAGCGGTTGCAAGGAGAAGGGGCCCTGAAAAGTAATTTTGGGCTCTAATGGAGGGTATTATCGATTACGGTGCGGAACACGACTGACCGAAAAGCGCGTGATATAAGTAAAAAACATACGGATGACGCAACGAAAAGGCTAGCGGCCGTCAATACTGTCTATTGTCGAATAGTATTTACGAAAGCCTGTCTGGTACATTGGTTGATTGAAATCTAAGGTTTCCTCAGTGCATTAGCGATTGTCTTAAGAAATAAACTGTAGGCAACGGACAGTAGGCTGGTCAATCTGCAATTTTTCTAATCTTTGACGGCTCTTTTCTTCCTTGATGTCTCTTTTTTGTTTGACACATAGGGTATCTTTATTGTAGAGTTGTCTCAGCTATTGGTGTTACATCTAGATTAAAATGTATTCTACCTGAAAAGCTTATAGTTATGTTGTATAATTCGTTAGTACCTTCTTTACTGCAATACCGCATCTTAGTTTGGTGCACAACAGGTGCCATTTGTTTAATAAATGTGCACGTCTGGCTAGAGAATAGAGCCTTGCGATGTACATCTAATATTCGGTACCGTTATCCTTCTCATGACGTATTTTTACGCTATGACATTTCTTCTACTTTCGATATCTATAACCCAGGCTACTGCTCTGGTACGCGTGTTTTGTGAAATCCACTAATAACTTCCTAGCGCAACTCGGCAAGCTCGAAAAGTAGAATTCCATTTATCATGCCCGTCATCGTAAAACATGGAATGTGCCTACACCACGGGCAAACTATTCCAAACAATATTTATTGTACACCCTCTCTGCTTTATTAAATTGGTTAAAGAGGCATCATTTGATCTGTCTGGCAAGTTCACTTCTGAAATGAAATTGTTATTTTTTTCACAATTTGCATACGGGATGTGCGTAATATGTTCTGGTGTCCATGTGTGGTGTATTGTTTGGTCACTGTTGTTCTTGTGACTATTTACTGTACTCTATATATTTTCAATATTTGCTTGATGCTCAGTGATTGTCACACGTGTTTATAATACTTGTGCTCTTGTAACCTGTGAAGCAATAACACAACAATCGTACCTGTGTTGAAGCCAACTGGTAAGGAGCGTGGACCAATGTCAAGCCGTTTTTATGCCTTATAGCCCAGTCACCTCCTCTGAAAGAGAAACAAAGAAGTGATTTGAATTGCATAGTAGATTAAGATGATGTTAGCGTTCTTTTAAGATTCCCGTACGCTCGGGGTCACAAAGCGTTACCTATACAGGGTGGCTATTTTTGTAGCACGATCTTCCCACCATTTTTTTGACATATCTGTTCTTACTTCTCGATTAGTTAAGCAGGAATATGTTTTTGTTGTTTTTTATTTGTTTATATTTTCATACCTATGATGTTTTTCTCTTTGTAATTTCCCCTTTTTCTTTTCCTCTACCCTACTCCTGCAATATCCTCACAGAGGCTGCAGTTTCTTAAAAGAAGTAAACAAACAAAAAAATGTAAATATATGCATAAATATTTAAATAAATATTGTTATGATGGTCTCATGATTTATACGTTTTCTATTTCCGAGCAAAACCACTTTGCATAGGGCATCAAGCAGTGAAAGACGAGCACTGGCCTGGCAAGTACCTTCTTGACGACAGATTAAAAGCAGAAACTGGCGCTTAAAACTAAAACAAGGAAAAAAACCGAGCTCGGGCAGTTGGCTCATTTCTTTTTTGAATATTGTCAACAATCAAAGTTAAGAAGTCCTGGCGCACTATTTTTTCCACAACTGATATCATGGTTTATTCAATAGATCATAAATCAACAAAAATAAGCAGCCAGAAATAAATTACTCTCAACCGCGGTAAACGATGCCGAGTTATTTTGATCCATCTGCCACACTTTTTTGACGTTATTACTTTCGGGGGCAGTTGTGGAAGACGTAGGGCGTTAAATATGAAGCAACGAGAATAAATCATGGCTCCTGAAAAAAAAGAGCATTACACTGCTACCATATTGTGACTTTGGTCACGTCTACAGCTAGAAAAATATATTTCTTTTTCCCTGAGAAGTTATCGGGAAATTATATGGCCTAGTTTCAAAGTTCGGTTTCTTTGCCTGGTTCATCTTCCCCGAAACCTCGTAAACAGTTATCCGCAGCTGTTTGCCTTCCTCTTAGCGGCAACATTTCTTTTTGGCTTCGGTGGACTTATACCGTAAAACATCTTTACGACAGTCTGAATTTAGTTTTTCTGTATTTTTTCCTGTATTTTTTTCCAGTGTCATTTATCTGATTTCCGGCAGACCGGTCTTTAAACCTCGTAGAATTGTGTTGAGTGGTCTTTATTCCATTACAGATTTTGTTTAAGTTGTTGCCACTTTTGATTCCTATTTTCTGATGCCTTCTCTCATATAAAACGTTTCTTTGACGTGCCATGAACGCATTTCTTACCAGTCATGACGAAGCGCTCATTATATGATGCAGTTTTTAGACTCACTTATAATATTCCATGCACTGCAGGTTCGCGTACAGAGAACACATCTTCAGTGCCTCTAGAAGCAAATTCTTTTATTGTTCCCATCACCTCACACACTTGGTCTACGAACCCGTCAAATGGTGTGGCGACTGCCAGTCTTAGATCAAAACGGAACAGCAAGAAAATGACTTTATATGAGAGCTCGATGGGTGAGAAGAAGGCGGGGGGGATTAAGGAGGGAAATATCATAACGGATGACTGATTGTAATATGGCGGATGAACAGCGTGGCTATTGATCACAGGCGGCCCTTCAATAACAACGGCGCAACGTACTTGTGGCTAGTGTCCCGGTGGAAGACTAAGAAAAAAATAAAATAGCCCTGGAGGAGCGATCTAAAAACAGAAATAAAGAACTGGCGATGAAAACCAGAGTGCAAGGAACAAGTTCTGCGGGCCATAGAAAGTGGCTGCATGAATGCAACTGTTATTGGGAAGCTCTCGCACTGGCGATGTTTATGCACAGATCTACGGCGTGCGGGTGACGAAAGCGGTGCTTGAGACGTCAGGAGCAGTGGACCCCTCGTGGTGATTAAATGTTGTCCGCTTTTGCATGCTGTTTTCCTAACGCTCTCATGATGCTGATTATAACACGCAGCATCGTAAATATGGACAAGTTACAGCTGGAGTCATGCGCAGACCTTCTTGCATTAAATTTTAACGCCTTGCATCGGTGTATTTGTCTTCAATGCACTCGACATGTACCAACGCTTACTAAGGGCAGGTGCCCACGAGCGCACGGCGCTGAGTAGCTACATGACAAGCTCCCGTACATGAAAGCACATTGTACGATCGAAATGCTACATCTTCAATAATCGTCTTGACTGGCTAGCTGACGTGGGTCGCTCAAGTTTGACAAACAGCATTATTTAGCCTCCAGCAAACAACTAAAAATGCTGGATGGTTAGGAGGTCGGTGTTTGCACGCCCTGCATTTTCCCTTGAAAAAAAGAAGTTGGTCTTCGGCATGAGCAATAAAGTTGACAAAATGCCTCAGCTTCGATGCTGACTACGTTGAGCCCAATGTAAGGAAATTGCTTAGAATGTTATCTTTACATTCCGCTTCGTCACATCTTACCCCGCGCTTAGGTTGATGCCGGAGGCTCTCCACTTCCGATACATTTACTCATTTTAGTGCATCGCACGCAACTTGCAAGTTTCTTTTTGTTTTTTTTATTAAAAATTTCGGTCTCACCTTTCAGTACAGTTAGTTCGTCCTGCGTTCTTCTGCGTCATAGTTTTCACTTTTTTTTGGCAACGAAAATTTGAAAACAAAGCACCTCCACTATCTGTGGAGTGCACATGTCGCTTGCGCTAGGCGAAACATCACGAAGTGAACAAAGTAAGCTTGTTTGTATATACGATGAAATATATAATACAAACGAACACATTGCTAGCTTGCAGTCTGGTTGATCTGCATGTCTTGTAGGCTTTGCTGACATTTAATGCGCAATCAATAGATGCAGGTAAACAACAGATTCGTCTTTATGAAACCTAAAGTCTGACGAAAACTTGTCTGGTCGGGTAGAAGATTCATGTATGAAGAAATCTTTTGGTCGGCGTTCCTTTTTCTTCATGCACAGATTCGCCTTTACTGTCATTAGGTTAAAAGCATACCAATTTATGCAAATTTATTCAGGTAGACACAGGAGCTAAATATAGCCCTAGAGGTGTATAGAAATAATCCGAATTGAAAATTTCTTTAATCCTAGTTTATTTCTTATGATTGCCGTAAATATTCTCTTAAATATCGCCTTAGCGTTTCAAAACACCTTGCGCACGCAAATGGCTTACGCAGGCTAAGCTGTAGGCTCAGCAGTTTTCTTTAGCGAAGCTCTATTCACCACTTTTTGGAGGCACAATTATCTCGTGTTAATGCATGCAGTATTTTCATGCGAAGTTTTGCAGGATTTATCGAATGACCGTACGCTAAACTACAGTCATAGTATAACAGTTTTTGTCCTTGAACGACGAGCTAAAGCTCAACTGCCTGCTCCTCAAAAATACACACAAAAAAATAGATGTATAGCATTGAATGATTCGATGCTACATTTAATACTATGTTTTCATTAGTGTCCTGCAGGTGTACCAAGAGACTTTTGTACGATGACGACGTCTTCTCCAAAGCGCTAATACCCTTGCCGGATGTCTGCTTTCCTTGGCTGTTAAAAAAAATTGGCAGTGGCTTAGCTCGGCTATGCCAGGATATACGCAGCGAGAGATACGTTTCCCTGGCTGAGCTTGTGGTCACTGTATGTTTAGCAATAAGAGACATTGGGTATACACATCTTTTATTCATTTTGCTTGACAGAGACGAATACTGCCCGATGATCTGTGAAGTAGCATGCAGCGGTCTCAATTTTGTCGATACAGTATTTCGATTTGGTAGAGCCTTTTTAGTATACAAGCTCTATAGTGGTACCCCATTGTGTAGTCTGGACGTGAAGGTCCGAAGCTTTCATACACTGACTAAGGGAGTACTGTTTCCTATGGAAATCACCCAAAGTCGCACATAACTTTGAAACCGTGCCGTAGGCTGCTATACACGTTGCAACCACATCAATCGTCTGCTTGACAGATGTTCCCGGTGCCGCGTAGACTCCTTGGATGATAATGCCGCTTTCCAGAAGCCGAACACAGCAGGTATCATCATTACTCTCCGCGATCTAAGGGAGATGTATGACAGCCGTGATACCTTGTTTCACGTACACACAGACTCCAGCGTTCTTTTTTGGTTCATGCCAACTGCCAGGCGGCAACCTCAGGATCGGAAGGGTTAATCTTCTCTTGTCTATACCGGCGTTTAGCAGCCGCTAGACTCTCCTTCTCTGCATGCATGTCAGACGTTGTGATACAGACGCCCACTACATCTCCGCCTTTTATACGCAATCCTGCGCATGGGACGCGGGGTTCGGGTGATAGAACGGCGTGCAGCGAGGTGGCGACGAAGAACGCGGCGCAGCTGTGGGGTCTCTCTGGTTACCATGGTATCGGCGCATGCGCGCAACTGCTCATCCGCGTGATTCAAGCTCGGCTTTTACGGTGGAGCTGGCGCGCGGCCGCGACGATGGCGAAGCGCACGCTGCATTTTGCTCCTCTTCGGTTGCCATCGTAACGGCGATACGCACAACTGTCCTCTCCCATGTACCGCGAAATGCTCGACTGGTGGCGCAGTGTAGCTTTCGCTACAAAACACGCAATGATTTCCCCAGCAACAACAATGAAGGTGGCGCAAGTAACATAATCGTTATAAATATAAAAGCTACTGCTTGTTGTTTTTTCCTTCTGTTCTTTGTTTCTTTCAATTTCAGACGAGGTAAAATAGAAACCTTCACTGATTTTTTTACTATAACGTCATTCTTCGTTAATGGCGAATGCCCGACAGGCGGCATTATCTTCCGCAGGCGACAATTTCAACGAGCCTATATCTGTATCAGCAAAAGAAAGGAAAGAATAACTTTTATAACACTGGTTGTGTAGGGCCGTATAGAGGATAAGTGTTTGAACACACATTGCTTGGTTCTCTAAACTGGCCTGATTCCAAATACTAAGGCACCATTCAAAATACAACGAAGACGATTCTATTCCGATGGCGTAAGCAAAACGGCGCAACGTATTCAAGCATTTTCTCTGCCTCTTCGAGAACGGAGAACAGACGCAGGCAGCAGGAAAAAATTTTGAAAGGAGCTCGGACACCTTCTCCTTCTCCTGCTGCTGTCGCTGTATTGATTCTCGGCTGCTCGTTCCGTACCAGTTTTTATTCTTTCCTGCTATCTTTCAGTCGATCTCAGAGCTGCTTTTGCTTTGAAGCATCAAACACTTTTTTTTATATACATATATGTCTATGTATTCATTCACGCATGACACATGTCGAAGTATCGGCAGCCTTAATATATCAGTCTCTACTAAGGTTGCCTTCAGCGCCAGAGTTTCATGCGTTTCCTTTCACCCATAAAACCAGTTCCAGCAGCTCCGCTTTGTAGTATCATAAGAAAGACAATTCTGCTTCCACTTCTACGAATGCATGAAAAGAAAATGAAACCATTTCTTTGGATTTTATCTTGTGATGTCTTTTCAGTGGTCGTATTTGCTGCTCTTCTTCTCCTTGTGTATTTTTTGTTTCTCGGAGTAAGTATTGAACGTCGCTCCACCGGAAAAACCACAAACGTGCACGTTTCTCACAATTGCGGACGCCTTACTTCAGGCCGCTTTCTTCCTCACCCGATGTACTGGCACAAATTTTATTGAACATCAGTGAATCACCTTCTGGGCACCCATGTTTACCTTTCTTCTTAGATCCCTCTGAAATACCCATTCAATTAAATTCCGACTCCATTCATTGTTCGCCAGAATGCGCTCTATTTCTTCCTGTCGGTCTTAATATAAATTCCAAGAAGTTAACGGCAGTTTTAGGCCCAGGAAAACGGATATCTGTGATCTTTGAAAGACGGGTTGGGTTCTTGATTTGCAAGCTTGCTCATAAAACGTAATGATCTTGGTTATGGCTCTAATCTATGCCTTGTCTGCAGTTGTTCTTTAACGATGATAGCAGAAAACAACCACTCAACGTTTCAGTGCGGGACTTCCCATTTGAGCATAAAGCACTCTCTGTAGATGTGCAGTCTTGTGGGGATGAGTGTGCTGTGAAGTGAGCATTTCTTACGTCTGTTTAGTAGAGACGTGCACACGAGGAAGTTTTACACACAGTGCCCATAAAATTGAAACTTATGATCTCATCCAAATACCAAAAAGTGTATCAACCTATTCATCGAGAATATACGCAGTCAAGCTGATACACTGTTAAGCAGTCCTAATAAAGTGACATGCTACACCTTGGCTGGGTCACCTTGCAGCCAGGCGTGTTCATAAAGCAAAGCCCGATTAGTACATCCCATTCTTACACAGTTGGATAGGAGCGACCGAGGGTGCTGGCTGGGGGCTCCTTCTCGTTCTATGCTTTCAATGAAAAGACTATATGTAAGTAATACATTACCTACCTTTACCATAAGCAGCTTTGCACATTTTCTTTCTTCGGTTCTCTTACCTTTTTTATAATTTCTGTCCTCTCCTGAGGCTTTGCCACTGTCGAGATACTATCTCGTTTCACCGGCAGTGCATATTGACCGATTTTATCTTTGCAAGCCAAATAGGAGCAATAAATTTCTGCTTCTGTCAAGAGTGAGATCAGAACAGAAAAACCGCATGACCCACTCAGAATCAGCGGCGCACTCAAAGCTGTCCCAACTGCCTACCATTCGATTGAGTACAGCTCTAAGTGCGAGCTCCGTTGTACCCTACACGCAAGCAGGCCTCGCGTTGCCCCGAGGAGAGCGCAAGAGTATACTATAGTGTACTCTAGAGTATACTATAGTAAGCTTGGAATCCTTTCTCTCGCCAGCCGTCTGGCATGCCGTGTTTTTTTCTTACCTCTGGCTGGTCGTAATACGGGCATTGTGTCGCATTTTTTCTGCGCCCGCCTAACGCAGGAAATCAATCCCCAGTCAAAAATAGTGCCATAATTGGAACCTTAGGTTTGGCTCTGGTATGCTATTGACCGTTGGCGGAGCTTTGAACACTACGAAAAACCACCAGACTGATGTATTAGTGGAAGACCTGAAAGTACACATCTGTTCATGGACTACAGACACCGGCTCCATACAGAGCGCAGACGTGAGAACTCCTTATTTGTGACATAATAAAGCGTTGTAAGGAACCTACGAAGGCAGAGTTGCGTAGAGACATGCATTGTTTTTATTGCATTGCAATCGACCAAATTAGAAGGCCTCAAATTTTTTGTAAATATCAAGCACGACGTTATTTATCCGTTATTGAAACCAAGTCGTGCTTCTGTAATAGATAAGGCATTTCCCGAAGTTCACTAGCCATTCGTAATAGCTGCATAAAGAAACAACGAGAATAAATAGAACGTTAAGATTGAGATGCTACACACAAGCGAAAGACCTTACTTGTTTCATGCAAATTTGAAACTAGAGAACCGCACAAATTTGTCTGGGAGTATAGCTATTTGTCTGCTTCGTGAAAATGAAATGAAGCTAAAGGGTTGGTATAAATCGCAAAAAAAGAAAAGGCAGAAGATAATTTCGAGAATACGAGACGCTGGCAGGTGCTCTGGCTTTAGCTGCGACATGTGAGGCCATTCGTAAAAAAGGTGCCTTTTTCGTACCGACGGATTGATTTTGTGATCACGCAGCTATGGTACCTAGAGCGTTCAAATAAAGAAATAAGCAAGCAGATTATTCCTCTCTCCAGTTTTTTCTGCAGTTTAAAAGCACAGCTTAATATTGCGAACAGAGTTTGTTACTCAACCAGGGGCGCCGAAAAGTGTGCGATGAAATACTAGACTGTTGTGTAACGCAGAGAGAGAGCAGGCAGATGGGGTTCCTGATAACACAAAGTAAACAAGAGAGGACAATAAGACTTGTCCTCTTCTGGGAAGCTTCAGTATAAAAGCTGCTCTGTTTAAAGCAATATCTGCAGAGCCCCAGGTCTGCTCAATGAGCTCAACGCTAGCACGCCAACTACAGTGCGCCTTCCTACCGCTACGCGCGTCGTAGCGCTAGTTACGAACCACCGATCTCGGATTCTTGCTTTGGCGGTTGGCGGAGGAACCGTATCGAATTCAGAAACGATGCACATTTGGCTGAATGGCAGTTGTGTTGAACCTGAAGCACATTTAGGGGCGGGAAAAAAGGCTATTTCTGGACGAACTTATGAAAGTTTTGTTAATAATTAAGGTGGGTCTTTGTAGTTAGCCCCAGACCTTTTGAAAAAGTGAGCAAAGGTTGGAACCATATTAGGAAACTATGATGTACTCATAGAATAGGAAAGAGTTCAAAATTAAGCTGCCCCATGTTCTCTCGAGTCACCATAGCCGAAAAACCGGTTGCTCCGACGGTCTAGGAAAGAACTATATTTTGCGAAGCTGCGCTAGGATTGCCTGTAGCAGCTGGCTTTTATGCTGTGTCGTGTTGTCTTCTTGCGGGATCGGTCAGTAATACATGTATAAATGTTCTCTGCTACTTGAGTCTCTAAATCGCACAGTGCTGCGTGTCTTTTTTTATAGTTGGCCGTGAAATCATGAGCCTAGGTGTAAGCTTTCTCGAGTGTTTCCTGAAGCTAATCGTCGACATAGCAGGACAGAGGCAATAATTGCAAGAATTACTGGGACGCTCAATATAATAATGTAAAGCACCTGACCTTGCTTTAGTATGCTGTTAACATTGTATGAATGTATCGAAATATTTATAGAACCAAATTTATGTCTAAAACATACCGAACAATTCCGGACGAGAGCGTTTTACAATGGGGAAGAGTTTATGAGCTCAACACTTTCATACGTTGTAAGATTTCAACATAACAATCAATATATCCGCAGATCACACGTCGGCACGCTTACATAGGATTTTAATGTCGTAAAAAGCGTTCACCAGTGGCTTTCTGTGGCAGCCTTAACTTGTCGATGCGAGCGATAGAAAAGTTTTAAAAGATTTTGCTATACACCGGGAAGAATGGACCATTACCTTCAACATTTCCATAACAGTACCTCAAACATTTCAAGTTACCAAGATACGAAGTGGGCCTGAAAGTTCCGGGAGGCAATTTTCTCTATGCACGGGGTGAGAGATGGTTCTCGTGACTTACAAAACAGTAGTGCTTAAATAGTATGAACCAGTGAAAATATTCTTTCAAGCAAAAGAATTGCCTTTATTCTCCAATTAATTTTCCATTATCAAGAGTGCATTTCCGCGCGACCTTGTCCTGAATTATTCTTCTTACGCACGTGACCCTCCTGACATTACCCTGAACGCGTTTCAAGTGAGTTTTCATTTCTCCTGGAGCCCAAATCAGAAACTTTTGTAGTACATTGTCCAATCACATCTTTGGTGCACTAGGTTGAATGTAAACGCTGTCAGTGCTTGCTTGCAGCAGACAGCATCTGCAGCGTAGCTTCACTTAACGCGCATCTTTCGTATACACAGTGTAGTGGTCTACAAACACGTGTACAACGAAGAGGCCATACCTCTTGGAACGGCCTAAGTATTTACACTCCGAAGTGTCCGCCAAGAACGCACTTAAATTTGCACAAAGAAGCAAAAAGACGCTCGGAATGGAAATAACGCTTGCTGAGAGTTGCTACCCGCCTTGCGCTATAGACACGAAATTGACGACAGAGTCAACAGAAGGCCGGACTCAACAGCGCGACATTGAAAAAGTTCACTTTATCCGTGAACTGAGCACGCTGGCGCAGAAAATGTTGGTGGAGAGTTTTCTGGGTTTTTTTCATGCACCAGAACGAGAATAAGTGAAGCACTCAACTACCGCTCCCACATTCGACGCATCATTGTGGAACGTACGGCTCAGACCGTATCTGGGCGGACAAGTAAAGAAGTCCGAGAACGGACGGCTATAAAACGAAGCCAGAAAATGCGGTTGGAAAAGAAGCATCTCATAGGTTCCACGGCCAGTCTGGAGGCCAGAAAAAAGCAATTTCTGTCTCTAGAGGACAGGCAGCTCAACATATACGGGAACTCTATCATAATTTTATTCTGCTTTTCTATTTTGTGTATATTTATCCTCTTTTCATACATATCTGCAGCATACCGCTCTGGCTGAGACATGGCCGGCGCGTGAACGTTGCGAGATGGGAGAACGAGGCGGGACGTCTGGAGACATTCTCACGGGTTGAATCCTCCCCGGTGACGTTGTCGTCGGCACTGAAACGGGAGCAACGTAGGGCCCTTTTTTATTATATTTTCTCTTTAGAGCCGTGTGCGATGCGAATCCCGTTGTTCTGGAACCTCTGGCTGGTGCGAGCAACCACTGTCAGCCGAGGTGACAAGAGATTTCGCGTGCCTGAGGAAAACACTCCTACGTGGAACGACACGCAATTCCCGTGCAAGTGTTGTGGGCTTTTGCTATTCGCGTGTTTTATCTTACAATACCTGCAGAAAAAGCTTTCTATGCAAAATATCTGAGGTCGCTCTACAGGTGGCTCTTGATGGCGATTTCATAGGATGGCGATTTTTTTTATTATGGTTTTTAGCACACCTTGTAGCTAGTTTCCGACTTTCCTATTCTACGCTTTAAATACTGGTCGCTCTCCACTACTTTGTCAGACAGCTTGGTTGCCTTCGGTTCTATGAAACGTCGATTCAAACGTAGTCTGACTGAAAAATACTGTGCAGCTTGCGCGCGTGTGTGTGTGAGAGAGAGAGTGCGTGTGTGAGTGAGAGAGGGTGCATGAGTGTGAGGGAGCGTGTGAGAGTGAGAAAGAGAGTGTGTGAGAGAGAGAGAGTGAGCAAGTGAGAGAGAGAGAGAGTGAGAGAGAGAGAATGAGAGAGTGAGAGAGAATGAGAGAGTGAGAGAGTGAGAGAGAGAATGAGAGTGAGAGAGAATGAGAGAGTGAGAGAAATTGGGAGAGAGAGAGTGAGGGAGCTAGTGAGTGCACGCGCGTGTGTGTGTGTGTGTGAGAGAGAGTGTGTGTGAGAGAGAGAGAGTGAGAGAGAGAGAGTGAGAGAGAGAGAGTGTGTGAGTGAGTGAGTGAGAGAGTGAGTGTGTGAGAGAGAGAGTGAGTGAGTGAGAGTGTGAGTGTGTGTGTGAGAGTGTGAGAGAGTGAGTGTCTGTCTCTGTCTCTGCGTGTGCGCGCGTGTGCGCGCGTGTGTGTGTGTGTGTGTGTGTGTGTGTGTGTGTGTGTGTGTGCGTGTGTGTGTGTGTGCGTGTGTGCGTGTGTGCGTGTGTGCGTGTGTGCGTGTGTGCGTGCGTGCGTGCGTGCGTGTGTGTGTGCGTGTGTGCGTGCGTGTGCGTGTGTGTGCGTGTGTGTGCGTGTGTGCGTGTGTGTGTGTGTGTGTGTGTGTGTGTGTGTGTGT